>CM046891.1:4397046-4678272 GCA_025688845.1 Cucumis hystrix | reverse complement strand
TATTATTATTATTATTATTATTATTATTATTATTATTATTATTATTATTAAAACAAAAAAAAAAGAAATTTTCTCTCTCCCCATCTCTTCCTCGCGCGCGCACAGCCCCCCCTCATCTTCTTCTTTCTTTTTCTCCTTCCGTTTGCCCTAGCAACAGCCGGCCGCCCCACCTAATTCCCTCCCTTCTCCTCCGTTCGCCCTTCACGCCGGCCGTCAAGATCCCAGCCGCCGCCGTCCGTTCCAGTTCGCAAAGCCGAGCCGCACCGCCTCTCCATTCCACAGCCGCCGCTCCTTTGTCCGCCAGCCGAAACCAGCCGAGTGCATCCCGTCCTACGAACCCAGCCCAGCCGCACATTTGATCGGCTGAGCCTGCCTCCGTCCGCAAAGCCCGACCGCCGCTGCTCCTCCCTTGCGTCTCTGTCCGCCGCCGCCGCCGCCTGGTACCGCCCATTGAAGCGTGGTTGCGACCCCGCGCCAATTGAGTCTGAGTCTAGCACGCGCCCAGCTCCTTCTTTGAAACCCCGCTGCGAGGCTCCCCATCTTCCAGCCGCGGATTGGAAGCCGACCCATGCCCAAATCGATTTCACAAGGTCGTTTGCCCTAATCTTGTGTGCCGCTGCCGCTACGTCGTTGTAATTTCGTTTGGGTAAGGATGAATTGTGGACTTTATATTGTTTTGTAATGCCGATCGGTTTGTTAAATTGACATTCTTGAAGGTAGCGTTGAAGCAAGTACACCCTTGAATTTCCAATAGATTGGGATTTAATGCTGAAATTTTTATTTGATTCTTGAAGGTATTGAAGGTAGCGTTTGAGTTCCTTGGGTTCACAACAACATTAGTTTTAGTTGGAGCTCGTTTCGTGAATAATTGGGTAAGTTGTGAAAAATCACATTGGGTTGACTTTCAATGAATGATGCGTTGGAGAAAGATATTGAGTAATTATTTTAATGTTTAGGTTCGTTTTTCGTAGACCTTTGCGCGGTTAAGGAGCTTACCCAACGCTAAGGTAAGGGACTTTCTACTGGACTCAATAAAACATATTTGGATGTATTTGCTGCATAGATCGTACTGTTACATCTTAACTGAGTAGGGATGACGGCCATGATGTGTATGATTGAATGTGGACTTGTGGTTGAATGCATGTTATGACTGCTTGGTTAGGTATATGTACAATTGTAGGGATGCGAAAATGACTGAATCTCGTAGATGTGGCTTATATAAAGTGTGGCTTGAACTGGTAGATGGTTGTGTAAACCGAATGTATGATATACAACTATGGTAGTGTTATTGTGAACGGAAGAGACATCATGGTAGTACCATTGTAGACTGAGGTGAATGTTATGATCATTTTAGTTGTTGACTGATGTGTTGACGTGTTTCTGACTGGCCTTGGACTAACTTAGAGTAAGATGGCGGTTTGGGGTTGAATAAAGAGATTGTGATGAGAACATTAACTGAGCTATGAATAATGGTTAAGGTGTATATAATGGATTGAGGGGAAAATTATTAGTTTCCTAGAGGGTAGTTACCTTGCAGGTGTCCTACGGGATCACCACCCTTTTGTGCATCCTTCGGGGGCACTAGATTGATATGTGCATCCTTCGGGAGCACTAGACTGATATGTGCATCCTTCGGGAGCACTAGACTGATATGTGTTTCTGCAGAACACTAGACTGATTTATGCGTTTCTCGGATGCTAGACTGATTATGTGCATCCTACGGAATCACAAGACTGTGACTGTGCAGGGTACACCATAGGATGCTAATAATTTATTTTTCCCCTAACGGGACCAGTAGTGGGTCTCTTACTGGGTATGTTAATACTCACCATTTTTATGTTTAATTTTTCAGGCAAAGGTAACACGAGGGGCAGACCGAGGGACAAGAAGGAATCGTGAATTTTCCATAGAGGACTGTCTTTAAACTGCTTCCGCTGACGACTTTAAAATATTTTGTTTGAACTAAGTTTACAAATAGTTAAATTTTTTGTAAACAGTACTTTAAAATTTCATATTTTGAAATAGGGCCCGATTAAAGTTTTTCTTCGATTTCTTATGGTTTCAACTAAACTTCGCTATGTCTTTTGTCAACAAACTGTTTTGTGTTAAAGTAACGACTTAGATTTTAAAGTACTTATTTAAGGGTTTGCCGACGTCTTCTGTGACGACGTCGGGGTATATCCAACGGTCGCATCATTGTGTCAGACCTTTCGATATTTTTCTCCACAACGTCAAGGATTCTTTATAATAAAGTAATATATTTAATCTTCCCCGATGCACTCATACAAAACGTCAGTGAAAGTTTAACTGAAATTTTTAAATATGTAAAGTGGTGGATATAGTCTGACGCCGTGGATGGCCACGTGTGAGAAGACTACCTACACTGACTCAACAGATCCTACGTCGGTATTTGCTTTGTTTGTCAACATACTATTTCCTGACGTCCATCAAGACGTCAGGAAACTCCCTATGTCTTGTAGTGTAGGCTTATAATGCAACAAGAATTCTCGCGTAGTCTTTTCTCATCATACAGTAGTTCTTATCGCATAGGCTATCTCCACCGCATGGAGTCTTATCGCGTAAGGGTAGATTGCGATCAGAGTCTCATAAATGCATGGTTGTCCATCTATAATCCACTTAATTAAGCACTAATTCAACGTCCTAGAACTCAGCCACACTCACCCGAACACAGAGCACCTTCAATTAAGCTTTGTTGCACACCTTCAACACTATACCATCTTGTCGCCTAGCATCATAACGCCTAATACTTGCCTTCAGCTTAAAGGTTCTTTAGCTCACTTTGAACGCATGGACACTCTTTTGGCCATATAGGCATATTTGGCTACATGAACACTTGGCTGAACACACAATAGTACAAAACTAAAAATATTTGACGCCTGTAGTTTTGAAATACTTGACGCTTCTAATAAAAACTGTCGAGTAATGTAAAAAAACGTCAAGAATAACAATTAGTGAAAAAAGATGACATGATTATTTTATTTTTATTTTAAATACTTGACAAGTTAAAAGCATCAAAATTAGTGGTAATTACTTGACTTTTTTAAATTTCAACTAATATATATTTTCACCATTTTCTTTAAAAAAAAATTCCCTCTTTTTATTTTCAAAAATTCCATCCTCTCCTAAGAGGAACAAGAGCCGGTAAGTTCACCCACGGCTTCTCTATGGCGGAGATGGAGACTTTAACCTCCATCTGCGACACCGTACTTCCTCTCCTGCTGTTCGATTCACCAACCACCATTGTCGCTGCCGCCGAGAAGGCATTTTATGAAGCATCCGGTTCACAATCCCCGATTTCTGATGAGGTAAGTTGATTTATCGCTGAACGAACAATTCCTTCATTTGTAAGATTTTCAAGATTTTCATTCGAAACAGCTCATCAATTTTTTCAATAATTCAATATGACATAACGAATGTTTGTAGGTGAGATTAATATGGTAAGATTGGGAATTTGCATAATGGTATATGACAATAATTTGAGTGGTTCAATTCCAAGAGAGTTGGGGATATTAACAAATTTGAAAAGTTTGTTTCTATACAATAACTACTTCTCTGGGCCTTTACCATCTTCATTGGGAAATTTGAGCTCTTTGTTATTCTTGTAAGTACTTTTAAATAATGGTCATTTTTTTAGGTTGAAAAAACAAATGGTTTTTAACTTTATGTAGTTATATGCCTTCAATTTTAATATCAATGAAGCACAAGGCAACAGTTTTAGTGGGATGATTCCAGCATCCTTTGGGGCTTTGACATCTTTGAAGAGATTGTAAGTCTTTGTATTTTCTTAATTAAGTTTGAAATTCAATTAAACTAAACTCTTTCTTCTCTAATTTGTTGATCAATTTAATTTATTAATTGTAAGTTTTACAGGAGATTAGACAATAACAATCTTAGTGGTAACGTCCCTTTCACTGTTCTACAACTGGTTGAGTTTGCCAATCTTCACCTTCTGTGAGTTTCCTTAATTCTCATTTACTTTCTTCAAGGAACTAAAATAAATCAAATATGTTAAATCACCGAGCAACTACGGGTTATAATAAATTTAATTATATTCGTACCTTTAGCACTCTTCTTACTTGTGGGTCAAAATATTTGTAAATGGCTCCACAAGTCAAATTCCATACGTAGAACATCACATTATTATAGCAGTTCTGTAATGACTAAATACAAGAGTCCTGTTGTATTCCTAAGTTGTTATTTACTTTTTTCTGCTTTTAGATTTAGAGAAAAACCTTATATAAACCCTATTGACAATTTCTCTCTAGTTGAAAATTTTCCACATAAACAGTAACTAATATAACTGTGAGTGAACAATGAAAATTTCATTGATGATTCTCTATTGTTTATTTTAAATTTTGTTGATTTCTTAACATACACCATTTTAAATCACCTATCAACCTAAAACATCAAAAACCAAAAATCAAGGCAATTAAATAATGAGAACCATTATGAAAACTTTGTTTAAACAAAAGTATTGTCTATGTAGGAATGTTTCACTAAACTCGTTTTCTGGTACAACTCGCTTGACTAATTCATCAAGTAACTATATAAATTAAGATCTCATAACTTAATTATTAATAAAAGCGACTAATGCTCAAAGTACAAGAGAGATAATGTGGTTAGATGCTTTAGGATTTAATATTAATATTACTTGCACTTTGAATGTGATTGTGGTTTGCTCAATTACTTAGCCAATGTAGGGTTCAACAACTAATTAGTTCACAATGACCAACTGAAACTATTGAGATTCTCTAAGCAATTAACAACTTTATAGCTACTGTATTACATTTTAACTAATTAACCATGTAATTACATGTACATGGTTAATTAGTTATAAGGGTATGGACATGACCCTAACTAGTTATAAGGAGATATTTCTGCTTGTTTATTTTTGTAAGTCTAAGCAAAGTTTCATTTGAAAATGGCATTTCAGCAAATGACAAACCATAGGAATGCTTGAATTCGTATCAGATATATCTAATCAGTGTGATAAAACAGAAACAGACTTCAGTAGTTGAGATAATAGTTGGAGTTTGTTGGAGGGATTGATAATGGAATGGTTAGTACTTGTGAATGTAAGAAAAGAGAGGCAATGTATGAGATAAGCTATTATGCTTGGCATCTGGAATAGAAATATAGCATTCTATTTCTCAATGAGTGGCTTTGGAGGTTTGGGAAAAATGCAATTTTTTTTTTGTGGTAGGGAGGGTTCCTTAGTAGTTGTGGACTCGATGACTTTGGGAGGTTCTCGATGGTTGCTGTTATATAAGTCTTGAAGCAGTGAGCTTTCTTTCTCAAGTGTCGTTCTTTTTACCTCATTTCTCTACCTTTACATTTTCAGTTATTTTGAACCAGTGACTTATTTTCTTACATTTTTAATATGGGAGTTTGTACGGAAGAGGAGAGACTAAACCATCAATAATATTCTTCAAATGTAGTCGCTTTGCAATCTATTTGCATGAGGGATATGTTATTCACAGGCTTACATAGTAGATATCGTCCTTTTGATTTCTTTATTTGTTTGTTTATGGTGAGTTACAATTGAGACATTTAAAACCAATATATATACATGCACTCATACAGTCATACTTACGTTTTCTCTAATAATTTCCTCTTTAGACGAACGGTTCATACCCCATGCAAATAGTTTGATATGTACCGACATTGATAAGATATCTATGCATTGATACCAATGTCACTTGCATATGTGCACATTTGAATTATTACTCATTTTTCTTTGATGTACACAATGTTTCCGTATGTGGTTAGACATTTGGTTGACACTAATGGGATTGTCATCTATTATAATCCAGCAAGGAGATTCTCCAGCATCATGGCAATGCTCTAAATAATTTTTTGCCCGCCAAATAAAGAGTAGAGAACCTCTTAAACTAGGGTCAGTCTATTATTATTATTACTATTTTATTTTATTTTATTCATTTTTCTTTTCTGAATGGTATTCTGATATAATGCAGTCTTTTACAAATCACTTGAAATGCGTCTAATACCAATGTGCATCTTATTATCTATCTTTCCAAAAGTCGCCCATATTTTATTATTTGTGTTCTTTGACAATTTGAAACTTTAACTTAGTACTTGTTAGGAGACGTCCTTTATATTGTGGGGAATTATCACCCTCCTTAGAAGGTAGGTAATGTATGATAAAGACGGTCAGTTTTAGGTAAGTCTTTTCTCCTCTCTTCCATCTCCTTCCGACCTTTTTCCTATCTGATGCTTCTAGCTACCTGACAAATTGCAGTTAAGCGAGAATCCAAGCTAAACAGAATCTATGTGGATTTTTGCGTACAACTATTGATATTACAGATTTTAATAGAGGTAATATTATTAAAATTATCTTGTTATCAAAGCTCTAGGATTTTATCTTATTAAAATTTAGCCACCATTGCCGCCTCTAGCCTTGTCGATCTCTGCCTCTATCAAAAAAAAGGTTTTCGATGGTTGATCCAATTGCAGCACATGGTCAATTGTTGTAGATCAAGTGCATTGAATTTCTGCAACTGTATCTTTAGAAAAGTTGAGTTTCTTGCATATTTTTTCATCTTACAAATGTTTTGTATCATTCTTTTACTAATATTTTACAAAAGATGGATATGGGCTTAGTAGGGAGTAACCATACATTTAATCCGATTAAAATGCAAGTACATAGAGATCCTACATTTTGTTTCTAATTCATGGACATAATTCTATTATCAAAGTTCTTAGAATTAGAAGTTAAAATTCTTAGTATTAATGCTATTCTTATTTTGTTTGTAGATTTCAAGGAGTTGAGGATAACAATTGGTAAGACATTGATCAGTTTGGAGTTATCTAAGAGTGTTGTGGTGCTTGAAGGAGGGTGATGTCTCTGTCTTATTATTACATATACTTTATGTGTTTTATTATTAAAAACGATGTTCATAACTCGTTTTGTAATATGAATAAGAACAATATGTTTCTATGTTGTATGTAATGACCAAGTATATGTATATGTTCAATGATATATATGCAATTTGTAATTAGTTATTTGATTAAAAGTTTGGGTTGATTCAAGAAATGTAAATAGTTCAATTGATCATGTTGTATACCGTTGTTGGACTTCAAAACAGGTGCAATATAATTATATGGGTATTTCAAATTGTACAATTTTTCATTTGAAAGAAAAAAAAAATCTTGACATGCAAAACGTGTCAAAAATAAACAAATTCTTGACGTTTATAAACTATCAAGTATAATTTTACTTGACGCGTAAAAACTATCAAACAAAAAAAACCTTTATTCTTGATACTGGATTACTTGACGTGTAAAAAGTATCAAGTAATCTCATATACTTGACACTTTTTACATGTAATTATACTTGACGCTTAAAAACGGTTAAGTAAACTTCTCTTATTCTTGACACTGATTTACTTGACGCATTGAAAAGTGTCAAGTAAACAAATACTTGATAGGTAAAAAGCATCAAGTATTGCCAGTTTTGTAGTAGTGCACTTCCTTTTCTCATGTTAACTAACCTTGCTTGGTCGCCTAGGGCCTAATGTTGACCGCCGCATAATAGCTCCCTTGGCCTCTTTAGAGGTTCTCTTTAACACATTCTTGACCACATAGCTCACAAGCCTAACACTTATCCAAAAATTTTAAATCTTTTTCTTTTTGGCCACCTAACCTTAACTCTCCTTAACATTTTGGGCAATTCTCAAACCTCAAATTCAACTCTCACCTCACCTCACCTCTCCTTCTTTAGAAAATAATATGCTTGCCTAAATAATTCAACCACAATAACATATTTTTACTATTTAGAAAGCAAAGGAAAAGAAAGTTTAGGGTTGACATTTTTCTTTTTCTTTTTTTCAATTAATCTCACGATTTCTGATGTGAATTTCCTTCACATGAAAGATCACCTTCGATTGCAATTCTCAATCGACTTTTTTTTTTCCTCCAGATTTCAATCAATTGATCTTTTTCCTTTTAAACAAAAGAGACATGACTCAGTACTCAGATTTTTTTTTTTTCTCACTTCAATTCACTTTCGGCTCAATTTCAATTTATGACTCCACAAGTCTCAATTTTTTTTTTCTTTATCAAACAAGAACAAAACAAAAACCCTAATTAGTAACTAGACTCAATCCAAAAATCAATTAAATATATACCTAGGCTTACCAAATGATATGAAAACACATTATTTGAAAATTAGGAACCCAATTAGTGAATCCATAATATAAAATTCTAAGAACCTCAATCTATTTGGCATATGCAATTCACATGAATTGCAAAGTTTGAAGAAGCTCTATCTTGGGTAAAATTGAAGAAGCACAAAGACCAAAACTCAATTCATCGTTATCCCCTTAAAAGAAAATCTAATCGCAATGCTTAAATAGCTAGTCTCCTAATAAAAACCCTAATACATAAAAAAGACAACATTACTCCTATTTAAAATGTCATAACAAGGATGAAACTAGAAAAATATTAAAATTAGAAGATCAGATGTGTTCCTTCGGAATCACTAGATAGCGTACGATCGGGAGCACGATAGTTATGGGAACCTCCTTACAGGACCCTAACGAAAAGTTAACAAACACCTAGCGGGACTAGTAGTGAGTCCCTTACTGAGTCTATGTCTATACCCACTCTTTATATGTTTAATTTTTTTTCAGGCAAAGGTAGTGTTGGAATTTATGTCCTAAAACTCGTAGTTTGTATTCAAAATTCTATTCAATAAAATCGTTTTATTGATACTATAATCTGAAAGCCAATAAACTAATGTTCCGAGGCTATTATGTAGACTTGAACTTTATGTACATACATAAAAGTGGATCAAGTTTGAGTCATAGCCTAAATGGTCTATAGTATATGGATAAGGTTGGGCGCCTTATTCGGGAGGTACTATTGATGCTGCCTACTTTGTAGTTAGTACAAACGATGTGATCCTAAATCGTTCATGTAGAGACATGGAAGTGGGGTCATCCTATGTAAAGAGTTTAAGTAAGACTAGGGTTAGTAGATAGGTTGTTCTCTCCCTTAAGGACTGAATCTAGGTCTTGAACAAGGGGCCCCACCCTCTCATTGGCCCGAGAGGGATCGGTTTAAAGGTTGGACCTCAAACCAATTGTTCAATAGTGGATCGGTAGGACTTAAAGAGAAAAGATATAATCTCGTGGGTAAAACGGTACTGACCCAGCCGAGATTATGAACAACCTGTGAAGGATTAACTTACTTATCATGGTCATATCACATGGACACAATATATCTATAGTCAGGGGAGTGCAACTACGGGACTTTAGTGGAATGACCCGTTAGTTAATGAAGGTTGATTAACTCAATCTAAAGAGTTTAGCCAGTTAATCTCGAATCGTTGGAGCCCATGATCTATAGGTCCATTAGGTTCCCTCGCTAGCTCATAAAGAATCAACTTAGAACATTATGATGGAATAATTTGACTTGTTCGAATTAGGTAAAGAGAGAGAAACGACAAATATATCTGATATAGTCATCGGTTATAACTTAAGATAAAGCTTCATGTTTAAATGTGGTTTAAATATGAATATGGATTCATATTTGACAAGTCAAAGAAGTAAAAAGTCAAAATTTTGACTTTTGACTTTTGACTTTGAAAAATCAAACTTTGACCGACTTTATATTCAAATGTTATTTGAATTTTGGAGAAATGAATATTGATTCATGCTTGGGAGGTTGAAATTAGTCAAGACGGACAAAATGGTTAAAAGTCAAAATGTTGATTTTGGACTTGAAAAGTCAAACTTTGAATTTGATTTAAATGTTGAATTACCATATTGCCCTTATGTACACCCCGAGCCCTAAGGTAATTGATTTTTTTTTTTAGTTATTATTTTGTTGGGTGTTAGTTTATTTCTTTGGGCTTGGAAGAGGAATTTTATTAATAGGAAAGGAAAGAAGTGAAGGAGGAAAAGGTAATAATAATAATAATAATATATTATTATTATTAATTATAAAAAAAAATAATAAATAAATTTTTTTCTCTCTCTTTCCCTCTCACGTGCGTGCCCCCCCCTCATCTTTCTCTTCTTCTTTTCTCCTTCCTTCTCGTGCCCTACTCGCCACCGCCCCGCCCCCCCTCCATTTTTTTTTCTTTTCTTTTACGTTCGCCGCAACCGCTCAGCCGCCGACCACCGCAGCCGTTCTTCCCTTGGCCGCGCCGTTCGGAGCTCCCACGCTCTGTCTGCAGAAGATGAACGCCGACCATCACAGCCGCTTCGTCCGCCAGCCAACCCAGCCGTCGTGTCTTGTTCGCGAATCGTCTCCAGCCGTCACGCCCCGAGCCGACGCGTCCCTCACACTTCACGACCGACCCAGCCCAAATCGAAGCCGAGCGTTTCTTTCTCTCCTCGTCAGGCCGCGTCGCACGAACTCGGCTGCGTTGTCGGACTGCTCTCCGTAGCGCCTAGCGGCTGTCGAGCATCCGAACCATTCTGCTTTCGTCTGTCGCTGCTTCTATTTTTGCGGTCAATCATCAAAGTTTTGTTGTAAGTTGGTTTTGGTAAAGATGAGATTGTTGGGTTATAAGGTTTTGCCTTAGTAAATACCTTGAGATGTGATGTTTGTTTAATGGGTTGCTTTGATGTTGTTCTTGAAGGCAATATTGGTGATGTGAAGTTAGAGGCCTTGAGTTTTTCCATAAGCTTCATTGGAGTTCGTCTCTCCACTTCTTGGGTAAGTTGTGGAGTTTACGTATGGGTGAATTGGATGGATGAAACTATTTAGAAGGATGTTAATTTTATGTTTGATTATGTTTAGGAATTTATTCATTGGAATTTGCTCGATTGAAGAACTTGCATAAAAGTGAGGTAAGGGACTTCCTACTGGACTCACTTATAGCTTTGAGATGTGTTGGACTGTATGATTATATTGGAATTGAGCAGGAATGTTGGATATGCTATATACGTTTGGTTGTGAGCCTGATGTTTAACTAAGATTGTGTTTCGATGAGAAAATATATATTTATGTATGAGTTTATGTGGTTTGGTGTCAAGTGTATGTGGTGACTGAATGGCTATGTAAATATTCACATATGGTTGTTGAATGACTGAAAACAATAGATGTAATTTATATAGGGGGAAGGTTGGAACTGATGGATGGTTGTTTAGACTGTGTGTAAGATACACTGTCGTGGTTGTGTGCTTATGACGGAGGGAACTAATTAGTCATACCCTTTGTACATCGAGGAGGATGTTATGAGTAATTAGTTCGTTGACTGATATACTGATATGTTTTGACTGGCCTTAGGTTAAATTGGAATGAAATGGTTGTTCGAGGTTAAGTAAAGAGTTTACGTGATGAGGACGTTTAACTGGATTGTAAACAACTGTTAAGATGTATAGAAGGGACTGAGGGGTAAATTATTGGTTTCCTAGTGGGTAGTTACCTTGCGGGTGCCATAAGGATTATCACCCCTTGTGCATCCTTGGGGAGCACTGGACTGATATGTGCATCCTTCGGGAGCACTGGACTGATATGTGCATCCTTCGGGAGCACTGGACTGATATGTGCATCCTTCGGGAGCACTGGACTGATATGTGCATCCTTCGGGAGCACTAGACTGATATGTGTTTCTGCAGAACACTAGACTGATTATGTGCATCCTCGGGATCACAAGACTGTGACTGTGCAGGGTACACCATAGGATGCTAATAATTTATTTTTCCCCTAACGGGACCAGTAGTGGGTCTCTTACTGGGTATGTTAATACTCACCCTTTTTATGTTTAACTTTTCAGGCAAAGGTAACACGAGGGGCAGACCGACGAGGGACAAGAAGGAATCGTGAATTGCCATAGAGCACTGTCTTTAAACTGCTTCCGCTGACGGCTTTAAAATATTTTTTTTGAACTAAGTTTACAAATAGTTAAATATTTGTAAACAGTACTTTAAAATTTCATATTTTGAAATAGGGCCCGATTAAAGTTTTTCTTCAATTTCTTATGGTTTCAACTAAACTTCGCTATGTCTTTTGTCAACAAACTGTTTTGTGTTAAAGTAATGACTTAGACAAGGTCTGAAAAGTTTGGGTCGTTACACCTTTGACTAATTTAAATAATAACACTTGTTGAGATTTAACAAGCTTATCACTTGCATGTGGTATGCAAGTGGCTTATTGCATGCAAGACACCTATCTCACTAAGAATGTCAAGTGGTGAGATAGGGAAGCTCTTGCATGTAGTTTGCTTGAAAACAAGTTTTATGTAAAGGTGAAATGACTCTTGGATTTGAAATTGAAAATTAATTTTGTAATTGAGAATTACAAAATAAAACCAAGAACTCTTTTCATTTTGATTTTGAATTTTTGGAACATTAAAAACAAAAAAAAAACCTAAAGGTTAGGTTCCTCCAAAGATTCTCATCTCTCTCTATTTCCTCCATTTTTTAGTCCCACAACTCGATTCTAAGTCCGAAGAATAGCGGGTCAACTCTAGTGGTAGTCCCGGCTTGAATTTCGTGAGGAGATCGTGAGAAGCACGAGATGAGATTACAAGAAAAGAAAAGCATCAAAGGTGAGGTTTTTCTTTTAACCATATCTTTGTTATTTTAGGGTTTTTTTTATGCATGTTAATCACTAAACTTGTTTAGTTACAATTAGAGTAAAAATTCAATCTTTATTCCACTGCGCATGTCTACCGTTTCCATTAGGTAGAGGTAGAAGAAAGTTGGCGAATGACAAGAAGTGACCGTGGTTCGCCAATTGGAAAAGTTTATGATTTCTTCCGCCATTATGTTTTCAGTATTTTATTTCAGAACTTATGAGTACTCTTATGATATTTTTTTTTATTTTAAATAGGGTTCGAACTAGTATTTTATTTATTATTTTATCTTTACATACTTTTTTATAATTTATAAATGAATATTTGAAGTTTTTCCTTTAAAATTTAGTATCTTCTTTTATTTTAATTAAAAAAATATCTTTATTTGTTTTCGTAGTAATGACCTCAACTTAGTATAAAGAGTTGGGTCTTTACAACAAGTAAGGGTCAACATTCAAGATACAACTTTAAAGTTGGGTACCATATCCTAGTAACACTATGGATATGACCCACTTTGTATTTGATACAAATGCAATAATCCAATGAGTTCATTTAGGTGAAATGCGAGTGAGAGTATCCTATGCAATGAGTTTTTCTAAAATGAACCACGAAATACTGACAATTAGATATATTCTCTTAACTAGTTAGGTTTCAATTTCATTAAGATGACTAAGGTAACTTAGTCTTAATCTTGAGTGTATTATGAACTCCTATTCGCAAGGGATTGTCCTTTGATTTGTACAGGTGAGAGTTGTTAGATTTTTTATTCAATAAGCCTACCATTTCGATACAAGACTGAGTGAGAAGTTAGAAACATAATATATCACACAAGATGTAATTCACTTCTTTTCAACTTTAGGGTAAGTAGATGGGTGTTCTCTTAAATAGTGTCTCTAGGACTTGAACAAAAAGTCATACCCTCTCTATGGCACGAGAGGGGTTTTTGTTTATTGATTGGACCATAAATAGGTTGTTCATTAGAGCAGCACTAGTATTTAATGACTAAGAAGTATGCAGAGGTAAAACAATAATTTAACCCAACTAGTGTTACGGACATTGGTGAATGACTAACTTACTATCATTGGTCAATATTCGTGGACACAAAAATATATTTACAATGAGAAGAGTTCAGTTGTGAGTCTTACTAGAGTGTATACACAACTAACAAATATTTGTTAATGTGGTTAATGAGTTTTAGCCAATTAATCTCATATTGTTGTAGCTTCTGATCTGTAGGTTTATTAAATCCTCTTCTTAGTTCATAAAGAGTAATGGGCTAGTATATCTTGGATATAATTTGAAATGTTCAAATTTATTTAGGGAATTAATATAACATATGGTGATACATTATAATATAAAATATATATTTTAATTAGACTTTATTATATAAATTTAATTTTGGATATGATTCAAAATTAATTTATGAGAGAATAAAATGTTTGAATGAGTTCAAATATTAATTTAATGTGAAATAGATTCATATTAAAATTATATATTAAAGTTGAATGTGTATACAATAAACATTAAAAATATAAGTTATGAGAAAGATACATTTGAATATGATTCGAATGGTAAGTTAAGTTAAATATGTGATGCTTAACTATTTAAATAAGTTAAGTTAATTGAAGAATTAGTTAATTATTTAATTAAATTAAATTAAATTAAATTAATTGAATTAATACTTATGTGGGAAATGTTCATTTAAATTTTATTTTTGAATTATTGAGTTAATTTATTTTATTATTTTATAATAAAGTAACTCCCCTACGTGGGAGTTACTTAAAACATGGCAATCACTCCACGTTCTCCCTCTCCTTCAGATGCATATATGTACCTTAAAACATAAAAGAAAAGAATTTTGTTCCTCTAAAAGAATAGTATCACATAATACAATATCATCACTTAAAAATCTCTCTATTTTTTATGTCCATTTTTTGCTCCCACTCACTCAGAGAATAGTAAAGGCTTCAAGTGGTGGTGTCTACAAATTTGGCATTTGGTAGAAATTAGAGACAATATCGAGAGTAAGAATTCTTTTCTTTTGTATTTTTATTTTTTTATGTCGAATGCACGCTTATCAATAAATTCTACACAGTAGGTTTAATCTTCTTAATTTATTTTGTCAATATATTGGTATTTTTAATTTTTCAATTAATTTGAGAAAATGTTTGATTAAATCTTTCGCAAGGGCTTTAGTCCCTTCAAATGGATCATTGGAAAGTAGCCAAACAATTAGTAATGAGGCAGTTACAAAGAACAAACGATTAATATGCTCACTTATCAGAGATTATAAGTTTAATTGTTAGCTCATTTGGTATTCTGATTCTAATTATGTAGGATGCTAAGACACTTTATGATCCACCTCAAGCTATATCTTCATTTTTCTTGGAGGAGTCATATCCTAAAAAAGTGTTAAACACAAACATTTATGGATTCTTCTACCATGGTTGCGAAGTTTATAACATGTTATGAGACATCCAATCATGGAATATGATTGTTCCAAAAGAAAAAGACCCAATTTTGATAGAACGTATAAGGGCTTACCACCTAAAGTTTTTCATGAGTATGTTGCTTAAATGGGTGTTATACAATTTTCTGACTCAATAGTTTAGTGGGAGTTTGTTATTGAGGATACTTTTTTACCTCAATTTATTTATTTTCTATATAGAATAAAAGTCGGTGGTTTATGTTTTATTATATTAACTTCTTCATCATGAATGTGGTTTTTCAAATGCGATTTCATTAACATAAAGTCTTTAAGAATGACTTCACTAAGAAACTTAGATCAGTTGGAAACAAGCACGATCTAGATCACTTTACATGTAGTTTTCATGCTATTTATCCATATTTGATCTATATAATTGAATATATCGGAATGTATTAGAATTGGAGATCATTGAATGTAGTGACAAAAGCTGCCTTGATTCAATGTTGATATAGAAGATGGACCAAAATGAACTAAAGGGAAATTCTATTAATGAAATAACATGTTTACACACATTTATGGTTCACATGATTCAATTACATCAGGTACACAACACATAGTCCATATGAGAGATTGTTAAACGTATTAAGTAATAATTGTATAATTAAAGTATAGACTAGGTATGTGGATTAATTATTTATCACATTGGGTCATTTTATATTAGGTTGTGCCATATTATGTAATCTATTTAATTAAAGTCCTAGATTTCTAACTGAGTATAGACTAAATGGGTAGAAGCTCATTCCTAGATTGATTAGGGTTTAATGGAAACTCTAATTGAACTAGTATATTAAAAGACCATAGAGCTATCGTTCTCAATTACCAAAAACAATAAGCATTCAATCTTTCTTGAATCTTATCTAGAGAAAAGTATCATTAAGATCATTTGGAGTCTTGGTTAGTCTTCTTCAAGCCTTTCATCAATCTTTCAATGGAAGCAGGTATGTTACTCTTGACAATTTGCCATGAATAACCTTAGGATTAATCTATTTACAATCATAGTAGTGGGTCAAAATCGTTTCTACAACGACAGCATGACCTCGCTGAAGAACGAGATCTACCAGTCGACCGGCTAGAATTATTTAGAGAAACCCATGCTCGGAGTGGAGAATTCATTTTGCAGGCGGCTGCGGATGCGGATGCGCATGTTAGTTTGAACTTGATTTTGTCTAAATTATCTACCTATACTTCTCCAATTCATAACTTACATAAAATTTTATTTGTTGCAGAGTCAAATGCTGGAACTTCAGTCCCAGCCTACCCTAGAGGGTTCTCAGCCACTCTTTGAGGATGATATTTGCAAGATCGTTTTGGGAAAACATCCAAGCTACTCGAAAAGTCTTGGTTGGGGACCCGGGCCCAAGTCCCGCAAAAGTCCTAGTAGAAACTACAATTGAAACAAAAAAATTAAAAATTAAACAAAATAAATAATGAATAATAATAATAATAATGTAAATTAAAAAAAAAAAATACTATTCCCAACGTAGATAATGTGTATGAAAAAAGGTTTATCCCCGATGCATGTAAATAGCGTCGGGGACAAGTTTCACGATGCAACATCGGGAAACACCTTCTTCCGACTGAGGAGAACGTCGGTAGATTCCTAAAGGTTACCGGATGCATTATAGACGTTGGTGGAAGAAGTGTTAGGAGATATGAAGTGTTGACGCAGTTCTATGGTGTGTTGGAGATGGGTCTCTCGACACAATTTTACCGACGTCCGTCCCCACGTTGAGTAATACGTCGGGAGAACGAAACAAAAGGACCAATGAAGGAAGACAATGTTGAGGTATGTGTGAGGTTGTACTGTATTTCACATGATACAGGTCTTTGTACTGTATATCGGGCAATTACATTATACTACAATTACAGGGTATTTGTAATACGTTCATATACAGGAATTGATTATTGATTCTGGTAGATTGAGTATTGAATATTGCATATTTAGAATACATTGAATTTGAGATAGTGTGTTGATCTCAAATGAAGTGCCCAGGATAATCAATTGGGCAACAAACACACAACCAAAATGGAAGAACCTACAGCATAAGGTCTTTGATTCGCCAACGGTATGAAACTCATTTTACAACAGATTTTATATGTAGATAATCACTTATAGTTGTAACATTTCTTTTCTTCTTGAAACAACTTGAATAAAGAGTGGGAGCCAAGGCTTGCTACATCTGAAAAATTGAGCAAACCATACTTCACACCATTCGTTGATTCAGAAAAACGATTCTCAGAGAGGCATAAGAGAAATTTATAAAGGGCCAAAAAGTTGACCGTGTAGCTCACATGTCGTTTAGTAGAGACATGCCATCTACAAGCCAGCTTGATGCACTATCTAAGGCTATTGAGAGTATTAAACAAACCCAGGAAAAAATGGAAAAAAAGCATGGAGGAGATGGTTGGATTGTTCAAGACTGTTAAGGAGAAAATGAACAAAAAATTTGAAGAACTGCTTGTCAACTTAAACAATATTGTTGAAGAGATAAAAAGGAAACAAAATACTACTTCAGGTGCCCAAAAGAAAACCAAATATATGGTAAACATGCTCTTTAAACTATAAGTTACTTCTGTATTTGTAACTTAAATACACTGTATATGAACTCAAATTTGAAAATACACTATATTTGTAAATTTAGGAGGCCAGTTCTTTTGAGAAGCACCTTTATAAGGTGGAGGAGGGAATGGATGAAGAAAACGAAGAAGAAGATGAAGCTGAAGACCTGAGCATGGACTCGATGCATGAGAAAGGCCTGGTAAAAGGGACAACGATGACAACGGTGAGGGAAGGGGAGGAGTTGCTAGAAGTGGAAGCCAAGGCTCAGGAGGACCAGCTGGTAGACAACCGATATCAACAAAATCATAAACAATACCTCCCAAAAGTAGGCAAAATGGAGATCAACCACCATATAAGGTGATTTATAAAGTAAATTATACTACATTGTGTTAATATTGATTATAACAAATGTTTAAAACTAAACTGTGTACGTATGATGAAAGGCTACAGATGATGCAGATGAAGAACTAAATGAGTTGATCAGGTCAATTGATGAAAGTATTATATATGATGAAATAAACAAAAAGAATGAAGACAAAGTACAATTGGTTTAGTGGATTACTAATGCTTTGAGGTTTATCAATTATTGTTACATTACATTTCCAACTGTGACTTATGTACATCTTTTTGTTGTTATACTGTCATCAAATCATTCATCAATTATTATGTCATACAGTCATCAAGTTCTGTACATATTCTTGTTGTGAAACATGTGTACCTGTTTATTATGATCACTTAATTGATTGGTTGATTCTACTGTATTTGAAAGGAAAACATAACTCATATGGAATACAATGTATTTGGATATATATGATTATTGGCATCAGTTAAAAAAATACAATGTGTTTGAGTTGATTATGTTGTATGTGTTTGAGTACTTTGTTGATGAATGAAGTAGTGCTTTATAAAATATTACTATGCATAGGGTCAATCCTCCTTGGGTTCAATAGCAAGCACACTAAAAAAAATGCAAACAAACTTCAAAAGGAAAAAAGAAAGACAACAAATGGCAAAGATACTAAGATAAAAAAAATATGAATGTCGAGTTCACAACTTAAACCATGGTACATTTGAACTTTCTTGCGCTACTAACTTATAGGTTAAAGGAAGTTTTCCAACTAAGGACATACTCTCAAATATAGACAAGAACAATCCAGCAACAATGGTTATACTAAAACACGTAAGAATACCCCGTACTATAATATGCTTAATTATACTATGTCAATTGTAAATTATAACTTATTAATACAGTATATTTTTTTTCTAGCTGAACACAACCAAAGGTGAGTTGATAAAGATGGCAAAGAAAAGGGATAAGCGACTGACCATATCAATTGATAAGCTGTATACAGAGATTAAGCCAACAACAAAGGGAATTATGATAGATGCAGCGAAAGAGAAAATAACATCATCATCAAATGACGAGAAGGAGAATGCATATCCAGAAATGCCATCATTTGATTTGCATCTGAGTCAAGCTTGATAATTATTCATTAAACTTTTATGTTATGAGCTCTTCAATGTATAACAATATTTTTTGTTTTCTTGCTTTATTTACATTGGAACAATATATATTAGTTTATTTAATCAAAATCTATTGTTATTTTCAGATACATGACTCTTAAAATACACTGTATTTGATATTAAGCTCATAAAAATCTGGATGTACTTTGAAGTGGTTAAATCTGAAATGCATGTATATAAATATAGCATGATTGTTCAAAGAACTCAATATGTTTGCTTTACACGGTTAGAGAATATATGTCATTAAAAACTATTGTTATTTTTGGATACGTGAATCTTAAAACACACTTTATTTCATATTCAGGTCATCAAAATCTGTATGTACTTTGAATAGGTTAAATCTGAAATGCATGCAGATAAATATAACATGATTGTTCAAAGAACTCTATATGTTCGATTTACATAGTTAGGGAATATATGTCATGATTCAATATTATGACAACCTGAATGTATCAAGATTGAAAGTTAGAATACTCAAGTTTAAAACAGACAACATACAATATAATATACCTTAGATTTTAACATGCTCAGTAAAGCATAAAATATAACAAATGCTCTGTATGTTAAATAAAAAAGATAAATTTTATATGAACCAACCATTCAAATATTTATTACGAAATGAAAAACAAAAATCAAGTGATAAAAGAATTCTAACTAATACTTATAGAAACTACTTAATGGCAACCTAATGCTGAATGAGTTTTTTACAAGACCTACAATTGTGACCTTGTTGACCACACCTGCTGCAAGGAATAGTCACCTTTTTCTCTAAAAATGACAAAAATCTCTTCTTTTTAGGCCTTCCAGCTGGACGCCTGACCTGGGGCGGAAAAAGTTCATCGTTGCCACCTTGGTATGTTTTCTTAATTTGGTCTACACTACCAATAGGATGTGTTGCCTTCTTATACAAGTTTATCAAATTTGAAACCGAATAAAACTTATTAGTGTACATATGCAAGTTAAGATTCCTTGTAGAAAGGGCAATACAAGCATGTGAGCAAAGGATCAAATCAACGTCTCATTGGCGACATGAGCACGTACGAGCCAAAAATTGACAGCGAATTGTTCCTTACGATGGTGGACTTCAAATTCATGTTGATCTACAGGATATATCTGTCAAATTGTTAAATACAATGTCATTCACAAATGAGTGTATAGATAATAATTGCAACTATTTTTCAATTCTCAGACAACCTACATTCATTGAGCGGCTTTTCCTTAAAGATTTTGGACTAATATCATCTGCATATACTGATAGTTTCATATGTTAAAAATTTCATTTGGTGTGACGTTCATAGAACCACTTTTAAACCAAACTGCGAATTGATTCTAAAAGTCCAATTACAGGTAACTATCAAGATTCTTTCAACGTAGAATTCATGCTTTCAAAAATATTGGTCATAATAATCGAGTATCTCTTTCTCCTAAAAAATGTCCTAGCCCACTTATGTCTTTCGATATCTTCCAATTCATGCCTAATTGATGGAGAGAGATGATCAAGTTCTTTCATGTAGTACTCAAACATCAACGGGGTATAAGCTCTGACACAACTATGGAATGATTCCTCAATATGAAGCAACTTATGGTTCTTTTTCAAGTTATTATAGAGATGGAATGCATACAATCCATGCTCGGCTTATTCATACACAACATTAAACTCATTTTCCATACTCTTGTGAGCATCAGACACAATTACCATTTCGTTATTTTCCCCAAAAACAGCTTTGAGATTGCGAAAAAACCATGTCTATGACAAGTCATTCTCTGAATCAACCATAGCAAAAGCTAGTGGCACAATTTTAGAATTTTCATCAATCGTGCAAGCAGAAATAAGTGTACCAAGATATATGTTCTTCAACGCTGCACCATCAACTGAAATAACTGACACGCAATAATTTCATGCACGAAATAGAACTTAAATCGACCTTCATCGTCTGATTCTTCAGTCGTATACATTCCTAGTAATTATGCAATAAAGGCGATATTAGAATTACAGTGTATTTCCAAAATGAGTAAAATACCTAATAGTAAATACAAAATATTTGATATATAAATTATATCTGGGTTATTCTTAATCAATGCATCTGTGAATGCTGTCAACATTGCATATGAGTCCTCCGGGGTACCCCTAATAGAATTCAATGCAATCTCACGTCCTCTCCAAGCCTTATCACGTTCACGACCAACATATAAATCGCTTTCTTTAGTATTGACTTAGTTTTGAACTTTACTCCCACCTTAATATGTACTGCATCATTTGGTGAATCAAATGAATCAATGTCAATAATCCCTGATACATTATGTGTAGGTTGTTGTGTATTTACTTCATTGTTCAAACATGGTTTATTTCCAATAGACCAAGCAGGTGCAGAATCAACAACCACAACAAAATCATTGTTAGGAAATTTTGACATGATCAACATAAGCCAATACATGTCCTTGTCTTCAACAATCTGAATAAGGTTTGAACTGTTGCATCCATCCCAATAAAGAGTAATGCGACACACATAAAGATCTAAATGGAAAAAGTCTACATTGAATGCACTGTATGAATTCTTGAAATAAAGATGAGCATGGAACAAATACATCAACCACACGGTAGTCAATATATCGAGAAGATTCCACCCATCGACCATCAAAAATAGTTCTCACATGTTGCATTGCCATTAGAAGACACTGTAGAGGATAATGGTAAAGGAATTCCAAGAAGAAACGGTAGAGGATAAAGGTAAAGGAATTCTGTGAAAGAATACAATAGATGATACAGTCGAACAATAAAGTTGGAAGCTGTAGTGAAAGAATTCCAAAACTGTAGTACGATAAATGCTAAATTATTTAGCGAACTGAAAATAAATTCATCAGAATACTGTTGTACCTCAAAATAAAAGTGTGATTAAAAAACTATGGAGGGTAATTGGTACAATTAAATAATTTCAGACAAAAATCATATTATTCTAGCGGTTTTTTTGAGATATTGACATTTGAATAATATTTTTTTAGTGTTTTGGTGGTTTTAAATCAAACTTTAATACCAACTTTGAAATAATAGTAAATAATATTTATGAAAAATATACCTCATCAAACGATAGTTCCATTAAAGGATTTTATTTCCCCTAATTTTGATGCATTTAACGTCTGTATCATTGGTTTAATGAAATTTTTATCATCCATACATATGGTTATATTAACATTTATTTCTCTTAAATAATACCAATTTATTATTATTACTATCGTCAATCCATTTATGGAATAATTGTTACATGCATAATTATAGGGAGGATACATTCTTAATATGAAGTTGTTATTATATCAAATGCATAATTTGAGGAATGATATAATTTTAAATTCAAATCTTTGAGATCTTCCAACTAAACTTTTAAAATCAAACGATAAAATAAATATTTATTACAATATATATAATTTGAAAATAATTAATGATAAATATGAAATATTGTGAATTAAATAGTGTGAATTAAATAACTATTATTATTATTATTATTATTATTATTATTATTATTATTATTATTATTATTATTATTATTATTATTATTATTATTATTATTATTATTATTATTATTATTATTATTATTATTATTATTATTATTATTATTATTATTATTATTATTATTATTATTATTATTATTATTATTATTATTATTATTATTATTATTATTATTATTATTATTATTATTATTATATTATTATTATTATTATTATTATTATTATATTATTATTATTATTATTATTATTAATATTATTATTATTATTATTATTATTATTATATTATTATTATTATTATTATTATTATTATTATTATTATTATTATTGTTATTATTATTATTATTATTTATTATTATTATTATTATTGTTATTATTGTTATTATTATTGTTATTATTGTTATTATTATTATTATTATTATTATTATTATTATTATTATTATTATTATTATTATTATTATTATTATTATTATTATTATTATTATTATTAAAAATATATTTTTAAGCATTTGATTCAAAGACCCCTATCCGATAATCTGTTATAAATTGAATCCATGAATCTAGCATATGTTGGTCAAATAAGATCAATTCGGAAAAAAATATTTATTTAATATTATTATAAAACTGAATGATATGCAAATACACTGTAATCGTAATTCAGTGTTATATTCCATTATTTTACTCTGCACAAATACATTGTAATTGATAAAAATGAGTTTCACTCTACCAATGGGTAAAATCAGTTGAAAAATGGTGGAAAAATATATATCTTAGGCAGTTTTGCTAAAAATCAAATTATTTTTAGGATTTACTATTTTTCAAATTGTACTCTATTATTTTGTCATTCTCACAATTATCTCAATTTCTTATAAATAGGGCCTTTCAATTCATTTGATGAGTTGATTTTTTTTAGTTGAGCTCTTTCAACAAACTAAATTCCTATTTCTTCCTAATTTTATAAAAAAAAAAAAAAGGAAACTTCGAAAGCTCAACTTCACTTTATTTCCATCGTTTTCTCTCCCAATTCTTTCACTCAACAAGTCCCGCAACCCGGTTCTAAGTTCGGAGGATAGTAGGTCAACTTTAGTGGTAGTTCAAACAAAAATTGGAGCTTCGTGTAAGTATTCTCTAAACCCTAATTTCAATTTATTTACGATTTAGGTTTTCTCATTAATTAAGTGCAATTATGGTAGAATTTTGATTCGGTTTCGATCGTGCTTGTTTTAATTCTATCATCATCGTCGAATTGGAGTTATTCGATAGTTGAGTCAAGATATTCATTTTAAAAACAATGTTATTGTCACGCCTTTTTCAAAAGCCACTTCATGCAACCAGATGGGGGCGTGCCGCCTAGGCACTTACTCATCATGCATCTCTCCGTGAGATGACGTGTTGAACGCTTAGCAGAACAACTTGACTTGCCTCAAGTTTAGACTTACTTATCATAGTGGAAAATTTTAAACTTTACTTCATCGCCTAGTACTCTTTACATAATACAAATCAACACTAACCTCTAGGTGGTAAGATCAAATAACAACAACAATAATAATGCAGCAGAAATACGCAACTTCTTCTCTTTATTAACTTAAAATTTTACATAGTACATACTTTACAATTACATTCCTTTTCTCACATAACCATATAATTAAAACTGAGTTTTAATCCACTTTTCTTCCTCCATCGTCTATCACTACTCCTTGTGGCGGGAGGCATTTAGAGATGTAAGGGCTTCTTTCTCCTCGGTTGCCCAACAACCATTTCAAGACAACCTTCAAGGCTTCCTTCGTCTGGCTCAGTTCTTCGACTCTTTTAGTCACCCAATTTGGTATCATCAACCTAGGTGAAGCTCTCACTTTCTCTTTTCAATTGAGCGACAACCCTCAACGTTAAGGAGTGAAGTCGTTAACTACCGACTCCTTAAACGCGAGATAGGATGACATAGCTCGCACGTCGCACAAGCTTACATAACTACCCACCTTTCCCTCCTTTACTTTGCTTCTATACCTAAGATTCATTCCTTACTTGGCTTCAACGTCTAACAACCTAGGGAGGGAAGACTTAAAACATAAGTCGATGACTTAGTGAGTGATGGGTTTAGGAAATACCTTTTGGGGAATACAACATTTTCAGATATTATAACCACAAGGTCATTTCATATGCAAATATATATAGATCTCGTCGCATCAAACATAATCACAAGCTTTTAATGCATTAAACATAACCACAGCAATGGCAACAATTCCAGATGGTTCAAGTCATCATGCTTCACTACTCATCTTCGGGACCTGGGATTCTTCCATCGCCTGAACCTAGGATTTACTTTCACCAGCATCTCATCGCCTAGACCTGTGCTTCACTTAATCAGTGTCACAAAATTTTCGTAGGATTTCTATTAGTGCCTCGCAATACTCATTCTTTTTCAAACTTGGCATTTCCTTTCACTATCCTCTCATCGTCTAGACTTGGGATTCACTTTCACCAGCATCACGTGATGGACTTAGGATTCGCTTTCACCAGTGTCTTACATAACATTCCTCGCCTAGATTTGAGATTCACATTCGCCAGAATCTGGCATCAATAACACATCTCATACTCGCTCAAACGTGAGATTCACTTTCACGAGCATCTCATTGCCTAAACCTGTGATTCACATCAACCAGCATTACTCGATAGATCTAGGATTTGCTTTCACCAACGTCATGCAATATATCAAACCATACCACATCGTATAATCATCATAGACCAAAACAAAGGAATATTGGCTTAGCTTTTCATACAACACACTGTAGAACATTAGTAACAGTTCTAGCAATAACATCAAAGATAAGATCATAAAGATTCACAATCAATCATCAACATTACTTTCATTGACAAAATAATCATTTATTCATTTACAAGATCGTTTACAAAATACTTGCTTTACTCATGCAAAACCATTCATAACAAACATTTGTTTATAAGGATCACTCACGAAAATACTTATCCTAAACTCTTTCTCCCTTTGGCTTTCAGCTTCTTCTTCTTGTCCAGTGGTTCCTCTCAACTAGTCGTTCAACACCTAGAACTTTCTCTAAACAATTTATCAAAATGTTTATCATCTCCTACTCTTTTCTGTCGGCCTCATCGGTCATATGTATAGTAACCTTTCATATCTAGGGTCATTTTTACGATTTACATGTCATTTTTCCATTTCGTCGCGCTATGCAGCCAACCTAAACTTGACAAGTAAGCCAACATTAGTTACGAATAGACACTTTCATTAAAACGCCAACCTTATCCCCTTGGAAAGCCAAACTTCTTATTGTCTGACTCTATTCTCAAAAAGCCACAGAACATGTACTTCACCTCAGAGGGTTGTCCAATCACCTCGAACGGACGTTCAACCTTTAATCAAAATGCCTACCTCATCGCAACCATACTTAGGCTTCGTGCATCACTTCACCCAAATGTCTAGTTCTTAGCATCCATTCACTGCATTTTTCCTTGCCAGTTAATGTCATCTCATTGTTACGTTAACGCGATAGCACTTAGACTCAATTGCTTTTCTTGCCTCGTCTTATCTTCCATTGCATCCTTCTTCACAAAATGCCTCTTACCAACACTTTGTCCAGCGTGACTCTTCTCAATGAGGCTCCTCTTCAACAGGACTCCCTTTTGGATTCGGGCCTCACAGTTGTATGTTTATAATCCTAATCATCAACTAATCTATTTAAATGTCCATACAGAGTCATCATGTAGCCAAAGGTCTTCTATACAAATAATTTTTGGACTATGATGCTTTGTCTTATGTCTTCGACAAAGATTGAGCAATGGGAGCATGTTCAGAGACCTTGTTGATGTCGGATCTAATGTGCCAAACAATTTTAATGATGGTTTTCCCCTTGGTGATTCACATGATCTAGACATCCTGATGATGTATAGTTAAGGAGCGGATATGTCACCAGATGAGATGTTAATAACACTTGCAGATTGATCAAGTGAAAGAATAAATGGTTCGAGTGGAATCAATAGGAAATGAGGAGGGCAACGTTATGAAAAGGTAGAGGTGATTAGGAATGCAATGGAATTTGCAAATGACCAGTTAAAGGTAATTGAATATTGGCCAAAAGAAAAGCGTGCAATAGAGGTCGAACTACATGCAAAAGTCGTAAAATAGCTGTAAGATATCCATGAACTACAAAGTCGAGAGAGGGTAAAGCTTATGCGCATCATATTCCGCAGTGTGGGTGACATAGAGGGATTCCTGTCAATTCCCACGGACTTGAAATTGGAGTATTGCAACATTCTCTTGGAAGATAATCTTTGACCAATTGTGCATTTTATTACTTTTTATTTTCTTTAGGTGATTGTGTTTCCTTCGATTTATTTTTAATTTTATGAACTTGTTATCTAACTTTGTATTCTACCAAGTTAATTACAAATGTTATGTAACTTTATATATTTAAATTTGGCTAAGCACATATTTAACAATTTTTTTGTGTTCTTTCCTTGTCTAAATAAATCTGTCCACGATTTGTAAAGATGTATCTGTAACATAATTTTAAACTCAATCACCAAAACAAATGATAAAATTACTTTATGAAGATTATAGTTAAATTTATTAAACGAACAACCTAATTAACAAAATTTAATAAAATCACTCTAAAAATGTGTATTTCATGTACCATATATATGTATTGCAAAAAAGAGAAAAGTGAAAAAAAATAGAGATGATATAACCTAGATTATAATCTGTACCCAAATAAAAACTATAATAATTTGCACCTAAACATAAATTATAATAACTCATACTATAATACTCTGCAGCTCAAATACAGACTATAATAACCCAAACTA
The DNA here is from genome assembly GCA_025688845.1 of Cucumis hystrix. Lineage (NCBI taxonomy): Eukaryota > Viridiplantae > Streptophyta > Magnoliopsida > Cucurbitales > Cucurbitaceae > Cucumis > Cucumis hystrix. The sequence continues at coordinate 4,650,795 of CM046891.1, read as the reverse complement.
TAATACCCTGCACCCCAAACACAGACTATAATAACTCATATACTATTATACCCACATACTATAATAACTACAGATTATAATAACCCATGTCACACCCCAAACACCTCCTAAGAAGTTATAGGCTTCCATTTTCAGGGTTACTAACTGTAAACTCTAATTTCTTATATATATATATGTCACGGTCTGCCACTAAAGTCACTCTCTTCAACTAAAGAGAGGCATACCACCTAAACCCTCGATGCGTAGATAAACGTTGAACGTTTAGTAAGAGAAGATAAATGCAACCAATAATTTTAAACATGAAATGCAATCATGAGTGGAATAAAACATATTCATTGATTTTCCAAAACAAGGGACTACATTTGGTATTTAGTACAAAATTTCTCCTGAGAGAACAGAATACTACATAACGACATTTAAACCTTTCTCGCCTAGCTTCTACAATATATGTGAGATGACAGTGGGCACTATCAAAATGATGTGATCAAGGAGACACAGTAGGCGATCAAGATAGCAAGTTCAACGCCGAATGTCCTTCGCTATCTGGAAAATAAAATAGTCATGAAAGAAAAGGGTTAGGCGAAAAGGTCTAGCGAGTGGGATCTTTTATCCAATAAGCATAAATGATTCAAGATAAGCAATATTCAAATTGAGGCAGCGTAAAAATTCATGTGATTTAAATCATAATCATTTTCATATATGTTATTACAAGTCATCTCGTGTCACATGTCTTCCCACGTATCATAAGGTCAGTTCACAAATTCATCTCGTGAAATTAATTAAGTATTTGTACCCCTATCTTGGCTCAAGCATTTACCATACTCTTTTTCCAAGTTGCGATCATGCAAAGTAAACTCAACGAATTAACAAGTTTCGTCAATTTTTCTAACCATAGCAGGTCTTCCAAAGCCAGATCACACAACATGAATAGGGCATTCCATTCCAGATCACACAGCAGAAATGGAGTATCATATCCCATAGGGTACAAAAGTCATCTTAATTCAATTCTTAACAAGTTTCATATAGTCTTTCCAAATAACAATAAAGGCACTATAACATATAGTTAGATTTACACACGTAATATGCGACCACAAAGTTCAGAAGGAATATTTCTAAGTACATTTTTCTCAAGAAAATCATTTACAAAATGCTCTTTTAATTATAAAGCAACTCACTACATGCATCATTTAAATCATGTTATCGTCACTTAAATGTTTGGTATGATCATCTCCTTCTAACTCATGCATAAACCGGTGTATTTTGGAATTAGAAAACTTAAGGAGGAAAACATATAAACAAATTCTTTAAAGATGCACATTTGAGGATTCATTCAACGAAGTTTAGAAATCTTTTTACTAAAAGTAACCACTCACAAATACAACGGCTAACTTCTGCGTCTAGCCCTTCTACTCAAATTTCTCCTTAGCACTAGCTTGCAATCACTTGTCGGATTCCAGTTGGTTTTGAACCTTCAAAGACCCTAGAACTCCTCTAATCTTTCTCCTATGAAAGCTTATGGTAGAACAACCTTAAAAATGGGTGAGATTTCCTCTATTTATAGCCTTTTTCTTGAGGAGGCTGCCCATGTTGTAATGATTATTATTATCGGTAGCGAGAAGAGATCTAATTCCAGAATAGCACATGTCTCTATCATTTTCTTGTCTCATATTCAGATTGGATGGCAAGGTCAAATTGTTCACAGAATTTCTTACGTGGGCAATGATGTCATTACTTTCTGGTGAAGTAAGTTCATACAGCTGTGAGGGTTTTCTGCGTAGTCTCTTTATCGTGTAGTGCTTCATATCATGTAGGTCGTCTTTGTTGCTTGTAGTCTTATCGCGTAAGGTAACTTCACGACTTGAGTTTTACAATATTTATATACATTCATTCATTCAAGCACAAATTTTATAATTAGGTTAATTTTCATAAATATAACAAGAGGAAAAATATTTACGGCCCATGTAACAAAATGAAAAAGCCCATGAAACTGGCAATTTGTATAAATATTTCAGGTTTGTCCTTCATTTTCATCGTTTTCTTTTCTTTTCCTCTTCTGAAATTTTTTTCTTTCCATCGTCTTTTTCTCTTCTTCTGCAATTTTTCTTTTATTTTTTTTTCAAATTGTTATTTGGTTCAAGATCTTGTATCAAATATAAAAGATCTATTTTTTTTAATTTTTTTCAAACTGTTATTTAGTTGTTCCAAATATAAAAGATTGTGAAAACAATCGTTGAAATATTTGATAGCCAAATCTAAATGATAGTAAACAAAGAATCTTAAAAAAACCGTTTAGATTTAGGTAAACAAACCTAAATGATCAAATCTAAACAATCGTGTTTCAAATATAAACGATCGTGTACCAAAATATCTTGAAAATAATTGTTGACATTTGACAACCCAAATTTAAACAATCGTGTATCAAAAAATTATGAAAAAAATCATTTAGATTTTAGATTTGATCGTTTAGATTTGAGAAGCCAAATCTAAACGATCAAATCTAAATGATCGTGTAGGAAAGAATAGTCATATCTAAACGATCATTTCTCGAGTACTAAACGATCGTTTCCCAAATATACTATGCGCGCTGGATGTCAATTAATCGAAGCATTTTTGGAATTTTCCATTATGAATCTGTGAACTTTTTTCGTTTTAAAAATTGTTCTATACGGTGCAAATATTTTGTCGCTTTGTTATATTTTTTAAAAGACCCATTTTAATTATATATACACATATTTCCTATTTTATTTTCAAAAAAAAATTCTTCTTTTTATTCGCATTTTCATATATATACATACATACATATATATATATATATTAAAATATATGAACAATCCTTGCATTTTGGATCTGAAAACATATTTAAACTTCCAATAACCACTTCCACATGCCCAACTCTGGACTCTGACAACAACTTCAAATGACCAACTTCAAGATCTGACATTCGCTTTGATGTGACAACTCTGATGACCACTTTGGTGTGACTAATTTCAGACCCCTGATAACCACCATAATACAACTCCGACGAAGACCTTAACACGACCAAATTCAAGTCTTTGACAACTACTTCTGTGTGGCCAACTCTGACAACCACCTTTGCACAGCCAACTCATGACTAATTACAGGCACCAACATCCATCTTCGACAACAACTCTGACTACTACCTTCTTGTGACCAACTCCAACAACTAATTTCAAGCGTCGATAACAACAATCGATGACAACCTTGGCAACTCAACTTCAACAACCATCTTCAATGATCAACTCCAACAACCACCTTCATGCGACCAACTATGACGATAAATTTTGGAATTTATTATTTGTGAACATGTAAATAATCCTTAATAACGACCCTTATTTTTCTGCATGTTCAACTCATACGCTCTATGATTATTAAAGTGTATTGTAGAGTTGTTGATTATATAAATAATTATACTTTGTTTACTCTAAATGCAATAGTTATATATAGAATGAATTCACATATCATTAAGAATTTAGAAAAGTATGCATGTAGTAGACTGGAGGAATAAAAGTTAAAAAAACAAACAAACAAAAATAAAAACGCAAAACAAAGATAACAAAAAAAAACAAGATTTGTTTTCTAAAATATTTTCTAACAAGAAAGGATGAAAAGAAAGGAGATTTCTTGTAAACCTCAGAATTTTGAGGAATTGAAAGTAGAATTGTTGAAAATATGGAGTGATATTCCATTAGCGGCGAAGATGAAGGGGAGATTCTGTTCAAGAAAATTACATGACAGCAATAGGAAAAAAAAAAAAAAAAAGATGAATTTGATGATAAAATTCATGGAGAAAAATTTAAAATCAAAAGTTCTGATTTTTCTTTGGTTTTTCATTTTATTAAGACAAATGGTATTGGGTGGCACAATGAGAATATAATTTAGCAATAATAGCACCAACCTTTTCAATTCTACAAATATAAAAACTTTTTTAATTTGAGTTGATATTTTCTACTTTAAACTTTTCATTTTTCCAAAATTGTTATGTTGGTATTCTTCGAATCTTCACCATCCTTCTCTTCCTCTTCTGTTTCTTTCTTTTAGCTTTCTCCTCCTTCTCTTTTTCTCAGCTTCTTCTCCTTTTCTTCTCCTCTTTTCCACCGTTCTTCTTCACGGTTTCTCCTCTTCGCCTACTTTTTTTTTAACGTCTTCTCCTTGTCTTCTTCTCCTCTTCTCCACCGTTCTTCTCTTCTCTATTTCTTTCTTTTGTATGCTTCTCTTTTTATCATCTTCTCCCCGTCATCTCCTATTCTTTCTCATTCTTTCTCTTATGGGAAAAACAATTTGTTTCTTCCATTATGTATGTATTTCTTCTCCTTTTTTTAAGCTCTAATCATTCTTTCTTATATTAATGTACGTATTTCTTTAATTGGTCTCCGAAATTATTAAAGGAGTTTGATCATCATCTTTTCCTTCTTCTTCTTCTTCTGTGAATCGCTCATATTTATTATTTATTGAAATTAAGGCTACGATTTGTTTTTCCTCATCTCTTTTATTGGTTCTTTTATTTGTTTCTCATCTCTTTTAGAGAAAGAGGCTCTTGCATAGTTTTGTTTTATTTATTTAAGTTTGGTTCTGTTTTTTTTTTTATTTGTATCAGTTTTGTATATCAGTGATATGATGTACTTATGTTATATTTATTAGTTGACTAATACATTTACCAGGTGTTTTTTATTTTTTCAAAATTGTTGCTAGTTATGGTTAAGCTTGTAGTAATTGTTTTTCATAGTGGTCAATGGGATGAGCGACAGTGCTATGTGGATTACAAAAAAAAATTGTGTTTTGGTTGATGGAGTGATATCTTCGTTTGATTCTTTTCTGAACTTGATATGTAATGAAATTTGGGTTGAGTGATGTTTCGAACTTTCAGTTTTGTTTCCTATAAGTAGTAATGGTGGTCAGCATGTTCTTAAATTGTTGAAGATAATGATGTGACTTGGTTCTTGACATTGGTTAAGGATCAATCTACCCAATATCCTTTAGTTGCTCATTTTATTGATTCAGTTTTGGATGTTTCAATTGATTCTTCTTCTTATTCCACAGTTGAGGCTAATTTGGGAGGTGAAGTAGCAAATTTTAGAGATATTGATATTGCCAATATTAAGAATGAGTTGGCTTTTAAGGAGAAGAATTTGTTTTGTAGTAAAGAAATTGTGGTTAAGTCATTCCGCTTTATAGTTGTCAAGACTAATTTTGAGTTTAAGACATTGAGATATAATTCAAGATCTATTGAGTTGGGATATTATGAAGATGGTTGTCTTTTGGTTTGGAGCATCACGTTATATGTATTAGTTTTGTATTAGTTTTGTATCAGTTTTGTATATCAATGTTGTGATGTATTTATATTGTATGTATTAGTTGGTTGATGCACTTATTGCATGCTTTTCATTTTTTCAAATTTTATGCAATTCATTTTAATATTATCAAGTATATGAATGATATAACTTAGTGTATTAAACATATAATATGTATCAAAGCGTGCTAGTGAAGTATATTAAGTGAATCAATAGAACCTCAAATGTATCAAGTATATTTTAATCAATTAATAGAACCTCAAATGTATCAAGTATATTTTAATCAATCAATAGAACATCAAATGTATCAAGTATATTTTAATCAATCGAATGTATTAATAAACATAGAAAGTGTACCACAAGTATATTAAATTTGTCGAGTATATTGGTGAAATATAAAATGTTTATCATTAGTGTATTAAGTGTATCAAACTTATTATGTGTATTAAACTCATCAAGTGTATGAACAAAGCGTAATAAGTGTATTGACAATACAACAAATGTATTATGCTTAGCGCATCAAGTATATTTATTTGATTGAGTGTATTTGCAAAGTTTAACAAATGTATCAACAATATATCAAGTGTATCAAACCAATGATGTGTATTAAATGTTATTTAATTTATCGAGTGTATCAACAAAGCATAACAAATGTATCATAAACATATCAACTATATCAACATATCAAGTGATGCATGAAGGTGTTTATAATTCTAGAGGGTAGGTTTATAATTTTGCATTTTTCAAATGTGGAATGAGCTTGAATTTTACCATTTTGGCAAATCTAAATGCGGTGTTCTATGGGCCTAATTGATCAAACTAAGTTTGCTATATCTGCAAGATCCACTTTTATTTAACTATATTTCTGCAAAAGTCGTACTTGTTAATTTTCTGTTATTACTAAAATAAAAATTAAAAAAATTGAAAGAAAGGAAAGCTTTAAAATTTAAAAGAAACAAATGATGGTCCATATTTTATTTAAACAAAAATTGGTAGAATTATTGAATAAAATATTAAAACAAAAAAATTAATCATAAAAATGGAGGATGAAAAGCTAACAAAATAGCATCAGATAGTCCTGACATATAAACTCTACACTTCAAACACAGACATATGAATTAGACTGGATAAATTCTGCTCTCTCAAACAAAGACATATAAACTCTCCAGGCATATGAACTTCAGACATTATATATCAACTCAGCATCTCAAACTACTATTGATTAAGTTCAAAAGTTGGATTGTAACTTTTTTTTTTTTTTGCCTTGTACCATATTTGCTAATACTTTGAGACTAATTGCTATATTTGCAATCGTCTCTAACAAATGGCAATGATATTTATATATTTGCAATCGTCTCTAACAAATGACAATGATATTTATATATTTGCAATCATCTCTAACAAATTGACAATGATATTTAGCACCATGGATCAGCAAACAAACACCATTGCAACCTTCGTTGTGACACTCTTTTGTGGCGTCTCAATGCTGCCTGTATTTCGGCTGCTCCATTTCTCATTCCTTAGATTCAATATCCTTTCACCCAATTTTGGTCAATTTTCAAGAATAGTTCCTTCAAATCCTCTGTTTTGCTCTAATTGCTCAATTTCTACCAAATAGATGAATTTGTCCAAGCAAATGACCAATTAATCATCAACACTAGCAGTAAATAAATCTTAAAAATAACTCACAAAGTGCACCATCACATCCTCAGGTCATCTTAAGGAAAATATTATATACTGGCAGAAGCAACAACAAACAAATCAAGTAGTAATCACTGCCAAAGTTTCAGCAAAAGTTATAATCTTTGAGAAAATAAGGCGGAACTTTATGCTTAACCACAGAATAGACACCTATTATAATTCAAGAAAGCGAGAGTATGTATTAATCGTGCATTTCGAACCAGAATAGAACAACATTACTGAAATATAAAGGATGGAATAACTACAATATAATTCAAGCATTTAAGGTATTTAGAACCTTCTTTTTCGAACAATTACACTTGAAGTCAAAATTCACTGCACATTGGGTACCTACTGTCCTTTTTCACCCCTTCTATTCTTAAAAAAATCTCACAAAAAAAGTATTTCTAACTATCATCTCAAAACCAATTGACTAAGAGAGAAGTAACTCATCTATCTTGTAATGAACTAAAAATCACCGACATTTCTAGTGGCCAAGTATCAATGTCAGACACGTATTTGACACCGACACGCCTCCAACACGCCAGCTAGCGTGTCAATTATTTTCTTGTTATTTTTTTTATTTCACACACCCAGACATAGCTGGGAAACTTCTAGGACACTACTCGGACATGGAACTTGCATATTTGGGAAGAAAAATTATACTAAAACTAACATTTTAAAAGCCCAAATGCCCAGCCTAAGGATAGACCATCAAACCCACATTTTAGGCTAATTATTGTCTGTTTTTCTTTTCCTAAAAAACATACCTTCCACAGTCACGAAATCCCTCATTTCTCCACGCCCAAAAACAGTCACACCCAAACATTCACGTCCAAACCATCACATAAATTCATAAATTCTATGGTGTTTAACTTGTTTTTTATGTTTTTAAATGGAATATTTCACAATATGTTTGTATGCACGACTTATATTTAATTTTTTAATAAAAAAATGTGTCTCCAACGTGTCATGTACTACTTCTTTGAAAATTGACATGTCCGCGCCGTCGCGTCGGTGTCCATGCTTCCTAATAAGGAGTGTGAGTCCCCATTGGAAAATGTGGGATTCTCAACATCTCAATACTAACTAACAATTACTACATCCTTAATACTCTAATAATATTCCTCATTTTATCCTAATAGCATTTTTATTACCTTGCTTTCCTTCAAAGTGGAGTTCTTCCTCTGCATCTTCTCATCTTCAAACATAAAGTTCTACTATCTACCAAATGTGCTATTTATTTACCTAGCGACTCCAGGAGCCCATTAGAAGCGGAGCTCAAAACTCAAACAAACCTAACTTGGAACTAACCAGAGAGTCCAACCAAAAGTTCGCCATCGAATTAACATGTCACTTGGTCTAAACCTATTTAATAATACGGAAAATTACATGAAATAACAAAAAAATTTAGAAAAAAACAGTTCATAGCACATCTATTTTGCATATTGAGAATATGACAAATATGACAAGTAATTAATTATATCAAACGGCTATCAAAGAGCTATTGCAATTTAAAAAAAGTAGTAACATCAGTCCTATTATCATTTTTTTTTTTTGCTATTTTTGCAAATGTCCCTAATAATGATGTACACTGTGAGTTTGTTATTTTATGTTACATAAAGTATGGTTGAGTTGAGTTTACTCACTAACGTAGAGTTGGTTTGTTAAACCTTGGTTGAATCCACTATAACTTTATATACTGCCTTTTGGCTTCAAATAAATGAGGGCAGAATTTATCAATCTATTAGAGCAGTAAGACTTACTTTTTTGTTATGACGAGTACAAAACTCCCTCTTTTGCACTGAATCTTGTTCTAGTAATGGAGGATCAACAGAATTTTTAGAACTCCTCAATGCAATTTCTTCTCATGAACATTTGCAATCTTGTATCCGTTCATCTTGATTTGTCTAATTATGTTCTTAGGTACTTCCAGATTTCTCTGATTCTTAAGGTTTACCAGTTGTTCAAGTATATTGATGGAACAATCAATCCACCAAATGCACCATTCTAACCGAAGGTCAACCTCCTCAAGTGAATCCTGAAAATGAGCAGTGGCATGAGAAAGATTAAGGCCTAATTACCTTGATCGACGCTGCTTTGTCGCAAAGTGTACTCTCCTTTGTAATCAGATGTCAAACTTCTAAGCCTTCTTGGTCCATTCATAATCATAAAAATGAAGATAAGTAGCCTCAAGAATTAGCACAAACGGCCAACAGAAAGCATAGCCACTGTTTTTTTGAAGATAAGATTCCATTTGAATTGAACCCTCTCTTGTCATTATAAAGGTACTAAATAAGTAGTCGATAATTGATTCTTAACTATTTAGTTTAGAAGAGCTATTATTTCTTTGGTAGTGAATTTAAGTGAATAAATAAATCGAAGGCACCAAAAAATACCTTTCAATTGAGTAGTTTCTTTGAACGTAAATTACTCTGCGAGAGAAGAGAGTGTACATGAACGTGTCAGTTTGTTGAAACCTGCACGTGCTTAGAACAGATAATCTTCTATCCATCGAACATCATCTCATTATACAGTTCTAGAGCTTTTGCTCTATTACCCTTCTTCAAGTAGAACAAGATTAATGCCTGGTATATAGAGAGACTAGGTGTTAGAGAACTATCTTTCACAATTTTCAAATATTTCTCAGCTTCCTCCAATCTCCCAGATTGACAAAGGCTCCCAATGAGTGCAAAGAAAACTGACATCCCAGGAGACAGTAATCTAGCTCCCATTTCATAATAAAGCTTAAGAATCTCCTGAATTTCACCACTTTTCCCATATCCTTTTATTAGATTGGTGTAAGTGGTTTCATCGGGTAAAAACCCTTTATCTAATAAAATGGTTAACAATGCATTAGCCTTTTTCACATCTCCTTTCTCACAAATCTTAGCTATTGCCACATTGAAAACTGAACAACTAGGAAGAAACCCTCTTTCTAACATTTTCTCACACATGCTCGAGATTTCTTCTGAATGTCCTGATATAGCACACCCTTCAATGAGAAGATTAAAGGTCTCAGGATATGGCTTCAAACCCATGTTTTCCATCTCTTGCATTAAGCAATGTGCTTCCTCAACCTTTCCCCCTTTACAGTGGACACCAATGAACAAGGTATAAATGAAAGAATTCGCCTGAAACCCTCTTTCAGACATTTCCTCAAACACTTCCCTTGTGGATGTTATGCTCCCAGTTTTGACTTTAGCATAAACAATCAGTGAATAAGCAATGTCATCAAGAACCATATTTTTCTGCAACATTCTCTTCAACAACATTACACCATCTTCAACTCTTCCCTCCTCCAAAATCCTGTAAATCAAACAAGCATTGACAATCAAAGAAGCAGAGCAACGACTGTCGTGGATTCTATTCAACATATCAGAAGTTTCTTGCAATTTACCTTCCTTACATAACGAATTAATCATGATTCTAACTGTAATCGCGTTTGGGTAAACTCTTTTCCGGATCATTTGTTCATAAATTTTCCAAACCTTAAGATTCTCATCAGATTTTTCCACAACATGAATCAAAGTGTTGAAACTTATCAAACTCAACGAGAACCCACGTTCCTCCAAATGGGAACAAACACACAAAGCAAAATCAATCAATCTCAATTTAGCACAAGTCTGAACCAATAAATCAAACACAAATGGGGATGAACCAGTCACCTCATAGGAATCCATTAGCGAGCCTACAACAGAGTAATCAAAAGAGTTCCCCTCATTTTTCTTCAATATTGACTCGAGCAAAGCTCGAGCATCGAGTACCAGGCGCGCTTTCACTAAAATATGAATCATAATACCGAAGGATTGAGGCCCATGATTGAAATTCTTCCTCTTGGCCGACCAGTGGAAGAACCCCAGAGCGCGTTTGGCATCAACAGGTTGCTGGAATTTGAGCAGGACTTTTTGAACCAAGAGGTCGTTTAATTCGAGAAACTGGAATTTTCGAGAAAGAGTGTCCCAGCTTTGGCGTCTTGTGAAGGAATCGCATATGGAATTAACAGTTGCATCGTCGTTGATAAGTTCATCTGCAACTGGAATTGAGATGAGGTTTCGTATGGATAAGCAGAGAGAAATTTTGGATGATGAGAGAACAATTGGTGACAGTTTTTGACGAAGCAATGCCATGAAATAGAGAAATTTGAGGAACTGAGAAAGAATGTTAATGGAAATTTGATGAGCAATCCATTCAACTTCCCCTTTTTTGTATTAAGAAAAAACAATCTCTTCTCTTCTCTACTGCATGTAAGAGCGAGTTACCCAAACCGTTGGCCCTTGCAGTCCACAACCCACCCACGGCTGTAAGAAAAACTTAAAGATACATATTGTTTTTGTGTAAAAGAATTTGAAAATAGTTGTAGATCGTTTCTAATATAATTTGAAAATTTTAGGTTGTTATATGTCATCTTGGACCAACAGCCTTTAGCTCAAAAGAGTATATCGTTAGGAGTTTGATCCAAATAAAGTATAAATACTTCAGTGTAAATTGAAGTTGCCTCATCTACTCACTTAGAAACATGTTGGCTTAATTTGTGAATTGAAAAAGTTATATATGGACGAGAAACAATTACGACCAATGAGTTGTCAATACACAGAAGAATCTTTCAAAAGTTCACCATCATATGCGCCTAGCTTAAGATTTAGATTAAGAGAATAGAACTCGATATCTTCAAGTAAGTGAAGAGTATAATTTCATTGACTCAATAAAATCCCCTAAGTAGAACGTGCAAGCTTCACCCAAGGAAATACTTCAAAGAGCCAATATATTTTAGCTTGAAAACATCATTGAGAGCTTTTAAAGAGACAATCAGAGACAGATAAACACCAGTGATTATAATTTATATCATCAGCATATACCAATAAGACCACAAAATCTAAACTTTTTCCATGACTAAACAAATAATCGGATTTAGATTGGCAAAAACCAGGTAGAGAGAACAAAACCAACATTTGTGTGTGCTTGATACGAACCCAAAATATTTGTGTATTAAATCAAAAGCAGAATTTGGCATGTTCTTATTCCAATAAAATTTTAAATGATGTTGTCTCACAAGGGACATACTTAGACAAGGTTAAAGATGAGTTGTGTTATGGTGAATAAAATGTCAATCGTCTTTTAAGGTATATAAATCTCTGAAAGAGGGATATCATAGTCTATCATGTCAAACATTAACAGATATACATTGGCAGACTAGGTAAAATATATTGGCAGACTAGGTAAAACATAACAAATAATGTTTGCTTAAAGAAGACACAAAAATCTTAATAGACCATTATCATTGTAATTTCAATAAAGTGTTATTAATTATTGTTGATTTATAAATATTGAACAGTATGTAGAGGCATACAGGGATCAAAGTTCGAGATACAACTTAAATGGTCTATAGTATAGAAATAAGGTTGTATACCTTTATCCTGGTAACATTTTGGATACGACTCACTTTGTATTTGATACAAAGACAATGATCCAACAGGTTCGTTTAGTTGACATGCATGTGGGGTATACTATGCAATGAGTTTACATAAGACTGGACCATGATATAGTAACCATGTCATCAAATATAACTCTGTTTACTAGTTATGTTTCTATTTCATTGGGATGACCTAGGTAACTTAGTCTTAATCCTGAGTATATTATGAATTCTTGTTCATGAGGGATTGTCTTTTGATTTGTACGGGTGAGAGTAGTCAGTTTACCAACTCAATAAACCTATCATTTTGGGGACAAGACCCAGTGGAAAGCCAAGAACATAATCGTACAAGATGGAACTCACTCCTTCTCGACTTTGACTTTAGGGTAAGTAGATAAGTGTTCCCTTAAATAATATCTTCAAGACTTGAACAAAGGGCCCTAGCTTCTTTATTGCACAAGAGGAGTTTTTGTTTATTGATTGTACCAGAAACAAGTGTTGTTCATTAGAAGTGCACTAGTACTTAAGGAATAAGAAGTAACACAGTGGGTAAAATAGTAATTTTGACTCAGTTGGTGTTATGGACACTTGTGATGAACTAACTTGCTATTATTGATCTATATAAGTAGATAAAAAAATATACCTACATTGAGAAGAGTTTAGTTGTGAGTCTTTAGTAGAGTACGTACAATTAAGGAATATTGATTGATGTAGTAATGATTTTTAGCTAATCAATCTCATTTTGTTGTAGCTTCTAATTTGTATGTCCATAAAGACCTCTTCCTAGCTCGTCAAGAAAAATGACGTTAATATATCTTGGATATAATTCCAAATGTTCAAATTTACTTAGAGAAATAATATAATGCATTATGAATCATTATAATATAAAACTTATATTTTTAATTAAACTTTATTATATAAATTTATTTTGTATATGATTCCAAATTAATTTTAAGAGATTAAAATATTTAAATGAGTTTAAATATTAATTCAATATGAATCTATGAATTAGATTCATATTAAGACTATAGGTTAAAATTTAATGTGTATATAATGAACATTAAAACTATAGTTTATGAGAGAAATTTATATATGAATATGATTCAAATATAGATTAAATTAAATACAAGATATTTACTTTAGTAATTAATTAAGGGGTTTTTTCAAAAATAGAAAAATTAACAAACTATTTACACTCCATAAAAAAAATTATTAAAGGACAAAAATAATTGGTTAGTTTTCATTAATATAACAAATCGGTAAAATATTTACGGCTCATGTAACAAAATCAAAAATCCCATGAAGCTCGCCATTTTTTTAAATATTTCAAGTTTGTCCTTCCTTTTCATCGTCTTTCTTCTCTTTCTCTTCTGCAATTTTTTTTCTTTCTATCGTCTTTCTTCTCTTCTTCATCTACCATTTTTCTTTTATTTTTTATTTTTTATTTTTTGAAATAATGATTTTTTTTCAATTAATAATAAATCTTGTATTATTTGATTCAAGCTCGTGTACGAAATATAAAAGATCTTGAAAAAGATCGTTGGCGCCCAAAACACGGTCGCTTATATCTGGGTAGCCAAATCTAAACGAGTGTCTTAAAAGAATCTTGACAAATTTCCTTTATATTTGGTAGTCAAATTTAAACAAACATATAGACAATTCCAAACGTTAGTGTACCAAAAAAATCTTGAAAACAAACGTTTAAAATTGGGTAGTCAAATCTAAACGACCGTGTACCGAAGAATCTTGAAAAAAAAATGTTTAGATTTGGCTACTCAAATCTAAACAACCGTGTACCAAAGAATATTGAACAAAATCATTTAGATTTGGGTAGCCAAATGTAAACGATCTTGGTATAAGATCGTGTACCAAATATATTACGCGCGCAAGTGTCAAATTAATCATGTGTTGATAGAAGCATTTTTTTTATTTTTCATTGTGGGCTTGTGGGCTATTTCCATTTTCAAAATTGTTTTATATATACAGTATAAATATTTTGTCACTTTGTTATATTTTTTTAAAAACCTCAAATTAATTATACTTGATTTTTCTATGAAATGTAAATACTTTGTCAAATGTTTCATTTTTGACAATTTTCCATTAAGTAATTTGAGAATTAACTAATAGTTTAGTTTATTATTGTTTAATTAAATTAATTAGATTAAAACTATAGGATTTGAATGAAATATTATTTAACATTATTTTTTAAATAATTATTAATATAATTAATTGTTTTTTTTATATTCATTTAATTTAATTCAAATTTAAATTAAATTAAATTAAGATGTTTTTTAAAAAAAATATAACAAACCGACAAAATTTACTCTGTATAGAACAATTTTGAAAGCAGAAAAAGCTCACAGACTCACAATGTAAAATACAAAAATTACCACAGTCAATACGTTATAAATCGGCCACATGCATGCGAAACACGATTTTATAGATGTTGATACACGATCTCGGGCGTATCATATCATGCCCTAGGATGAAAGAATTCTTCCTTTAGTTATGGTATCACAGGCCTTAATGGCACCAAGATGGTGTAGGATGAAAAAATTTTGACTTTATTTTATTCGATCTCGGGCATACATTGTCCCAAGATGCCATGGGATGAAAGATACGCCTTTAGTTATTCCATCTCGGACATACATTGTTCGAGATACCCCAGAATTAATAAATCGCAAGCGCATATATGGAATTTATGAAAAATGATCGTTTGTCATGGACTTTTCTTATTTTGTTATACGAGTCGTAAATATTTTGAGTTTTTTTTTATATTTATGTAAATTGCACTTAAATTAAATTAATACCTCCCTAATGTCGAAGTTATTTGGGAAACATGGGATGAAAATGTGGGAAGTATACCACGTATCCCGATCTTCTTCATCTTGAAGAGAAAAGAAGTTGGTAACGGAGAGGAGTAGGTGCAGTTCAAAGAACTCTCTACGTAATCTTTCTGAAAAGAAAAGAAAGAAATATTCTAACTTTATTCCCAAATCCCAAATTGGTTTCCATAAACCATCTAGAAACTTTAATCCCTAAGAGAATAAGAAGGTCTCCAAATGATTGTGTTCATGACTCCAAATTTGGTGATTTGTAGAAATCAGAGATGATAACAAACATAAGTGTTATTCTTCTCTATACTTTAATTTTTTATGTCAAGCTAGTTTAGCCATAAATTGATTTTAGGGTAAGTATGTTATTGTATTTGCCAATATAATTGGTATTTCTAAAATTCCAAATTAATTTGAGAAAACATTATGTAAAATTTTTCTGCTGCATTAGACCTCTTATTCGTTCATTATGTTTCTTCTTCTTCGTCGGCATTGAAAAAATAGAGAAGATTAAATGTCATTCACTTCTCCCATTCACTGATTAATTTTTCTTTTATTAAGTCTACTCATCCATCTCCTTCTTCTTTGTATCCTTCTTATGTGACTCCATACTCTTCCTTAACTCTAACCATATCAATAGAAAAAAATAACAAAACTACTAGATACAACAACCTTCAATTCAAAATCTTTGTTTTTTTGTAGAAATAACAAAGACCCACTGTAAGATCCTAAGATCAAGCGAACGAGACTAACATTGCAACTTTCCCATTTGAATTTGGTAGTTGAAAGAATACATCTCCAATAATTAGTTCTACATTTGTTTTCTTTTCTTTTACAAATAATTATAACGACTGGTTTCTTTTTGTAACTGTTGAAACTGCTTCGATGGAACACTTCGTTAAAACGGCAAAACCTACAAAAAAAAAACTCCCCAATTGTTGGACTAATTCGCGGAACTCACTTTCTTTAAGACGTTTCGTGACTCTGCTCTAGGTGCTAGCAATTGTTACAGCTTCGTCATTTTCAAGATAAAACATTTTTCTGTGTCAGTGGAAACAGCACTTGGACCAACCGAAATACTAACACTCAAGAAAGAACACTTACTGCGCTCGAGCGAATAAAAAAATAAATTCGAAAAGGTTTTTTTTTTTCTTCTGTGAAGAGGCAGAATATGAGAGAAAAACTTTAGTTGTTGTTGTATTGAAAAGAGATGGGAGAGTGGGCTTTTATAGGGGAATTGTGAGGGGTAAGGGAGTAATAATAATAATAATATGTGGTCATAAATTACCCACAATTTTTAAGGAGATAAAAGGGGAGATTTTTTCGTTCTCCAACGTTGAGGAAGACTCAATCACTTCCTACTTTTGGTCATTTACTATCTTATTAGTATTCATTTTTTTTTCACAAACAATCCCCCACTTGAAAATTTTTTAAACATATTTTCATCGAACAGTGTCTATCTATATAATACTGTGCTTAAGCAAAGGTACTTACGACTTGAACCTTTACGTAGTGACAATGATCAGAATATTGTAAAGTAACTCTTGGTTTTGAACTTTACCTCTAGTAGCATTGCAGACACAACATTATTCGAGTGAAGTTCTAAAATGTCTGTGCTTTAAGACCTCGCATGTATATCTCAGTTTAGTGGATGCTCTAGACAATTTAAATAAAATTCCACAGGAAGCGGCCCCCATTTCCACAACCACAAAGGTGAATCTATCAGGAGTACTCATGTAGCTAGTACCCCACTTGACATCAAGTAGAGAATTCATTAAGAACTAAGTTCAGCCTTTTTTTTCACTTCAAAAATGTCATGCTAATCATAAGAATGGAACTCCTAGGTGTTCTAGCATGATTCTCTTCACAACACTTGTGATCAGTTATTACCTATTGAACCTGATTCTTGGGATCTCCAGTCTTTCAAGTTGGGTTTGCCTCACAAGCAATTCGTTTTTCTATAAGCTTGAGTCCCATTCTTTCGAAGGTTCTGAAAACCTTCTCTTTAGCTAGTCCTTTCGTCAAAGGATCACCCAAGTTATCATCAGTCCATAGGTGATCCACTATAACTGCACCAGTAGTGAGAAACTCTCTAATGGTACTGTGCTTACTACGTATCTGTTGTCTCTTGCCATTGTAATAACAGTTCTGAACTATTGTGATAGTTGTGGTACTATCGCAAAGGATAGGTATCGATCTTTCCCATGTGAGAATCTCTGGTATCAAGCTTCAAAGCTAGCTTACTTCTTCACTAGCAGTAGCCAGTGCTATCATCTCTGACTCCATTGTAAACTGTGTTAAAATGGTTAATTTGTTGGATTTTCAAGTGGCAACCCTTCCTACTATATTAAAAATATAGCCACTTGTAGCATTTGAGTCATCCGAGAGGGAGTTCCAATCAACATCATTGTACCCTTCTAGAACAGCGGGAAACTTTCAGTAATGTAATCTAGGTTCTGGGTTTTTTTAAGGTATCTCATGACTCTTTCTACAGCTCTCCAATGTTCTAGGTTGGGTTTAATAGTAAACCTACATAGTAACCCTACAACATAAGCTATGTCTGGCCTAGTGCAATTAGCAACATATCTCATACTACCTATGATACTCGCATACTCATATTGATTAACATTGTCACCAATGTTCTTGAACAACTTAACACTAGGATCATAGGGTGTACAAGCTGGTTTACTTTCAAAGTAGTTATATTTCTTCAAAATTTTCTCTATGTGAGAGGATTCATCCAAAGAAATTCCTATTCCAAACCGAGTGATCTTAATACCCAGGATTACATTAGCTTCTTCTAAGTCTTTCATGTTAAAATTTGTACACAACATTGATTGACATTGTTTATGACATGCAATTTTGATCCAAAGATTAACATGTCATCTATATATAAGCATACAATAGTGCATAAGCCATTCTCGAACTTATAGTAGATGCACTTATCACTTTTGCTAACTTTGAATCCTTTAGACATGATTAGGCTATCAAACTTTTCATGTCATTGCTTGTGAGCTTGTTTTAGGCCATAGAGGGATCTATCTAGCTTACAAACCTTTGATTATTTATCGTGGACTATGAAACCTTAAACCTATTCCATGTAGATCTCTTCTTCTAAATCACCGTTTAGGAACACAGTCTTAACACCTACCTGAACATTGGAGAATAATTGCAAACATGACTCTAATTGGGTTTAATTGCAAACATGACTCTAATTGAGGTGATTCGAGTTATTGGGGAGAATGTGTCAAAGAAGTCTATGTTTTTCCTCTGCCTAAGACCTTTTGCTACTAGCCTAGCTTTATACTTCTCGACTGACCCATCGGGATTGAGTTTCTTTCTTAAAACCCACTTGCAGCCTATTACTTTGCAGCTAGGGGGAAGGTCAACTAAGTGTCAAGTTTTATTTGATTCAAGAGAATCCATTTCATCATTAATAGCTTCCTGCCATAAGTTGGCATCAACTGAGGAAAAGGATTCGGTAAGTTCTTTTGGATCTTCTTCCACATTATACATTTCGAAGTCTTCTCTAAAGTCGTTGGCTATTCTTCTTGCTTCTTCTAGGTTTGAGATCTAATTCCTTATCTTGGGATTGGATCCTAACTAAAGGTAAGCTACTAGAACTTGAGCCCCACTAGTTTGACTAACCAGGCCCCCATTAATCCTAGATTTAAAAGGAAACCTATCTTCAAAGAAGTTTGCATCATTTGATTCTATTATTAACTTATTATTTAAGTCATATAACATATAGGCTTTACTAGACTTAGAGTATCCTATAAAGACGCACTCATAGGCTCTACTGGCTAGCTTTCTTCTCTTAGGATCAGAAATTCTAGCATAGGCTAGGCAGCCCTAAGTTCTAAGATAAGACAGGTTTGATGTTTTATTCCTAAGGACTTCATAAGATGAGACTGAGTTATTTGATTTGGGAATCCTATTAAGGACATAGTTTACTGTTTTAATTCTTTCACCCCACCAGGATGGTGCTGCTCCTGACTCAAGAAGAATAGAAACTACTAACTTAGTTAGAGTTCTATTCTTCCTTCCAACTTTTTCATTCATTTTAGGAGAGTAAGGCATACTTTTCTCATAATTATTTCTTTTAAGTTGTGAAACTCACCAAAGGCAACTGAATTATATTTAGTTCCTCTATCACTACGAAGTCTCTTAACCTTTTTTACAAAACTGATTTTCTACCTTAGTTACAAACTAAAGCAATGAGAGCCCTTCATACCGAAAGATATTAACAGAACCGTAAATTCAATTTAATTGGAAATTTAAAAAAAAAATACCAAATACATTAGCAAATTGCAGAAACTAATTTCTATAACCTAAAGGCTAAGTATGCTTTCAAATTTAAAATACAGAGAAGAAGAGGAAAAACACTTACGTCGTTTGACGATTCTGTATCTACTAAAAAACCAAATTGGGGTACCACCACCAAGAGACATCCCTATCCTCCAAGATGAGATTGGTTTGTGAGAACCAAAATTTGGAAGGAATTTTTTTTTTAAAGGAAATTTTTTTTTTTTGAGATAATTGCCAGTACGCAAAAAAAATTACAAAATCCCAGAACGCTTCCATCTTCTGACCTACTAACCTTCCTCTTCTTTAGGATGAAGAAAAGGGAGTTAGAGAGATAATGGGATACGTGAAAAAACCAACCACCTTCCTTAAATAACCCCCTTACTTAATGGAGTTATTAATTTAAATTAAATAATTAAATTAATAATTAATTAAATCATATTTAGTTAATATTTTATGTAAATCATATTTAAATGAATATTCCTCACATAACCTATAGTTTTAATTTAATTAAATCAAATTTAATCAAATCAAATTAAACTAAGGAGTCTTTTAAAACATATAACAAAGCAGCAAATATTTACACCCCATAGAATAATTTTGAACACGGAAAAAGCCCACAAACCCACTATGGAAAATACCAAAAATGCTCTAATATATTTGGAAAACGTGTGTGTAATATATTTGGGAAACGATCGTTTAGATTTGGGTATTATTTCCTACACGATCGTTTAGATTTGATCGTACCCAAATCTAAACGATTTTTTCAAGATTTTTTGTACATGATCGTTTAGATTTGGCACACGATCATTTAGATTTGATCGTTTAAATTTGAGTAATCAAACCTCAATGATTTCTTTCAAGATTCTTTGGTTCACGATTATTTAAATTTGGGTAGCCAAATCTCAACGATTTTTTTTCAAGGTTATTTGGTACACAATCGTTCAGATTTGATCGTTTAAATTTGGGTAGCCAAATCTCAATAATTTTTTAAAATTTTTTTGGTAAACAATCGTATAGATTTGAAAAATGATCGTTTAGATTTGGGAAACAATTGTTTAGATTTGGGAAACGATTGTTTAAATTTGACTATTTTTGCTACACGGTCGTTTACTTTTTTCAATCCAATATCCCAATGATTTTTTTCACGATTTTTTATATTTGACACACAATCTTAAACAACCAAATAACAATTTGAAAAAAAAAAAATTAAAAAAAATTGCAGAAGGAGAGAAAAACACAATGAAAATAAAAGAACAACAACCAAATAACAGTTGAAAAGAATTATAAAAAAATTGCAGAATGAGAGAAAAACACGATGGAAAGAAAAGAAAAATTGCAGAAGAAAGAATATGGAAAGGAAGGACAAATGAAAATATTTTTATAAAATGTAGAAGAAGAGAAAAAGGACGATGGAAAGAAAAAATATTGGAGAAAAGAAAAGGATGATGAAAAGAAAAAAATATCAGAGGAGGAAAAGAGAAAAAATGGAGTAAAGAAGAGAATAAAGACGATGATAAGGAATGACAAACTTGAATTTTTTAAAAAAAAATGGTCAGTTTCATGAGCTTGTTCATTTTGTTACATGGACCGTATATATTTTGTCGGTTTGTTATATTTATGAAAATTTTTCTTAAACTAAACTATTAATTAATTGTGAAATTAAATATCTTATATTTAATTTAATCCAAATTTGAATCATATTCAAATATAAATTTCTCTCATAACCTATAGTTTTAATATGTATCATATACATATTAAATTTTAACCTATAGTTTTAATATGAACCTAATTCACGTTAAATTAATATTTGAACTCATTCAAATATTTTATCTCTCATAAATTAATTTTGAATCATATCCAAAATTAAATTTATATAATAAAGTTTAATTAAAATATAAACTTTATATTATATTACTGTATCAACATACATTATATTAATTCCCTAAGTAAATTTAACATTTCAAATTATAACCAATATAATTAAATCTCATTACCCTTTACGAGCTAAGAAGGAGACCTTATGGACCTACAGATCAAAAGCTACGATGATATGAGATTACCCTAAAGTCGAGAAGAAGTGAATTCAATCTTGTGTGATTATGTTCCCAGTTCCCACTCGATCTTGTCCCAAAAATGATAAGCATATTGAGTCGGTAATCTGGCCACTCTCACCCCTACAAATCAAAGAACAATATCTTGCGAACAGGAGCTCATAATACACTCAGGATTAAGACTAAGTTACCTAGGTCATCCTAATAAAATAGAAACCTAACTACTTATCAGAGTTCCATTTAGTGGTTACTGTTTTGTGTTTTAGTCTTATGTAAAATCATTGCATAGAATACCCTCACCGCATGTCACCTACACAAACATGTTAGATCATTGTGTTTGTATCAAATACAAAATGAGTCGTATCCATAGTGTTGATAGGATAAGGTACCTAGTTTTATCCCTATATTATAGACCCTTTAAATTGTATCTCAAACATTGATCCTTGTATATCTCTACATACTGTTCAAGACTCATCAAACAGCTTAGGATGTTAGTTTATTGAATTTAGGTTATTAAGAAAAAACTAATAATATAATCAATAACACTTATTAAAATTATAATAATAACACTTTATTTATAACGGTCAATAGATTATATTTACTATCTATGAGTTTTAGGACATAAAACCCAACACAAACACCCTGAACATGTCAAAGGCATCATTTTTTATTTCTAAGCAAGTAAATAAAGGTAAAATCAGAACAATCATCAATAAACGTTATGACATATCTTTTGATATTTCTAGTCAACATGCCATCAAACACATATAAATTAGAATGAATTAACTCTAGAGGCTCAGTTATCCTAGTTATAGATTTATGCGAAGTTTTAGTTATCTTAGCTTGACTACAACATGTGCATTTCTCAAATTCATGAATAGATATCTTTGAAAGCATGTTTAACCTACTCATGTTGCTAATTAACATTTTATTCACATGACAAAGCCTAGCATGCCAAACATTAAAAGAAGACAACATGTAAGCATAAGATACTTTTTTATTCATATCAAGATTTAATTTTAACATATCATCTGTTGCATACCCCTTTCCCACAAATACATTATTCTTCGTTAAAGTAAAGAGGTATTAGTGACGACAGGATGAGGACTTGAGAAGGAGGTGTGGAATGAGGACAAGCAAGAGAACATAGTATGCTCTAAAAGGTGACATGGCGAGATATACGAAGTCTGTTGGAAAGAGGATCCCAACAACGAAAACTTCTATGTTCTATGTCATAGCCAAGAAAGCAACAGAAGCAAACACGTGGTTCAAGTTTAGTGTGTTCATGAGGATGCAGAAGAACAAAGCAGGCACAACAAAAAACTTTAAGGATAATTTGAGTTGGTTGGGTTATCGATTTTTTTGAACACCCCTAGAAGGAGGGCAAGTAATGAGTTAAGAATATGGCGATGTGTGCGCTCAGCACGTCCATTTCCATTTTGTTGAGAGGTGTGAGGGCAGGAGCGCTGAACAAGAGTACCATGTTGGGAGAGAAAAGAAAGAAGAGTGGAGTCTTTATACTCTAAAGCATTATCAGTGTGAAGGGTTTTGATAGGATATGAGAATTGAGTGTGAATCATGTTAGCAAACTCATATAAGTGCGAGATAATTCAAAGTGATGTTTAAGAAAATAAATCCAAGTAAATCAAGAGAAATCATCAATGAACAAAACATAATAGCAATAACTATGGACAGTGGTAGAAGGGGCATGATCCCAAATGTCATAATGAATTAAATCAAATGGATTATCACATATAGAAGTGGAGTGAGAAAAAGACCGAGCAAGTTGCTTAGTGAGTTTGCAATTTAAGCATTAAAAGGAACAAACTTAGTAATATTATTCAAATTGTTAACAAAAATTAAATGACTAAGTTTTTCAGAAGAAACATGACCAAGACGAAGATGCCACTGATATGTATCAGAGTTAATGACAGGAGTAGAGATGGATGAAAAAGGAGGAAGTTGGAGTGATAGGAGCTCAAACAATCTTCCCACTTTGTGACCTTTGCCAATCGTCTGTCCCGTCTGCGAAGCCTGAACCTGACAACCATTGGGAGAAAAAGAAACAGTTAAGCCAAGATCACACAATTGACCAATGGACACTAGATTAAACGTTAAGTTTGGGACACGGAAAGTATGGAGAAGACTCAAACTGGGGGTATCAATGGTGCCAATATGAGAGATGTTCATACAATTGCCATCAACATCATAAAATTGAAGGTAAAGATTTTGCATGACTAGAAGTAGTCATAAGAGAAAAACCAGATGTCATATGGTTGCAACAATCAAAGTCAAGAAGCCATTAATTATCTGGTGAAACGGCAAGAGTCAAGGAAGATGATGAAATTAACTGATTTAATAAGCTTTGAAGATCACTTATCTGAATAGGGGGGCATGTGGAATCATCTGAGGCAGCAGCAACAAAAAAGGAGATACCAAGTTTAGTAAAGTTCTTTACTTTTGTAAAAGAACCTATAAGTCGAGGTGGTTATATGGAACAATTATCAAGAAGATGACCACGCTTATGGCAGTACATGCACTCTATTTTAGAACAATCAATGAATTTATGACCAGAGAGCTTAAAGTTCTTACAAAATGTGTTTTGTGCGCCATTGGGTGGATAAGTGCTTGCAAGAATAACATCATATTGTTTAGAGAAATTGATGTCAATGCGTTTTTCTTCAAATAAAATGTCTTGGACAGTTGTATCCAGTGAGGGCAAGGGATTGCGGTGTAGTAAGGTAGCCCTAACATATTCAAATTTTGGACGCACCTTAATAAGGCAAAGATGAACTTTGCTAATTTTAGCTTGATCAAGTTGAGTCCAGATAGGTTGAAGAACTGCTAGATATTCATTAACAAATTGACCAACATCTTGATTTAGATTGACAAGGCTACTATGCAACTAATAGTAATAAGCTAATCCGACAGATTTAAAGTATGTAGACAAAAAATCTCATAACTCTTTAGCATCCTTAAAGGCATCAAACTGTGTATGAATAGCAGGGATCGATGTGTTACTAAGTCAGGTGATAATCTGGTGATTTTTACTATCCCAATCTTCGAGGCGTTCGATAAATTTACTATCATCCTCCTTGTTCTGTTTGGTTGGTTTGATAATATCACCAATGACAATATGCATAGACGATATATCAAATTTGATTTACCCAAGTGAGATAATTGTTGTCATTAAGGATTGTGCGAATAGGGTGAATAATATGTTCTTTCTCCATTGAAGCTAACTTTTGAGGAACCTACGAGATACTGAGTAGGAGAGACTTAAGGAAATTAGGAAGTTGAATATGAGAAGTAACCAGGTTATATCTGAGCGAATTTGAGGAGCTTGGCTAAAATTGATACAAATTTGAGAAGATGGTTGTACTAAACGAATGGAGAGCCAAACAGAGAGATGAGTGGTCAAAAAAGAATACCACAGATGGGTTCGAAAATGGTCAGGATCGTGTATTAGATCTGGAGACAGATGCGCGAACAGAGATAAATTCGATGGTTCAGACGGGATCGAACACAGACGAACAGAGACAGGATTGAACACAGACAAACGGAGGAATCGGGAGATGGATGCGCAAACGAGTGAAATCTTGGATGAACAAATAGATTTGGATGAAGAATGGAGATACATCTGAACGGTTGAACAGAGAAATTCAGATGACATCATGGCAAACTTCAAGGCGGGAGGAGCGGCGACGGCTGGCCATACAGTACACAAGACCTATGTTAAAGTTTTAGACTCTTAAACTGGGAAATATTTTATTTATAAATATTTTGTGGGTTTTTACATCAAGAGAATTAGAGGATAAATACAAGTTCTATACATGTTTATTTAGAATTTGCATTAAGATTTTAGGCTTCAATGTTGTGATTCAAGAGCAAGGAATGCATCTATCTCAAGAATGGTTAATTAGTTGAAATTCTAATTGAAAATCAAAGAAAGATCAAAAGGAAATAATATTACTAAATGGTCAAATCAATTTTCAACCATTCATGTTTCAAAGAATATGCTTAGCGCCATTAGAAGTTAAAGATAATTCATGTTATCGTGAGTAACTAATTCAATCAAACAAGAATTTATTACAAAAGCAAGAATGGAATTTCAACTAAAGATTGAATTAAGAAAGCAATTTAGACATGGTTCTCAAGAAAAATATGATAGAACTTCCATTCCCAAAGAAAGTTCCTTAGTTGTTCATGTCTTCAAAGTAGCTTCAAAGATAATTGCAAAGAAAGTGAACATTTCTTGGAGAACTTTATTGAGATTTGAGAGAGAAGTTACAAGAGGTTTGAGTCAAGTGTGGTAAATTTCAAAAAATAAAGTACTAGCTTGCTAAAAATACAAAGAAATGGCTTAAATATGCATCAAAGGTCGATTGGGGACAAAAGGTACACATTTGCACGCTTTGACATAATTTTGAAAAGTTCGTAGCGTCGTGGCACTGGACTTGCCAACATGGTCGCCGTAGCGCTACAAAGGGCCCCTTTGCATGCTTTTCATTTTTAAAAGTAAATTTGAAATGAAGTAATGACATTGTCATCTAGTATTATAGTACACTTGTTCATGTACAAGTGTAATGATCTCAAAACAACAAAATGGTGCATAGGATTACAAAATATAGTGCATTTTAAAAGGTGAAATACAATGTCCCGAGCCTAAAATAAATTAATGCAAATACCCTGCAAATGATAATGAAAAATTTTCTTCCCAACGTCGTGTTAATTGCACTAGGCAACAATAATACCTTAATATCATTGTTCAAGAATGCAAAACATTGTGGCATTATCACACACCAAAACACTTACCTCCCATAGTCTTTCATCACTAAATTTACCAAGACAAATGTTTGAACACAACGGTGATAACATAAATCTAGCATGTGCATTGACTTATCTTTCTTTAATAAGCAGCAGAGATTTCAACAACCATAATTGGTCTATTAAGAAATCCATGGAGGTAATTTAAGAGTGTGTTATTATTATTATTGTTTGGAAAATGGTCAAAAATAACAAATTTGGCAAAATATTTACAACATATAGCATAATTTTCAGATTCTATTAATAATATATATTAATAGAAACTGACATGCTTCTATCAGTGTCATTGATAGACGGTGATAGAAATCTATCAGTTTCTATCATTGATAGAATCCAAAATTTTGTTATAACTTGAAAATATTTTAATTTATTTTACTATTTTAAAAAATGTTCCTTATTATTTTTATTATTTATTTTGGTTATTATTCAAAATCAATTCTGAAAATATGCTACTCCTCCCAATTTCTCTTAATAAATCCTTCCAACCAAACATGGGTATGGGAAGCCCGTCCATTTCCACCCATCACAATGGTCTCCCTTCTGAATCCGGGGGTGGAAGGATGATGTTCTAAGTTCTTTTCTGGTAAGTAGTTCTTCTTATGATTTCATTTCGTAACTAATGAATATTAAGTTTGGGTGTCTCTCCTCGTCTTAGTCTATTCAGTGGTTTGAAATATGAAGATTATAAGTGTTAGTCCTGGTGATCTTGATAAAGGAGTGGTGAACCTTCAAGATCTGGAAAAACTCTTCTAATATTCATACTACAACCATGCGAATATTCAAGGTTTAGAGGGTTGATTGATCGAAAAACTTAATATGATTTAGTTAAGGTCTGTTGTTGTAAGAAGAAACTATTGCCTTAAAGGATCGAAGTTCATCATCTGGAAACTGATGGATTCTCTCTCTCTCCCTTTCTATGATAAACAAACTTCTCTCTAAGCTTTCCCCTCACTCTCCTGCGATCATAGATACGACCTCTTCTCCTTCTTCTTCAAAGAACCTTAGATCATGCGACGATCTATCAAAGGTTTTATCTTCTCATAGCTCAGCCGAAGCCCATCTGGCTCAGGTTGAAAACCGTCTCAAAAATAAGTCTATCCCAAAGATCGATCCAAGCCAGGTATACAAGATTAATACCTTCAATTTCTCTCAGCAAGATGTCATCGTCGTTACTGAAGAGAACGTTGCAATGAAAGATGAATTCACTGCAATCAAGCTCTTGCCTGAAGAGACTCTCTTCAAAGTCAAAGATAAGTTCAAGTACCTCCACATCGGATGCGTTCAAGTTGCCTTGAAACCTCTCTTCAGAGAAGGTCTAGACGTCCCAGTCTACCTTGCTCTCAGAGACAAGAGGCATCTCCGGTTCACTCCCTCTCTCCTAGGGATTGTTCAGTCAAACTTGGAGCAAGGACCAGTCTACTTCAACTGCAAGCCTGGTCTAACCCTCTCTCTTCAAGATCGGAACATCATGGACGCCTTAAGCCTTGATGTTCACTCGCAAGGACTTGAACTAAAGGATGGTTCACTTCCTTTCGCCGTCTCATACCGCATCTACTTCAAGCTGATGCATACCAACCTTTCTCCTAAAGCCTTAGGAATCTCTCCCAAAGGCTACACCATGCTTATGGAAGTTAACCTCAAAAAATCTTCCATAACCATTCCCAAGACCCTCCAGTGGGCAGATCTGACCAAAGATCCCATCTGAAAACTTCAAGGAGAATCAGCCCCAGTCAGCAGATGCAGCACCGAGGCGTCAATCACCGAGTTTCCCGATGGAAACGTCGAAGTTCAATTCAGCACTGAACCTTCATATCCAAGGATCAGTGAAATCATGAGCAGCAGACCCAGCACTTCATCCGTTGCAAGGTCAGAAGCCTCTCTCCCTGATCGATTGAGAAGATCAGAGCCAATCAGAGCATCGGTAGATTTCTCCCAAACAATCCCCGATGTTCGTTACGAATGATCACTTTCTCCTACCCAGTCCGATATGGAAAGGAGAACCGAGTCGGTCTACAATCAGATCAACGTCATCGAAGCTCATCCAGATGACATTGCTCCTTTTCAAGAGCATTACAGCAAGTACATCGACATGTGGCTTGCTGCTCCAGAAAAGGGAAGGAAACCTATTCTGGGAATGCCGACCTTCATCGAAAAGATGAAGCACAATGAGCGGATCAAGAACGAAGCGCTCGTCAAGCAGTTCGAATCAAAGGGATTCATTGCTGTCATCAAAGGTCACGAAGTCTACGTGACCGCCAAGGGAAAAGAAGTAGCTTCCAACTATCCTCCTGAAGAAGAAGCCTACTTCTCTCATCCAGTAGTCCCTGCCATCAAGATGGTCTCGTCCCCCTACAAGACCATTGATGAAGACAAGGTGCAGAAAGTTGGAGTTCGTGAGATCAAGAACATCCAACATCAGCTCAACTACACCAACAAGGTGCTTTCTACAGTGTCCAAGGCTGTAGAAAGAATAGAGAATCCGGTTCCTCAGACGAAGATCAAGAACCCAAAGATTCCTCAAGCTGATCCCACTCGACCGATATTCCAGCCTAACAGCTTCAACATCGGTAAGCTCAAAACCGACGAGTCAGACTTCTTGGCAGAAATCGACAAGCGTCTTGCAGCTCTCGCCATCAACAAAGAAGCAAAGACCTCAACAAGTAAAGTTGAGAATCAGAAAGGAATCAACATGATCACTAAGGATTCCTCTCAGGCTTCTAGTTCAAAGGTACTTCCAGTTGCTCAATGGGTGGACATGAAGAACCACTGTCCTCAACCGTCACCACCAGATCTAGGATGGGATGACCTTCATCATGAGAAACATACCTACGACGGTATGTCTCTGGTCACTTGGAATATCGACGGATATTCTGAAGCTCAAATGATGAACACCTTTCAAGAGATGTTGTTAGCGGCCTCAGCCTACAGCGCCAGGAAGACAACTCTTGAAACTGCCCAGATTCTGATCTCAGGTTTCACCGGAAACCTAAGAAGCTGGTGGCACAATCAACTGTCGGAGCAGGAAAGATTCCACATTCTAACTGCATCAAGAACAGTTGTCAAGACAGAGAACGCCTCTGTTCCTATCCAAGTCGAAGAGCCGGATATGGTCAATCAGTTGGTCTACGCGATGACCAAGCAATTTGTTGGTAGTACTCAAATCCATTTCAATCTTGCGACAGAGTCTCTCCTCGGACTACGGTGTCACAAGATGAGTCAATACAAATGGTATAAAGACACTTTCTTAGCGCGTCTTTATACTCTTACAACCTGCAGAGCCGACGTCTGGAAGCAGAAGTTCGTCGAAGGACTGCCGCACTACATTTCTCAAAAGTTCTATCAAACAGTGGCAACCAATTCAGTCACCAAGCAAATCAACTGGTCTGAATTAACCTACGGGGACATCTCAGCCACGGTTCAATCGATATGCATTAATCTCTGCACAGAGAATAAGCATACCACCAAGGTGATCAAGGACTCTGACTACAGGAAAGAGCTCGGCACCTTCTGCAAGCAGTACGGTCTTGACAAAGGACCGAAGGAAGTAAGGAAGAAAAAGAAGAAGTCTTCCTCCAAGCGTCTCTTTAGCAGAAGCAAGGCTAAAGATCCTGAATTTCCTCGTAAGAAAAGGAAATACTACCAAAGGTTCAGAAGCAAGCATCATTACGCTTCTAAGTCAAACGTTTGTTACAAGTGTGGAAAGAAAGGACACTTCTCCAACCGTTGCCCGCTGAAGGACAAGATCAATGCCCTGACCATGGACGAAGAAACCAGACAGTCTCTTCTCTACGCCATCAGGTCAGATGACGAAACCTCTTCTCAAACCGAGTCTTCTTCTGACGAAGACGGTATCAATGCCCTCCTCGACGAAGGATCTTCAAGCGAAGATGCCTTCTACTCTCAAAGCGACTCAAGCGATGAAGACGGAGCGATTTCCTGCACAGGAAGGTGTGCTGGCAAGTGTTCCGGTCATATCAACGTCATCACTAAAGATCAAGAACGCCTTTTTGATCTTATTGATGAATTACCTGAAGCGTCTTCCAAGCAAACCTGCCTCTCCAAGCTAAGGCAGAGTCTTGAGGAACAAAGCCCTCAGAAGACGATTCAAAGTCCGATCATCTATTCGTTTCAAGACATCCTGAACCGAATCAAAGGCGAGACGAAGAAGCCAATCCAAATTGAAGATCTTAACCACGAGGTAAAGGTTATCAAATTGGAAGTTGCGGACAACCGGCAACGTCTCAACCTTCTCGAAGAAGCCTTCCAGGCATTCCGAGAAGCCTCAAATCCAAGGGAAGCTCTGGGAGCCTCCTCCTCATCCAATCCTGAAAGACAGATTTCAGGAAATGCACTGATGATTGAAGAACCAGCTGAAGCAGGAGTCATCAACTACATCAGTAAGTCTCAATCTCAAAAGTGGATAACGAAGATAGTCTTCAAGGTAAAAGACTTTCTTCTCGAAGCCGTCGCTCTCGTTGACTCGGGAGCAGATCAAAATGTCATTCAAGAAGGCCTTGTTCCCTCAAGGTATTTTGAAAAGACAAAGGAGACCCTGAGTGGTGCCAACGGAGGACCGCTCAACATCCAGTTCAAGCTCTCCAAGGTACACATCTGCAAGGGCAATGTGTGTCTCATCAATACGTTCATTTTGGTGAAGAACCTTAATAAAGGGATCATCCTAGGAACGCCGTTCCTGACCCAGATATACCCTTTCCATGTCTCTGACAAGGGTATAGTTTCAAGGAAGTTCGCCCAAGACATTACTTTCGAATTTATCAATCCGATAATTCCTAAGTACATCAACAACGTTGAAGAACAAGTCCAACAGTTCATCAACCGCATCGCCAGGAAGGAAAAACAGATCGAGTTCCTTCAAGACGAGGTCAAATCCAGCAAGGTGGCTTCTCAGATCAACAAGCCATCTGTTCAAGTCAAAATCCGAAGCTTCCAACAGAAGCTTGAAAGGGATGTTTGTTCAAGCCTTCCAAATGCGTTTTGGAACAGGAAGAAGCATATGGTAACCCTACCATATGTTGACGACTTCAAGGAAGCCCAAATCCCTACCAAGGCTCGGCCCATTCAGATGAATAGGGATTTAGTCAAAGTCTGCTCCGGAGAAATAGCAGACCTCCTCAACAAAGGCCTCATCAGCCCGTCAAAAAGCCCATGGTCATGCGCGGCCTTTTACGTCAACAAACAGGCCGAACAAGAACGTGGAGTTCCAAGGCTTGTCATCAACTACAAGCCCCTCAACAAGGCCCTCAAGTGGATTAGGTACCCAATTCCTAATCGCCAAGACTTGCTGAAGCGGATTACTTTAGCAAAGGTCTTCTCAAAGTTCGACATGAAGTCTGGATTTTGGCAAATTCAGATTCATCCTTCCGACCGTTACAAGACGGCCTTCAATGTTCCATTTGGGCAGTACGAATGGAATGTCATGCCTTTCGGACTGAAGAATGCACCGTCCGAGTTTCAAAGGATCTTGAACGAGATTTTCAACCAATATCAAGAGTTCACGATCGTCTACATTGACGATGTCTTGGTATTCTCCAGCTCTGTGGATCAACACTTCAAGCACCTGCAAGTGTTCCTCAATGTCATCAAGTCCAATGGTCTTGTGGTATCCCAACCAAAGATCAAGTTGTTTCAAACAAGGATCAGATTTCTTGGCTACGACATCAACCAAGGAATCATCAAGCCCATTCAACGGTCTCTGGAATTCGTGGACAAATTTCCAGATGTGCTACAAGACAAAACGCAGCTACAGCGTTTTTTGGGGTGTGTCAATTACATCGGTGATTTCATCCGCAATCTCCGTTCAATCTGTCTGCCACTCTACGACAGACTGAAGAAGTCTCCAAAGCCGTGGACGGACGAGCACACTCGGGCGGTCCAATCAATCAAATCATTGGCCAAAAGCATTCCATGCTTATCCTTGGTGGATGAACAGGCCAATCTCATCATTGACACTGATGCCTCCGATATCGGTTACGGCGGCATTCTCAAGCAGGATCTTAACGGCAACACCTCCGTTGTTCGTTATCACTCCGGAGTCTGGAATAGTGCACAGAAGAACTATTCCACCGTCAAGAAGGAAGTACTAGCAATAGTACTTAACGTCCAGAAGTTCCAAGGCGACCTTATCAACAAGGAGTTCGTCATCAGGACTGATTCAAAGGCGTCAAAGTTTATCTTCGAGAATGACGTCAAGAATCTTATCTCCAAGCAGATCTTTGCCAGGTGGCAAACGATCTTGTCGTGTTTCGACTTCAAAATTGTGCCTATAAAAGGCAGTGAGAATTCATTAGCTGATTATCTCTCAAGAGAACATCTCTTGACGAAAGCCTCCTCAGCTCTGAATCCTCTCCTTCAATCTCCCGATGCAGCCTCCCCTCGGCCGGCAACGGCCACCGCCTCGACCACCGCAGCAGCAGCAACAGAATAGTCCTCAAGGCTATTCTCTTCAATCAGTAGCTTCCTCTTCAGGAACTACTCCTCCTTCTAAGGGAAATCAACCCTTAGGTCAATCATCTGCACCAGCTCCGATGAGTGCAGACAACTATGCTATGGACTTGCAGTTCGAGCAAGTATCCAGACGTCGTCAAGGTTCCTCTCCAAGGACTTTGACTATTCAAACAGACCCTTCTGGTCTTCCTCCTATTCCTTCAACCACGTTGTTACGCCCTACTGGTGTTTCAACCCCAAACAAGCGAGCTGCTTCTCCAGCCGCTTCTTCCTCAAGATCTCCAATTCCGAGGAATCCTTCCTCGTTTTCTCAAATAGTCAGGCCTAGGGTTTTCCAACCTAGACCTCCAATTCAAGGTTATTTCACCAAGACTACAATGGTGGACTTAACCATTGAAACAGAGTTCGATGGACCTTCTGTCCAAGAAGTCTGTAATCAAATATTTCCTCATGGCTTCCACTTCCTGCCAGAGGATCTGTCCAAATCCCGGACTTTCTATGAGTATATTTTAGTAGACTCTAAATCTGCTGAGATTACTCATATTCCAGATCGAAATGAT
Source organism: Cucumis hystrix (assembly GCA_025688845.1). Taxonomy (NCBI): domain Eukaryota; kingdom Viridiplantae; phylum Streptophyta; class Magnoliopsida; order Cucurbitales; family Cucurbitaceae; genus Cucumis; species Cucumis hystrix. The sequence continues at coordinate 4,617,345 of CM046891.1, read as the reverse complement.
CCCTCAAGGATCATTTACTCCAAGCTGAGAATCTTCCGAGTTCTCACGCCATCCTCTTGGAAACAGGGGATGTTCGTCGGAAGAAAGTACTCCCGTCCTTTCAAACCTCCTTCTTACAACTACCGTGACTATACCAAGGCATGGTATTTCGTTTTTTGGCTTCAACCCTTCAACCATTCTTGGTTCGTGACTTTTTGTAAGCAAGCTTACAAAATGCACTTCCCGAACTGGTTTCAAAACTGGTGGATGTATTTTGGACTTTCCGAGGAAATCTTCCCCGTTGAAGTTCAACGTTCATACCATCTGTTCCAACAAAGTATCTATTCGTCTCCCCTTTCCAAGACGTTTAGGTTCGCTTTGTATTTCCAAATACCCTGGATCTTTTGCTGGAATTTCCAGTTAGGACCCTCAGGGAACTTCAAAGCTCTTAGCAAATCACTAAGAATCAAATGGTGGGAAAAGTTCGATTTCTCCCATCTCGACGTCAACAAGATGAAGGATTGGTTCAAGGCCAATGTTCATCTCCAAGACATGACGCGGCAAGAAGATGAAAGCTTCCTCCTTGCCAAGAACACCATCATGTCTTCCCTTGCCGGAGCCGGAACTCAAGCCGATTTCAACTCCGTGGTCAATACAGTAGCTGAGCATCTTCTGGACACAGAAGACAACGAAGATGAAGCAGCCTCTCAATCTTCGGTCAACGATGACATCGACACCTTCGATCCTTACGAAGGTTACGATATCAATGACCCCAATTTGGACACACAACCGTATTAGTCCAAATTCTCCAAGTGTTTAATTTAGTTTTATTCAAGTGTTTTTAATTTTAGTTTTTTAATTATTGTAAATTTTCATGTAAATTAATTTGTTTAATTTTTTTGCATTTATTTTGATAAGATCATTGTATTCCGATCTTATCCATGTTTTATCAGTCTGCTAAATTTCTGGATTCCAATGAAGAACATTTGAAAGAGAAGATCCCATGACGGAGATGGCATACTTCCGATGAGGATTCACCATCCTCTGGCGGCGAGAGTAGCTTAAAGGACTGACTCTGTGCATGAGAAGATTCCAAATATCTCATTAGGCTGAATTCATGTTCCTAGGATGGGCGCCTATGGAGTGGCAGCAATGGCGGGGTAGCCGAGGTAAGTCCATTGATCAGCTAGGCCATTTTAATCCAAAAGAACATGAAGGAAGACTATACGGTTGATATAAGGGGAATCAACAGTCCCAGCCAGTTCAGAAGACAGTCGGGTGACGTCATTCTCTTCTCCAACAAATGATCTAAAGGAAGAATCCAAGGTAGCAGACATATCCAAACTATCTTACCGCTTTCATTTAATTTCCGCTGTATTTTGTATTTTTGTATTCTGTATTTTGTATTTTGTTTACTGTTTTTGATAAGAGTAAGTGGGGGTCCTGTCCCACCAATCTTATCTTTTAATTATTTCAAGCAAAGACTTTCAGAACACGCCAAACAGGGGTCCTGTCCTGTCGGCCATTCTGAATAGTTTAATGTAATTATTGTTGGTTACACTGTGTAGACAATAATGGAATTAATAATTGGACCCCACGGTACAATTATTGATTTGCATTATAAATAGCAGTGCATCCGACCCTCAATGGTCTAACTAGAAAAATAACAAATTTTAAAAATTCATTCGAAAAATTAAAAAAAGAAAAACTTTCAAAATGGTAAAAATAGAAAATTGAATTTTATAAATAGAAAACATTAATTAGCAAAAGACAAAAATATCCTACAAACCCTACAATACTAATTAGTAATTGACGAAAATGACCCTCAATAGTAAATCTAACTAATCCATAAACATAGGAAAATAATTAAAAAAAACCAATAATAAATGGATCCAATTTAGTTCATTATTAATAAGTTTTGATTTAACTTTTTACTCATTCTACTGAATCAAATAGAGTTATAGAAAAATAACTATACAAATATATACGAATTTAGTTATTTCTTCTCAAATATAAGTACACAACAGTATAACTAACCAAATATGTATAGATTTAATTAGCTACCTTCTTTACTAACCTACCAAATCAAGTACAGTAAACAAAAATACACCGAAGCTAAATAAATACATACAATTTTATTTACCTTAGGCCACAAAACTACACAAAAATTCACTATAACTAAAAAAAATTGATACAACTACACAAAAATACATTGTAACTAAAACAAATTTAATTAAGTGTTGAATTTTTTTAATTTGTTTCAATAACTGTACAAGACATTACACTATGCCTAAAATAGTCACAAACTATGAAAAGAAAAAAAAAAAAAAAGAAGATAATACATTATAACAAATTTGAGTCAAGGATTAAAACTCTAACATCTGCTTTTTATTCAAATAATTATTTTAATAAACTAATGTGTATATTCATATCGATCTTAACCATGACTTCATCTCAATTTTAAATACAGTTCCATCTCAATTTAACGTTCATAAACAGAAGAATACTACCATGAGAATAAAAACTTAAATGCTTTATAATTGATTAATGAAAAGCTAATAGAAAAAAAATTATTTCTAAAACTCTCTAGTAAGGGTGGGTTTGAAATTACCATTATATTATCAATTACTTAAATGATAATTGCTTATTTGAGGGAATTAATGTCTTCAAAATATATTCTTAAGGAGCAACTTAGACTCTTAGAAATCTCTCGATGGATATGATAAGTTGTGTAAAAAAAACTTACTCTTGTATAATCTCATGTTGCTTTGTAGAGACGACTGAGAGCATGAACACGATAACATTTTTAAAGATTTTGACGATCAAAATCTACAAACTAAAAAATATAATAAAAGATAATTCATATATGTGTATATGGTTCGACCATCAAATCATAACAACTCAGATTCTATTAACTATTTAAAAATCTAATATTTAAGAAAAATCAAGATTCTAACCACATTTAAAAATCTAAATACTTTTAAAATTTTAAAATAAATTTACTTTCATTTCCACCATCAAAACCTACTAACACAAAATATTTCAGCATAAACAAATAATTCGCGTTCAAAATAACTGTTATTGATCCACAACTATATTATGCTAAAAAATACATTGTATTTGAAGGAATAAGCAATCAATGTTTTTGCATCTAAGTAAAAAATATGTGCATATCGACTAAACAAATACCTTGTATTTGCCGTTTTTTGTTTATTTGTTTTTAAACTATGATAGTCTTAACAAAACCAATTGTGATAGGTTTTCAATAACTAAGTGAAGAATAGTTATGGTATATGTTCTTCTTGAATAGATAAAAGCCCTTTGCAGTGAAAAAATTTAACAAAAACCTAAACTCAAATTTAATTGAGAACTTACAAATATCAGTATATTGAAAAAAGAATACAAAACTAATTTACTATAAACTAAAGGCTAAGCATGATTTTACAAAAAAAAAAAAATTAGAAATTAAAGAGAAAAGGGACACTTATGTACGTTGAAATGTTTGTATTTGCTAAATGCCAATTTTGGGCACCATCACTTAGAAACCTACCTAATCTCTGAGCTTGAGATTTTTGTTTGTCGGAACAAAAATTGGAATGAGAATTTTGCACAAAGAATCATCTTTTCCTTGAGAGAATACGCAAAGTACCTTTTCTTTTCAGAAACCTTTTGTTTTTTATATGTCGTACTCTTACCTTCCACTTCTTCATTTTGAAAAAGAGGGAGTTAGAGAGATTTTTGGGTTACGTGGGAGTTCTTTGTGTTATATACTTACATAAATCATAGGATAATTTACATAAATGTAACAAAACTCAGAAATATTTACGGCCTATGTAACAAACAATTAAAATCCATGAAGACACCATTGTTTTTTTATAAATTCCATATTTGCCCTTTGTTGGTTTTGAATATTACGGAACCAACCATCACTTCACTTCTTTTTCTTCTTCTTTGTGATTTATTCTTCTCCTCTTCATATTATTAATTTCTTTATATTATTACTTCTTCTTCTTCACATTTCCATTTCTTATTCGAGATTTCTTCATTTTCTCTTCTTGAATTTCTTCCTTCTTCTTCATCTCTCATTTTCTTTTTTTCTTCGTGGTACATGATCTAAATGATCGTGTACCAATATTTAAGCGATCAGTTGTCTATCCCAAATAGACAGAGATAGATCACTATTACTAATAGATCATTTAGATTTGTTGCAAGGTCATTTAGGCTAGGTACAAGATCGTTTAGACTAGGTACAAGGATACAAGATCGGTACACGGATACAAGATCGTGTAAGCAAGATCGTTTAGACTAGGTAGAAGATCATTTAGATTAGGTACAAGGGTACAAGATCGTGTACCAATATCGTTTAGATTTGGTACAAGATCATTTAGACTAGGTATAAAGGTACAAGATCGTTTAGACTTGGTACAATTGTACAAGCTCCTTTAATGAACATCCAACCAATAAACAGAAACCCCTCTCGTGCCATAGAGAGGGTAGGACCCTTTGTTCAAGTTCCATAGACACCATTTAAGGGAACACTCATCTACTTACCCTAAAGTCGGGAATGGGTGAATTCTATCTTGTGTGATTATGTTTTCAACTCTCCACTCGGTCTTGTCTCTAAATTGATAAACATATTGAGTCGACAATTTGGTCACTCTCACTCGTAAAAATCAAAGGACAATCCCTCGAGAACATGATGAGTTCATAATACACTTAGGATTAAGACTAAGTTACCTATATCATTATAATGAAATATAAACCTAACCAGTTAATGGAGTTACATCCGGTGGTTACTATTTTGTGGTTACGTCTAATGCAAACTCATTGCATATGGTACCCTTACTCGCATGTCACCTATATGAACGTGTTGGATCATTGTGTTTACTATTTTGTGGTTACTATTTTGTTGGATCATATGGTACCCTTACTCACATGTCACCTATACGAATGCAAACTATTTTGTGGTTCGGTCTAATGCAAACTCATTGCATATGGTACCCTTACTCGCATGCCACCTATACTAACGTGTTGGATCATTGTGTTTGTATCAAATACAAAGTGAGTCGTATCCATAGTATTATCAGGATAAGGTACTCACAACCTTATCCTTATACTATAGACCCTTTAAGTTGTATCTCAAACATTTATCTCTGTATGTCTCTACATACTCTTCAAGACTCATCAAACAACTTAGAATGTTAGTTTATTGGATTTAGGTTATTAAGACAAAACTAATAATAGAATCAATAACGTTTTATTGAAATTATAGTAACACTTTATTTTTATTAATAAGGGTCAACAGATTATATTTAATATCTAGAGTTTTAGGACATAAAACCCAACACTTCTTTCTTCTTAAGTTTTAAAGAGGCAGTCGTGATATTAAAGCTACTTTGATGGCCGACTACGTAGATATATTAGATACTAACTATTGTTCAACAAGTTGCATCTAAAAAAGTCTACTAGAACAAGAAGTCTCAACCAAATAACCAAATAATTCTTGCTAAGAGTCATCCTCTCAGTAATCACTATATTTTTCTCGTCTCACCATGAACATTACATAACCTCCATTCCGTCCAAACCCTCTTTGATCTTCATAAATCTTCTCTTTACCTTCTTCAACAAAATGAAAACAATATTTCTGTTTATGGGCAATGACAAATCTCGTGTTCTTAAAAGAATCATGTTAGGAATTGAGTTTTTTTATTGCAATTTGAAATGGATATGGGTGAGAAAATGAGTTTTTATTGAAATTCGTAGATGGAGTTACAACAAATTTGCATACCCATAAAGGTTAAATATATAATCTTTAATTATTGTTAGTTGATAACAAATTTGTGCAAATAAAATATATAACATTTAATTAATAAATATAAATATGTAAAAGATATATGGTATTAGAAAGAAAAGATTTTACTAACTAAATCCCAATTTTTAAAAAGAAAGATTTTTTTTAATCAATTATTAGAGATTTAGTAAAATAGTTACAATTTATATAGATCCTCTCCCAAGGGTATTTTAGAAGTGAAAAGATGTATAGTATAAACTTTTTGCTATAATTCTTTAAGATTTTTGTTTTTTGTTTTTTTTTTTTTCACGTTTTTTAAAACCAAATCCTAAAATTTGCAATCAATGGAACCTAAAGGTAATAAATGGATAATTTTCACATCGTTTAATGAAATAAAACAAAACTAAACTAAAAAAACAGTAGGGAGATTTAAAAGGAAAAGGAAAAATTAACCCAATTCTAAGTAGTGGGGGGAAAAATAATAATATGACCGTTGCGTAATGCAGTTGGTTTTATTAATATTATTAGTATGATTTGATTATTATATATAAATGTGTGTGTGTGTGGGGACAACAAACAGTATGTTTTGTTTGTTCCATAAAACAAAAAGGGCCCCGTTTTCCGTCCTTTTTGGTTTTGTTTGGCTCCAACAATCTGACTAACGGCTAGTGCACGAACAACAAGACTACCCACCGTCTCTTATACTTGTTTTTTTACCCAAAGAAAAAAAAGAGGGAAAATTGATATCTTTATTATTTATGGAAAAGTAAAATTATTAAAAATATTTATAAATATAATAAAATATTATAATCTATTTATGATAAATTATCATAGATATATAGACATAGTTCAATAATCTTTAAAACCTACATGGTAGATGATGATGTTTACTATCTTTTCGGTTAATTTTACTCTATTTGAAAGCATTTCTAGATTTTGATTTTAACATACTCCATATTTAATCTAATATAATTGTAATTACCCGTTTATTTTAGGATTGATTTTTATAAGCTTTTTTCAAAAATAATAAACAAACAATCTAATTAAACTCAAAATCACTAAACAAAGATCTATCTTTGTTGGTTATGCTATTTATTTTTACTATTTCCCTATGTGTATTTGTATTTTCATTCCATTTTTGTTTGGATGTAATAAAATTGTGTAGGGAAGTTTAATATGTGTATATATATATATATATATAATGTTAGAGCGAATGCATGGGTTGGTCAGTTGTTAACCGTCTGATATTATAAGATTAAGAATCCACGTGAAATGTGGGTCCAGGTGGAGCCCACGTCTCTCTCTCTTGCCCATATATTCTCGCATCTTTCTTTAACCCACTTTTTCCCGGTTGCTTTAACTTGGTTTTAACTTGCCTTCACTCATTCTGTCCTTCCACTGGATTCCATTTCACTCCCCCACTCCTCTCTCCTCTCTTCTCTTCTCTCTCTCTCTTTCTCCCATTGTTGAGTTCTTCAAACCCCACTGCCGTCTATGGACTATCAAATGCCCTTTTCATTTCTCCTCTTCATTTTCTCTCTTCTGTTTCTCCTCTTGCAAGCCACCCCTGAAGGTGAGCCATGAACTCACTTGCCTTTTCTTTTCTTTTTCTCTCTAACAACTCTTTTCACTTCTTTCCACTGAATCTGAGCTGCTGCTTCTTCTTCTTTTTTGGTCTGAACGAAGGGTTTTACTGGTTTTTTGTTGTTGTTGTTGTTGTTGTTGTTTTGTGCCTGATTTCTCTCATGAGCTATTTTTATTTTATGAAATATTATGTTTCCATGTGTTTATTGGAGTTTATTTTTCATAACCATGTGAAACATAAGGAACCCAGATGGGAAAAAAATGAGTTCCAGAAAAAGATGAAAAGGGAAAACTACGCCATTCAATGAGTTTGAATTTCTGTAGGTCAAGTGTTTGATTAAATGCTCCATGAGGGGTAGTTGGATGGGTTGCTGTCCTGCTCTGTCATTAATGATGGTCTCAATCAAACCTTTGGAGTTTTTATTGTTTGTTCTGTTACAGTGTTTAAATTAGTATTAAGCCAAATAGATTAATCTAGTAGGTGAGGGTATGTTTATTTTTTTATATTTATTTTTACCTCTCTCTCTCTTACTTGCAGCGGACCTATTCTCTCGGATGTTATATTAAATTCATTACTAAATCTGAAGGTTTATGCATATATTCCTTATATTGTGATATGTTTTTTGCAGATGTATTTGTCGGTGTGAATATAGGAACTGAACTCTCGGTTATGCCCCATCCAACACAAGTAGCAGCCCTCTTGAAAGCCCAACAAATTCGACATGTTCGGTTATACGATGCTGATGGTGGAATGCTGATGGCCCTTGCAAACACAGGCATCCAAGTTATGGTAACTATCCCTAATGAGCAGATTCTGGGGATTGGACAGTCTAACTCCACTGCAGCTAACTGGGTTAATCGCAATGTCTTAGCACATTACCCAGCTACTAATATCACAGCCATTTCTGTTGGTTCTGACGTTCTTACAACACTTCCTAATGCAGCTAAAATCCTTGTCAATGCCCTCAAATACATTCATTCTGCACTTGTAGCATCTAACCTTGATCACCAGATCAAGGTCTCTACGCCTCTTTCTTCTTCGATTATCCTTGATTCGTTTCCGCCTTCGCAAGCCTTCTTCAATGCATCTCTGGACTCTGTAATAGTCCCACTGCTTGGTTTCTTGCAGTCTACTAACTCCTTCCTTATGCTCAATGTGTATCCCTACTATGACTATATGCAATCTGACGGTTTTATTTTGTTGGATTATGCACTCTTAAAGCCTCTCCCTTCAAACAAAGAAGCTGTCGATTCCAACACGCTTCTTCGTTACACCAATGTTTTCGATGCTATGATTGATGCAGCTTACTTTGCCATGGCTTCTCTAAATTTCACAAACATACCCATTGTAGTTTCAGAAACAGGCTGGCCATCAAAAGGTGGCTCTAACGAGCCAGATGCAACCGTGGAGAATGCAAACACTTACAATAGTAATTTAATCAGGCACGTGCTGAACAAAACTGGAACTCCTAAACATCCAGGGATTGCTATTAGTACTTACATTTATGAGCTCTATAATGAGGACTTGAAACCTGGGCCTATCTCTGAGAAGAACTGGGGATTGTTTGATGCAAATGGAAAGCCTGTATACATTCTGCGCTTGACAGGATCGGGACTTGTGTTAGCAAATGATACGACAAATCAAACGTACTGTGCTGCAAAGGAGGGTGTAGACCCAAGGATGCTGCAGGCTGCCTTAGATTGGGCATGTGGACCTGGCAGGGTGGATTGTTCAGCTTTGCTTCAAGGGCAGCCATGCTACGAACCCGACAATGTGATGGCTCATTCAACATACGCTTTCAATACTTATTATCTTCAAATGGGGAAAGCGTCAGGTTCATGTGACTTCAATGGTGTGGCTGCAGTTACAACCACTAACCCAAGTAAGAGAAGACCTAGTAGTATTCATCACTTTCCTAGTTTCTTCTCCTGTTGTTTTGCTTATCTTTAGAGCTAACTTGTCTTTCTGCTGTCTTGATGAATCCAGGTCATGGATCCTGCTCATTTTCAGGAAGGTAAACTTCATACTAAACTTTTGGGAAAATATTAACTATACTGTAACCTATCCATAAATCCTAAGTTCATACCTTGCAGTTTCATTTTCTTACCAATTGAGTGAAGCTTAAGTATATTTATACGTTTAGTGGTGATTTATAAGGTGAGGGTGTGTTTGGGAGGACTTTTGTCATGGTCAAAACTACTTCCAACTCAAAAACATCATGTTTGGAAGATGTTTGGAAGTGATAAAGCTGAAGCACTTAAATGTTACATTACTTTTAATCTAAACTAAATGTCAAGGAAGCACATTTGACAATGTAAAACTATGTGCCTCAAAGTGATTTGCCATAAAGCATTTTTTACCAAAGTAATCAAAACGCTTTAGCTAGAATTACTTATTCCAAACGCATTTGCAAGTATTGAGATTGTGTCATTCTTTGTGATGTGATATAAACTCGACCTGCAATTAGAATCAAACATTCATTAATGTTGAGAATTTCTGGGTTTATTTATACAGTGTTGGGAGGAATGGAACGATGGCAAACATCACAGCCCCATCAATGAACTCCACAAATACAGATTCTTCTGCTACTGCTTTTGAGTATAATATTTTGAGTTGTGCAGTGATGATGGTTGGAGCGCTGCTTGGGAGTTCCATTTAGTTGTAGACATATGATTGTGCATTAGAAAGTGCTTTTGCAGTTTGTTCTTTTTCTATTTTTTATTTTTGAATTTTTTTTGGGATGATCCATTAATGCGATGAGTTCTATTCACTCGCATAGTGGTGAGATGGAGTAGGTTTTAGGGCTGTTCTCTCTTCCTCCATTCAATTTTGTACAAGTCAAGATGGAGTTGTGGAGAATTTGAATTCTATTAGGTTATTACCTCTTTTCTAAAACCATGTAACATTTTTTTCTGCTTTGGGAATCAGAGCCTTATTATTATCATTCTTTAGTTGTTAGTATAAAATTCACATTTCATTTTGAATTTTTGTGTAGTTCGTTTTTTTAGTAAAAGTATCCGTTGATTTAATTTTTAATTCTAACCTTAAATGTATTATTAATTTTTTATACAACTAAATTTCAAAACTTTGTTATTTTATTATAAAAACTAAATTTGTTAAATAATAAGAAAGCTAAATAATTTCAATCATATACAAAAATTAAGGAAAATATTAATTTAAACCTTGAACCTTAGGAGTTACATCAATTTAAACCTTAAACTGATAATTATATCAATTTAAATCTTGAACTTTAGAGTTATACGAATTTAAACTTTAAATTAATAGTTATATGGGTTCTAGAGCTTCTATTTGAGAGTCGTATGGATGTTTAGAGAGTTGTTGGGTAGATCATTGGAATCTTGTATGATTGGAGGTAAGGAATACCTGAGGTTTTCTTTTTTAGTGTCGGTTGAGCGTTAGAGTGCCATTGGGCAGAGCGACGAGGACCAAAGGGAAGGAGAGCGAAGGTGTCAAAGCGAGGGTGCTTGTGGAAGATGATGATATAGACGAAGCAAATAGGGATCTCCAAAATGGGGTGGTGGGTAAATTTTTTTGTTTGGTAAACAAATCAATGGTGAGATTTTCAAAGGAATAATGCCAAAAATTTGGAGGTTGGGAGGACAGGTTTCGTTTGAAAGAACAAGAAGAAAGATGTTCATATGTGAATTCCAAAAATGCAGAGACAAGAATAGAGTTTCAAAAGGAGGACCATGAGTTTCGACAATGCCCTGCTTTTGTTTGAAGATTTGAAAGGGCTTAATTCTTTCTCAGATGTGGAGTTTAGGTATTGCTCCTTTGGGGTTCACTTTTATAAACTCCTCATTGTTTATTATTGTGGGAAGTATGCAATGGCTCTGACTTGACTAACTCGATAGGATCTTTTAAGGGACTAAATGAGAACGAGGCAGGGAGATTTGGTGGGGAAACTTTAAGAGTTGGAGTAAAGATTGATATCCTTCTCCCTCTAAAATGTGGAACAAACATTAAGCTAGATGTGATGGCAGAGGAAAGGTGGATACCTGTTTCTTATGAAAAGTTGCCAGACTTTGGTTACAATTGTGGTAGGGTGGGTCATATTGCACAACAATGTGAGTAGTGGGGGGGGGGGGGGGGCGAAAATATGAGATTTGGCTTAGAGAGTCACATAGTAGTAGGTGCATAGTAGTAGGTGCATAGTGAAAGGAAAATGAGAGAAAGGAAGAAGCCAATCAATCAAAGGTAAAGGTAGGGGAGGAGAAAAGGGTATTGAAGATTGAAAGAGTGACAAAAGCCCAAGGGATGTTGATTTGAAAATGAAGGAAAATTTTTAAAGAAGATAAGGACCATTCCATAGAAAAGAAGGGAAAATCAATATGTGGCTGGGGAAAAGGGAATAAAAGTTAGAGAGAACTAAAATGTAAAAGGTGAAATGAAAGAAGAAATTAGAGGATCGGATTCCTGTTTTGGAAACATAGTGAATTTCGTAGATGGGGGAGAAAATGCGATGATGGTGCAGGGGAATAAGGGTGATGTGATTTAGGGTTTGAAACGACTAGTTGATAAGAAAGAAAAGGGTATAGTGAGAACAGTAGAAGCAATCAAATGTGATGAAGACTTACTGTGAATAGCAACGCTAAAAAAGGGAGGGATCGTGTTGGACCACTCTATGGAGGTCAGATGAAGATGGAAAGAGTTTTAAACACTGGAAAGGAAGTGGTTTTAGATTGTTGATTGAAGGTTTCTTCGCAAAAGAAGAATGATGGTAGAGTTAGGAAGTGGAACTGTATTGCTAAGGAGGAGGCGGGAAATAGAGGACAGGAACATAGGGCGAACATGATTAGTGGTACAACACATGGTAATGACAGTGGTGACAGAGAAGAAGTGGAAAAGAAAGGAATGAGGGATATTAGTGGTGGCTATCAAGCAACTCCGCCGAACACCATGAGTATCCTTTATTCGAACGTTCAGGGTTTGGAGAATCCCTAAATGCTCCGAGTCCCTAGGCATTAAGTCAAAAGGCTTATTCCCCAAATAGTATTCATTTTCATGGCATCAGTGAAAAGAATAAAAAAAAAGGATTGGTTTCAATTGTTGCTTTATGGTGCCAAGTTGAGGGAATAGTGGTGTTCGATGCTTTTGTGGAACGACAATTTGCGTGTTACGATATCATCTTTTTCCTTAGGCCATATCGATGCTACCATTGATGAGAATGAGGGTAGGTGGAGATTCACAAGTTTTTATAGTAGTCCAGCAAGAGATAAGTGAGTGGATTCGTGGAAGCTTCTAAATAAATTAAATGAGACTGTGAACCTTCCATGGATTATTAGAGGAGACTTCAATGAAATTGTGAAAGTCAACGAAAAAAGATGCGACTCAAATAGAAACCAAAATTAAATGAATCGTTTCAGAAAACTTTGGGATAGTTGTGCCCTCCGTGACCTTGGGTGGAATGGTGGCATGTTTACTTGGAGACAGAATACCAATCGTGGAATTATAAAGAGAGATTGGACCACTTCCTTATCAATAGTGATTTTACACTGAGGCTCCCCCACATTTAGGTTAGTCATTTAAATTTCCTTAGTTTGGATTATAGACCTATTGTCGTTAAAATATACCTAGTGTAGGTACAAGAAAATGTGTGAAAAAGAGGGTCAACATGATCAGATTTAGAAGTTTGGCTAAAGTTTCAAGAGTGCATAGATATTATCAATGTTCACTAGCAACAATCAAGAGGGGAGGTAGTGCTTGCCGTTTTGGATAAAGTGAAAGCTTGTTTGGTTAGTCTAAGAGGCTGGAACCAAAATATGTTGAGAGGTTTTATCTAGAATGTCATCTGTAAAAAAGAAGAGGAAATTGAGGTTTTTAAAGGGTGTGAGGTAAGTGTGAATGGTCGAAACATTTCATATGGTGGATTTGGAGCTCGAGAAGTTGCTAGAAGAGGAGGAGATCTATTGAAGAAGTAGATCGTGAGAGGATTGGCTTATGTGGGGGGACAAGAATACCGAATGACTTTATAATAAGGCTTCTCATAGAAAAAAGAGAATCACGATTGAGGGTATTGTGGACAATTCATGAAAATGGGTAGTGGATGAAGATCTTGTAGGGAATATGGCCATTAATTACTTCTGCAAGCTTTTTCACGCAGTTTCTAATGAAGAGGCTATTAACCATGTGGCTAATTGTAATCCTAAAGGGATCCCAATCTAATTCTTTGAGGAGTTGGATATACCATTTTTAAATGAGGGCTTTGAGTTGACGTTGAAAGGTTTGGGCCCTGGAAAAGCTTCTAGTCCTGATGGGGATCACACCATGTTCTTAAAAAATATTGAGACATAAAGGGAAATGATACAACCAAGATGTGCCTAAGCATTCTTAATGAAGGTGAGGAGGTAAGACCTATCAACAAATTCTATATTGCCTTGATCCCCAAAATAAAGAAATCGAAGTGAATGTCAGAGTTTAGACCTATTAGCTTGTGCAACGTAAGCTATAAAATTATTGCAAAATTCTTGGCCAATAGATTTTAAAAAGTTTTGGATGTGATTATCTCCCCAAACCAGCCTACTTTTGTTTAAAGTAGAATGATTACGGATAATGCAATCCTGGGATTTGAATGTATTCACACAACAAACAATAAAATATCTGAAAAAGACGAATGGATGTCCCTCAAACTAGATATAAGTAAGGCCTATGACAAGGTGGAATGGACGTTCTTGTATGCTACGATTATCTTAATTAGCGTGAATAATTGGTGGGTGGGGAATATTATGAAGTGTATGGATATAGACAGTTTCTTGGTTTTTATAAACGGTAAGCATTATGGTGAGTTTTTCCTTTAAAAGGGTCTACGCCAAGGTGATCCCCTCTCCCCTTATCTTTTTTTGCTTTGCGTTGAAGGCTTGTCTGCTTTGCTTTATAAGGTTGAGTCTCTTTCACTTTTACATGGTTTGCATTTGAATAGATATTGCCCTGTTATTTCTTACATCTTCTTTTTTTTTTGTCAATGATAGTTTGATATTTTGCAAAGCGATATCTGCTGAGTGCAGGAATATTGACAATATTCTCCAGGTGTATAAAGAAGCGTCAGGACAAAAAATCAATTTGGATAAGTTTGAATGTATGTTTAGCAAGAATATAGGGGAAAGTGTGGCAAAAGGGCTTAGTGATGTTATTGGAAGAATGTTAAATAGGCTACGTGAGAAAGTTAGGAAGGTGCTCCAAGGTTGGAAAGAGAATCTTTTCTCAAACAGTGGTAAGGAGGTCCTCATTAAAGCTATTGCCCAAGCTATTCCTATCTTCACGATGAGCTGCTTTAAGCTCTCTAAAGGGGTTTTGGAGGACATTAACAAGGAATGTGTCCGTTTTTTGTGAGGCTTTTTTAGGGATAAAGGTAAAGTTTATTGGATGAATTGGAAGAAGCTCTGTGTCAATAAGGATACATCTTATTTAAAGACCTTCAGTTATTCAATTAAGTGATGTTAGCAAAACAAAGCTGGAGAAATATTAGAAATTCTTATTGTAGGCTTGCGTGAGTAAGGACATGAACTTCCTTGGAGCTACTTTGGGAAGCAACCCCTCCTTAGCTTAGATATGAATTATTTGGGGGATGGATTTGTTTGGAAAGGTAACTTAGATTGTGTGGGAATCTTCAAAAGGACTTGTGGCTGCTTGGGAGTGGGGGTGGGGAAGAGGGGAGGGGGGGTTATCTCACCTCGATTTTCCTTTGGTCTTTGGATGAGATGTAGATTCGAGATATTATTAATTGCGATGGTGTGTGGAATGCTGACTTGATCAATGATTTTTCTCTCCCTTGTGATGCATGGTCTATTTTAAATGTTCCTCGAAGGGATGCTGATGAGATCATTTGGGACCATGATCCCAAAGAATGGTTTCCTATGAAGAGTGCTTATAACTTGCGGTTAGTCTAAAGTCTGCAACGGTTGCGTCGAGGTCAGACCTTTTTTTGGAGATCAGTGTGGAACTTGAGGGTGCCCCGAAGGTGAAATTGGCTGTGTAGAAGGCTATTTCTAATGCCTTGCCTACCTTGGACAACATTTGCAAGAAAGGAATTGTTTCTAATCACCTTTGTTTGCTTTGCAGGTTCTATGTGGAATCACCGAGTCATGCTTATTATGGAGGTGTAAATTTATTAAAGCGTTTGACTCTCCTCTTTCCCTTTCTCTTTCCTATTCTGTCTGGTTTTAAGGTTTGTTGGAATCTGGGGAACTACAAAGATGGGTTCGTGAAGGAGCAGAACATTGAAGAGTCGGCTGCTATGACCATTATTTTATGGGATGTTTGAAACTATAGAAATTCTCTCAAGCTTATCAGGTTAGTTGCAAAGAGCAACGCTTGATTAAATAGGTTTGCTCTTCATGTGGAAGAGTTTGGGGGTGAGTGTGTGGTTGTCTGTGTGCAACAGAGGAGGGAGAGCCCAAGGAGTCAAGTGAGTTGAGAGTCACTTTTTGTTGGTTTCTGGAAGTTTAACTTTGATGCATCTTGGAGCGACGATAGAAGGTTGGTAGCATTATGTAACGTCCCAAAAATAAGACAATATTTTTATTGGATTATCTTGGTTTAATTTAATAGCGTTAGAATTATTGGGGGTCATTTGAGATTATTTTTTTTTTATGAGAACTATTTGTTGGTAATTTAGTTTGGTAGAATCATGGGTAATTATATATAGGGCTATATATAATTATTTAAGTTATGGAAGATAATAAAAATATATTATTGATTGTTATTTGGAAAGATATTTTTGAGAGAGAAAAATAAATATATTATGAAAAATATAATTATTTTGAAGAAAAAAAAGATATTGTTTTGGCAAAGATTGAAGGATTTTGATAAATTATTTTGGTAGATTTAAAGATATTGGTGAATTATTTATGTATAATTAAGATATGAAAGTGAATAATAATTATATTTAAGGATAATATAGTTATTAAGGTATTATATTTTGATTTTGAAAAAATAAAAAGAGAAAAAAAGTTAATTTGATGGATATTTAAGATGGAGGAGAAAGTTTTTATTGGAGATGGAAAAGGAAAAGGAAAGAGAAGATATAATAATGATTATTGTTATTAATAATAATATTATTATTATTATTTATATTTAAAAACTCACTTCGTGAAACTTGAAGAACTATTCATCTTCTTCTTCACCAAAGAAACCTTAGCCGCCTACCAATTGTTGTTGTTCACCATCTCTGACCGTCTCTCTATCTCCATCAACTTCTCTTTGCCAACAGCCACACGTCATCGTTCTAGCACAAACGAAGCCATCGGCCGTCCTCGCAAGCATCTAGTCTCCGTCCCCACAAGCATCTAGTCTTCGTCCCCGTCATCGTGAAGCAACAGCACGTGTAGACCCTTGTTGAAGTCACATCTTCTCTCCACCTCCTGACTGTCAACGAACCCCGATCGTCGTCCCGTCATCTCTGTGAGGTCAAGATCTCCACCCAAAGCCATTCCTTCCTTCATGAGCGAGTCGTGTGCATCCAATTCACGAGTCGATCCTTAGTTTGAGTCGTGAGTCTCAGTCGAAGCCTCTCCACTAAGTCGTGACGTCCGCACGAGCCGCGTTCTTCACCCGAGCTGAGCGTACTCCATCGAGTCGTGACGTCCGCATGAGCAGCGTTCTACACCCTAGTTGAGCCTCCCTGTTCCTCTTTGCATGAGCCGTCATGTGGGTCGTTTCCGAGCCAAACTCCATTGAGGTGAGTCGAGCTCTGTTTTCTCCAAGCCACTCACCTTTTAGCCAATTTTTGGTAACTTTTGATTGAGTTAGGTGTACCCATCAAATGATAATTATTGGTTTGAGATAAATTCACAATTTAGATTAAGTTTGATTATTTTTACTTGAAGGTTGACTAAATTCTTGTAGGAGTATTCAAGCCGTGGAATTGTTCCTTGAAGGTGGTTTTGGTGTCAACCTTAGCTTGGGGTAAGCTTGGATACTTAGTAAATAATTGGATGAATTGGTTGACAAAATTTAATAACTTTAATTTTGTTTGTGTGTTTATGTTTAGGACTGTAATTGGAAAATTGACTGTCAACAACACTTTAGTTAATCTCTAGGTAAGAGATTCTCCTATTAGACCTTCGACATTAAAGTTGGCATGTATGTTCCTTATTATGCATTAATTTAGCTAAGATGCATAAAATGACTATTGAAGATGACTGTTATAAATGGCTACATAGATTACCGTTATGTATGACAGAGATATGCACGACTGAGATATGTTATGACCAAGATACAATAAGAATGAGACGTGCTATGATTGGATATGCCATAATTGAGATATGTTTAACTGAGCTTATGATATTTATGTTATGATATACATGTTTAGGCTATGATGTTCTGTTAGCTTTGTCTGTGTTAGAGTCGTACCATATGAGTGTCCCTTGGGATCACCACCTATTTATGCATGTGCGGCCAACTTTTATGTGTGATTCGATGGGATCATTTATAGCCCGACTCTCCTTTAGGGTGATTCCTTTGGGTTCATCGAGAGTCCAAATGTGTTCCTACGAAATCATTGGATAGCGTGTGTTCGAGAGCACAATAGTTATGCGGTACTTTCTTACAGGACTCTAACAAGAAGTTAACAGACACGTAGCGAGACTAATAATGGGTTTCTTATTGAGTATAAATTTATATTCACTTTTTTCTATGTTTAATTTTTTCAAGCAAAGGTAGAGGTCAAGGCATTTATTTTTTCAGTATTTAATTTTCAGAAAATTATTTCAGAATTCAGGTTTATTTTGAGATATTTCTTTTTATTTTAAATAGGGCCCGGACTAGTATTTTATCTAATATTTTATTTATTATTTTCTTTTCATACATTACTTATATTTTATGAGCAAATATTTGGATGTGTTTTCTTTTTTTGTTTCCATCTCTTTTTCTTTCTCAAGTGATTAGGTCCTCTTGTTGTTTTCTAGATGTTTTTCCCCTCCATTTTTAGGGAGGAGGTGTGTGGTTTTGCTTAGTTTCTTCTGAATGAATATCATATTAAAAAAATATGAAAAATTTTTAAAAATAGTAGATTTTATAAAATATTTACAACCTATAGCAAATTCTATCACTAATAGTCATTGATATGCTATAGTGATAGAAGACTATCAATGATAGAATCCAAAATTTTGCTATAGCTTGTAAATATTTTCATTTATTTTACTATTTTTAAAAATGCCCCAAAAAATAATAGTTATATCAAATTAGATCAAATGTTCATAAGTGTATCAACTTAAACCTTGAACTTTCACAAATGTGCCAATTTAAAACTTCAACTTTCATAAGTGTATATATCAAATAAAATATAATAGAAAATTTGAATTGATACTATTATGTAAGTTCATAGTTTAAATTAATATAATTGTGTAAGTTCATAGTTTAAATTGATACTTATAAAAGTTCAAGGTCTAAATTGATACACTTATTAGTTTGGAGTTTAAATTAATACAACTCATATAGTTTAAAATTAAAATTGATATCATTATTAATTTAAGAATTAAATTGATAGAAATCCCAAAATTCAAACTTTAAATTGATATTTTCCAAAAAATTAAATTAGAATTACAATAGACATATCTAATTTAAATTCAATTTTAAAAATAAAATAGATTACATATTTTATTCAAATTATCATAAAAATTCATGTGATAAGTGAAAATTTTAATTTGTACTTCTAAACTTTGGGTTTGTATTAATTTAGACTTTAAACTAATAATTGCATCTTCTTAACTTTGTGACTCGTATCAATTTTAACCTCAAATTCATAATTGTATCAATTTAGATTCTAAACTTTTACAAATATCAATTTAGATCCTGAAATTTTATAAATATATCAATTTGAATAATCAATTATGTTTTACTAGAGGGTTTAAATTGATACTTTCTAATATTTAAATTTGTACCATTATTACTTTAAAATTTAAACTGATACAACCTTTAAAATTCAAGATTTGAATTGATACAATTATCAGTTTTGGATGTAAATTAATACAAACAAATTAAAAGTGTATATTGGTATTTATCCTAATACATATTGATTCTAAAATTCAAGTACATTTTATACATAAACATTTGTCATGAGCGCTCAACTCAACTCAACTCGCTCCGTATGTATTAAGCACAAGAAGTCATAGTCTAAATCTCCTTCACCCAAAGAAAAACATTTGTGATTTCTAAGTTCCAAAAACCCACGAATCAGCCGATTGACAAAAAATCTAAACCCTAATTATCATTTGAAGCAAAACAATTGTTTTATTAAATTTATGTTGTTAACCCTTATATTGTAACCTTTTTTAACCTAAAAAGGGATTAAAACCAACAACTCCTATTTAAAAGCATTTTTCTCCTAGATATTAAAAAAAAAAAAAAAAAAAGAGAGAGAGAGAGATTTATTTGAAAAGATTTTCGAAAACTTAAATCGGTTAGACTCCGTCAGTTTAGATCGCTAAAGAAACCCTAACTTCATCCCCCTATAAATACCTCGTCTTCGCCCACTTCGCAAATCGACCCTTCCCTTCATCTCTATTCTCTTCATTCCTCTACCCATCGCTTTTTGCTCCCCCATTTCTTTCTTCAATTTCTTTACCAAAAGCATCGACTATGACTCCCTCTGCTTCTTTATCCATGGCATCGGGAGTACGAAAATATGCGAAATCGATTTCAAATCGGTACTACATGGACAGGCATTGCCGACCTATCTACGGGTTTTGCCATTTCTCGTTGGTTCCACAGATTTCTTACTTCCATAGCCCTATCTGAACTGATTTCTTGGTTCTGACTCTTTTTATTTAGTTTGGTTTTATGAAATTCATCTGCTCGATGATGATTGTTTTTGCTTTAACCACACCGAAGCGAGCTGAGGCTGTGTCCTGATCCTCATTCATTTAAGCTTTTGAGGTGATTTCCTTCTTATTATTGGTTTTCGCCTGACGACTCTTCCTTCTATGATTAGAGGAATTGTTCTTTTTTTAATTTCCTCTTCTTTTAGAGAGAAGACGAAGGGAATTCCAATTGTTTGAAGTGATTACTTTCTGGGCTTAAACGTTTTAGGATTCACCAGCTTCGAGTTTTCGCATGTGGAAAACCTTGGCCTTTTTCTGAGAGCAATTGTTGGTTTTTAAACTATTTCAGTTTGTCATTGATTGTATTTTCTGATGCTTTTGCTTTTGAGTATCAATTATTCAAATTGCTTCTGTTTGAAAATTTCCATTTTTTTCTCGGTAAATAATTTGTCTCGCAATTTGCAACACATAATATCTTTCTTTGAAAGTGTTTATTGATCGGATTTGATAGGTAATGATATTAGATTTTTTCCCGTTTAGTTGGGATATGATTTCAACTAGTTAGAATTGTTTTTGAATACTTTCAAATTGTATTTTTAAAACCATTCTAAAACATTAGGTCAAATTGAATGATTTTAACCTTAGTAATTGATTTCAAATAGTGATTTTGTATCAATAGATTTATTTACAATTGATTTTGTGATTGATTTTTATATAATCATACTTATGTTTATTACTACTATTAATTTTTTATGTTTTTAGATTTTGGTTTAGTCTGTGCTCTGAGAAATTAATACTTGGGTGGTTGCTTTGATTGAAACTTTAACCTTTATGAGACTTATTTTCTCTAAGTTTATATGTACCATAATAAAATATAAGAAAAATTTACATTTTTATTAAATAGTTATATAATTTGCATAAGTGGCCAGGCATCTTCTTCGAGTATTTGGATGGATTTCATCTGTAATCTTATCTTCAAACCAAAATTACCAAATCTCCGGCGTAACATTCCATCGCCAAAGAACTGCAAGTTACAAAGATTTGATTATCTTCAATATTTTCAAAGGAGATATTTAGTTTATATTGGATAATATTTGATTAACTCCTTGCCACTTTCATGAAGGGGAAATATTTAATATTGAATAACATTTGATTATTTCTCTAATAAATATATAGAGAGATTTAGGTTAAAAAAAACACTAGATTTTGGGCTTTTGTGATGGGATAAAACATAGAATACTATTTTAGAACACTGTTTAAAGAACAATTTATGATGTTGATGAAAAACAGGTATTAATCAATATAATCATGGAACAAAAGAAAATGGCGAAAAAAGAGAACAATGGAGAAAATGGCATTTTAGTCGTAGTTAGTGAGGTATTTCATTGGCTTCCTTACAGTCTTTTTCTTAAATAAAGAATCGTTTCCCCCCTAGCCCCCTTGGGGAATTATGCCTTTGTATTTCGGCTGTTGAATCTCTGAATTTTCAAGATGCAAACCACCTTGCATACGCACTCTTTGTCGATCCTAATGCTGCACCCATCATCATACAATCTCAACCAGGAGGTTAGATCAACAAACTGGTTGGTGCGAAGGAACACAAACTTCAATTAAATTGAAGTAACAGTAATGGTTATTTTCATCCCTATCTACTACTAAACTTATCCTTTTAACATCCATCAAAGTCGAACCACTCTGATAAAAGAAAAAAATTAAAATCTTTCAAAATATTAACTCTTCCAGAAATAACAATTTATTAAAATTTATTAACTGCAGACATATCTTTTCATAAGTAAATTATTAAGTTTTGTAATCATTTTACTTTAGTATGTTTTTGTCGTTTTGTAATCATTGAGAAGATAAGGATAAGTGGGGTCTTGTCTCACCCAAATCTTAAGTCTAGATATTAGAGCCAATAGACTATGGCTAAAAAATAGTTCATATCCTTTTTCAGTCATGTATGTCTTATATTACAAAGCTTTTAGACTGGTCAATAGGACTCCTCATTCTTCCGGTTAAGGCTTCTACATCTCCTTTTGACTCATTCTTCGAAGGTAGATTATCTTCTGTCCCTCAAAATGTCTATGTTCCAAGTTTCAATGTTATTTTCGTCAAAGGATTGGAAATATGGCCGTAAATCATCCAATCCTAGGTCTGGAGGAGATGGTCTGTTATAGTGATTTTTCATATATGTGTTGTAAACCTTGATAGGAAGAAGTTTGGGAGATTCATAACGAATCATATTGACGTTTCCTACCCTAAAGTTGTCTGTTTCCTTCTTCGAGGATGTTTCTGGGCGATTTTTTGAGATATAATGATTCTCTATCTTGCTGTGCTTGGATAGAGTTTCATTTAAATTCTCAGAATCTAATCCCTTAATCCCCTGTTATTGAAACCTCTTCTTCAAATAATTAATCCAAGAAATCAGATACCTAACCTCTAAAATAATTCTAATGATTCTTTATTAGGAATAACCTTTTCTAGAGTCTTAGTTCTTAACTATAATTTATATCTAATTTTAATTGAAACACAGAAGATAATTATTCTAAATTTGTTCATTGTTTTTGTTCAAAGTTTGCAAGTTGACCAAGCCTTTGGAAACAAACGATTACTCATTTAGACTTATCATATTTAGTATTTCACTTGAAATAGAGAGACAAATAATAGTGAAGAATTTCAAACAAAGAAAAAATTAAAGAGAATAAAGAATAAAAGAATAGGTTTAGAGCTTATATGTATGTAATGTGCTGAAACATATTGTGGTTTATATTGTGTTGTCAAATGGATATAATTATCTATTACAATATATTTAAATTTCGTGTAACGGTTATTATGGTATATTTAGATAAGAAAAAAACATTAAAAAAATTTAATAAATGAAAAAATGGTATTTATTTCTCTATAATAAATGTATTTATTTTATTAAGGAGTATAAAAAAATAAGCAAAATAGATGTAAAAAACATTTTTAAATACCTGTGATATCTATTGTATTGTATTGGTTAGAACATTATCAAATAAACAATTGAATTCATCGTCGTTTTCTCAAAAGGAAAATGGAAAAAGAATTTTTATTACTAAAAGAGAGCCATGTTTGAAAAAATTCAAATTTAAAAACAATTATAATATTTTATAGCTAAGATTTTTCTTTGATATTAGAAAATAAATTGAAAAAAAAAGACTTCTGGATTAGCATGGAAAAGATAAATCAGAACTTTTTTTTAAAATAATGTAAATTTTGAAAGATATATAAAAAATAGGGTGAATGTAAAATCTTTGACAAAAATAGATAATCAATTCAAGTAGCAATGTTTTCCAGCGTTATTATTATTATTTTTTTGGAGTAACTTCAACTTCCCTAAATTATTATTATTGCTATTTTTATTTGTTTAATATATTTTTTAATAACATATTTTGTTAATATATGAGTTTTTTTTTTAAAATATATGGATAATTTTGATTAAGAAATAATTAAATTTAATTTAAAAAATGAATTTAATAAGAAAAATTGAAGATTGAAGATTGAAGATTGAGATATTTAAATATAGATAAAAAAAATATAAATTAATTTAATAAAGAAATATATTTTTAGAATTTGAAGGTTTAATATATATGTGTGTGTGGGTATGTATATATAAATAATGAGAAAAAGTAGAATGTATGGGACCCACATATGATGTATATAAATAATGAAAAAATAAGAAAGTGTGAGGCCCAGTGTAATATATATATAAATAAAGCAAAATATAGAAAACATGGGATCCACAACATGGAAGTCGTGACAGGTACAAAACTTTTCCTCAACTAACCTCTTTTTGTCAACAGTTTTGCATTCACCCTATTTTTGACATATCTTTCAAAATTTACATTATTTTTAAAAAAGTTCTATAAATCATATATAGACCTTTTGAAACGCGAAGAAATTGTTGTTTTTTCTTCTTATAATTCATAACAAATTTTTGAATTTTTAATATTTAAATCAAATTAATTAACATTTATTTATTTAATTAATGTTTAATAAAAAATTTCCCTAAAAAATTGCTAAAAGATTTGCAATACATAATACGTATGATTAATAAAAAAATTGTTATGAGAATTTCAACCATTCCCAAATCATTATATTTCATAATATTTTGATTTCAAATATTACATGATATTCTTAATGGCAAGATAACTTAAGCATTTCGTATTATTTATATTTCAAGTTATTTAAAGAAAATTATCAGATAATACATAGTACGTATGGTTAATAATAATTTAAAAATAAAGTTTTATCATCACTACAACCGTGCTAATTATGATTATACACTTATTTTGATTGATTTTTATTAAAAAATAATTTATTGTGCCTCTTGTATCGGATAATTATTTTTCACGTTGTGTTTTTTAATTACGTTAATATTCATATTTATTTTAATTAGACGTTTTATTTTATATGTGACGTTTTATTTCCAATCATCCTTGTTATGCATGTCTAATCAAGAAGTATAATACGTGTGTTATATCTCTTTATGTAGGATGATACGTGTTTTACTGTGTATTTGCATGATACAAATAATGAGACAAAATATCATATCATACAGTGTATTTGCAAACTTTTGAAAAATATTAACTAATTTAAGATATTTCGAGATGACATGATTTCCTAATATCTCCTAAATATATGCGTATAATTCATAACAAATTTTTGGATTTTTAATATTTAAATCAAATTAATTAACATTTATTTATTTAATTCATAAAACTTATGTTTAATAAATATTTTCCCTAAAAAATTGTTAAAAGATTTTCAACTGTTCCTCTTTTGTTAGATTTCATAGTATTTGAATTCAAATATTATGAAATCTAATCCCTAAAATAATGGCAATCACTAATCCACTATTTTCGGAGGATTTATATTTCAAATTATTTTTAAAAAATTTATTAAATAATACATAGTTATTTTAATTTATATTTTAAATTGTACACTTATTTTGATTGATTTTTATTAAAAAAAATTAATTTATTGTGTCTCTTTTATTACAACAATGTATTTTGCAAACAACATTCAAATTTGGTAAATCCCAACTAAATTTGTTATTTTGTTACTAGATTTATGCTAAAATATATATACAATATTTTCAAATTTGTGATATTTTAAAAAAATTATTAAATAATACATAATATATAAATTTTAATAAAAAATTGAATTTAAATTTTAATATATATTTTTAATAACAATTTGAATTTAAATTTTAGAATTTAATTATGTCTCAATGACATTTTTGCAATTATTTGAATATTCTTCTTTTAGGTTTTATTAGAGAAAAGAAAAGAAAGAGATTGAGAGAGGGGCAACGGACAAGAGACAAACACAATGTGAGAGAGAAATTTTTTATTGCAAACAAGAGAGAAGAGCTCAAATGAATCTCGAATGTATGAAGAACTCACCGATTTGAGTGGACAAACTCACCGATACGTATCTTGCTAAAATGTATATAAGTTTTGAATTCTATGGTATAATTTCATGGTTTCATCTTTATTATAATATCAACAATGCTCCCCTTTTCAACTTGAAGCTTTCGGCTATGGCTTTTCGACAGGTGTAAAGCCAAACTCTTGGATTGAATGTGTCTCAATTTTGCAATTACCCATTTCAAATGAATTGCATCTTTTGGACGTTGAAATAGATTTTAAATTTTGCATAAGGTGGAGCTTCGCATTAATGACAACTTTTCTAATCTTTATGTTTTTACGAGAAATTTTTTATGTAGCATATATTATTTCAATTACAATGTATTTAGGGTTTTGGTGAATAATTGTACTTTTTATATTGGATAGGGGCATTTGAGGGATCGTTTCATTTATTTGTTTTTCTAATTTTTATGTTATGCTATTATAACAATTTAAAATTATTTTTTCTATTTTCCCAAAGTAAAACTCATAATTTGCTATTCTTCTTGACAACCCTTAACTAAATTAAATCTATGTCACTTAAATTTTTAAATTGTAAAAGTAGCAAATTCGTTTAGTCCAGCCCAAATTTGTTAATGGGCTTGAAGTAAAAAGTCAAAAATGCCCCTCATTTTTTAAAACAGTTTGATTGTTATGTAATTGCTATCTGATTGTCATCTGATTATTTTCTAGATCTTTTTTTCAATTTTAGTTAGCATTGTGAAATAGTCATTTGATTACCTTCTTATTGTTATCTGATTATCTTCTTATGTTTTTATTTTCAATCTACGTTTTAGAATCGTGGAAATAGTCATTTGATTACTTTCTGATAGTCATTTAATAGTCATGTAATTGATATCTGATTACTATGTGATTGCTATTTGATTAAGTTTTTAAACATTAAAAGTAGAAAGATTTAGACGAATGACCTAAATTGACTATGATTTTTCACAAATGTCCTAAAGTATAATTTATTTTCTTAATTATGAATTCGTATAATTTTTGGACAATACTAACCTTTTAATTATTATTAATTATATATTATATTCATAATTATATTTAAATTATTTCCTTGTTCATAGTACTTTCAATTTATTATGATTTTCGTAACTTCCTTATATAAATTTGTATCTTTATCATGGTAATAAATTAAAAATATTGTTTTAATGAAGTATTTGAGTGTCATTATTATTTTTGTAACTTCCTTACATAAATTTGTATCTTTATTATGGTAAAAAATTGAAAATTTTGTTTTAATAAAGTATAACACAAAATCTTTTCTAATATGGAATTTTATGTTAATTAATTATAACCGTTAACAATCTTTCATCTCCATCATGTGAACAATCTGGAAAATTTCACCCGTCGCCGGCAGCCTTTACACATATATACCATATTATATATACAATATGACATATATAATTATGTACAGTAAGAAGTCCGAATTTATATATGTTATTTAGTATATATACCTCATATTATATACAATAATACCTTATACATAATTCCTACAGAATTTGTGTTTAAATTATTTGTTTATATATTAAATATTACTAAAACAGTAGTAAACAACATGATCATACATACATATTTTTCCTTTATAAATGTATTTGATTACATTTTACTTTAATATATCCGCAATCTATAATAGTCCTGTTCTGTGTTTTAGTATATATATACTCCATATTATATACAATAATACTATATATTGACATATAGTTCTATTATTTTTTGATAGGATGGCCAAAATGTAGTTCTTCTTCACTGAATTGTCAATAAACTCTAGAATGTATCACATTCAAAACTAGATTTTTGTTTGTTTGTTTGCTTATTTAATTGAATATCTAAAATATACCTAATAATTAATATACCAAATGTTTCATATGTTTTGAATATATACAATACTAAGCTCGAAATTTCTAGCCAGATTATGTCGGATAAGTTTTGTATTTGCCGGCCGTCGAAAGTTTTCTTCTTCACCGCCGAAATCTCAATAAACTCTAAAATGTATCACATTCAAAACTACATTTTCATTTGATTGCCTATTTAATTGAATATTTAAAATATACCTAATATACCTAATGTTTCATATGTGTTGAATATATACAATACTAACCTCAAAATTTCTAATTACTAGATTATGTTCGAGAAGTTTTGTATTTGTCGGCCGTCGAATGTCTTCTTCTTCACCTCCGAACTCTCTAAAATTTCGAAGTAAAAACCATAATCCACGTTGGAAGGAGTAGACTGTTTTTGTAGAAGGAAAGCATGAAAGGTTTTCCACTTCTTTCCAAAACCGTATCTCATGATTTTTTTCATTTAGATATTTGTTATAAATCAATTAAATAATATAGAAATTTGTATTAAATTAATTTGGACCAACTCCTTTCCAAAACTATATCCCACGATTTTTTCTATATTAGATATTTGTTATAAATTAATTAAATAATAGAAATGGGTATTAAAGTAATTTGAGCCCTACATTTGTATAATATACTGGCCCATTTAGGACTTTTGTGAAATTTATTAGTAATTGGGTCTTTCATGTAATATCATATAGCAATTTAGGCTATATGAGTCAAAGACCCTTCAAAGTAATGCAATTGCAAATTTGTCAAAAACATTTGAAAAAATTAAGCCCATGGCCCAAAGTATGATTTTTTGCAGCAAAATTGGGTTGAAGAGGAATTGAAATTGAAAAGTCTAAAATACCCTCATTGATATCAATGAACTTGTGCATGAAATTTGATTGATTGTTATATGATTGTCATCTGATTACCTTCTATATGTTTTTTTCAATTCTAGTTAGCCTTGTAAAATAGTCATTTGATTAACTTCTTATTGTCACCTGATAATCGTTATAAAAAACAAAAATATCTTTAGAGTCTACCATGTTATTGTTAAAAAATGTGCAAATTACATGTTATTCTATTATGACTAACATGCATTCAACGACTATGCTTCGTGTGCTTTGCCAATTTAATTATTTAAGGAATAATTTGCTTACGAGGTCTTCTTGCTTGACGCTTAATAATCGTAAGGCAATATAGTGTCATTCTCCCTTATAATACTCTATACATTATGGTTACTTCTACCATAAAAGTTAGATAAGAATTAGCTGATAGCAATCAAATAAATATACAAGTATATAATGCTAAAGATGGTAATCATATTGAAATTAGATGTCAATTAGATAGCAATCTCATGACAATTATATATTAATAAGTTAACAAACAGATAACAATCATAACGTCAATTAAGCTACTCAATCTCTAGCAAAAATATTGGCCAAGAAAACCCAAATCATGCCTTATTGATGAATTTATACTTCCAAGAAATTAATGTCATTTCCATATCTCAAATTTTTGGTATCTTGATTGGATTTTTTTTCTTTAGTTGCTCTGGAAGCATGAAAATACTAAAACCATCCTTTTCAAAATTTAGAAAAAATTAAAATTTAAACAAATATCGAATCAGAAAAAAACCTGATTCAGTGCAATCATAGACATGATTATAATAATAAAATTTCTTTCGAACAAAGAGCATATTTAACCATAACAAATGCTCTACAAGGATGCTCGATCTTAAAATGACCTTTACGATAGCACCTATATCGAATTCATCCCTGGTAGCGGATGAAAACGAAGGTGAAGGTGACAGTGACATAATGGTGTAGCTAAAATTAGAAGAATAATTTAGAGAGAGAGAGCAAGCTTACCAGTGCGACACGATGTGACTAACGATTAATT
This sequence comes from Cucumis hystrix, assembly GCA_025688845.1. Taxonomy (NCBI): domain Eukaryota; kingdom Viridiplantae; phylum Streptophyta; class Magnoliopsida; order Cucurbitales; family Cucurbitaceae; genus Cucumis; species Cucumis hystrix. Next base: position 4,588,030 of record CM046891.1, on the reverse strand, counting down.
CTTCAGCAAAATTTCAAAGGCAAAACATGAATGGTGATCTACCATTTTTGTACCAATTGAAGAATTTGTTTCTAATAAGCAAGAGAGAGAGAATCTGAAATATGAGAGCAATGAAGACTGCTGGGAATGGGGTTTAGGGTAAATGGTTTGTGAATAAGAAAATATATACACAAGGGTAAAATGGGAATAAAAAATAATTAACATGGAAATTGAATCTTTTTGCTATTTCTACAAAATTTCAAAAACCCAAGCTATGTTCTTAATTTCTTTAATAAAGTTTGCCACCCCTTACTATTTTCAATTTCAACTAATCTAACACCGTAATAATCTAATTATATATTATTCAAGATAATTAAGTAATAAAATTACCTTAAATTTTTTAGTGTTACAGGATAGATGATACAATAGATATTTTTTTAAAAAGAAAGGACAAACTTGGAAGGTAATTTTTTTTCTTCATGTGACCCCTTTTAATATAGTGTATTATAGATATATATTTTTAATGACTCATATTACTTCTAAAACTTGGGGATGTTTGGAGTAAGAGGTGAGTTATTATAGTCATATGTTATTATTGTTGAGTTATAATAGTTTGTGTTTGTAGTGTAGACTATGTCACAACCCACCCCAAAATCCATTATATGCGACCAAGTGGAGACGTAACCGCCTGGACATTCTACGTGAGTTTCTTCCCGAGATGACATGTAGAACGCCTATTAAGCGAATTAATTACAACAAACAAACTTAAATGTGAAATGTGAACTCAATGGAAATAACAAGACTTCATTGATATTTAGCAACAGAGTACATTCAACACTTAGTACAAATTTCCTTAAAAAGAAACTGAATAAAACTCAAAATAATAAATTGACCCTTCTCGCCTAGCTTCTACATGTTATGCCAGTTGACAGTGGCCACTACAAAAATGATGTTTCACATATGACACAACAGGCGATCAAGGTTGCAAATTCAACACTGAATATCCTTTGCTACCTAGGGGGGGAGGGAAATAAAACAAAACATTTGAAAGATTAGACGAAAATTTCTAGTGAGTGGGATCTTTTACCAACATGTTTAATAAATCAAATCTTGCCTTAACGTGTTATAAATCAAGCAATACAAATAATTTGTGTTTCAATAATAAAACATTGAGTCTTAAACCAAATCATTTCAATGCATTAGGAAATTAGCACAATTAAAATCTCATCATTAAACATTTTTAAATGACATGGAAATCAATCCTTTCAAATCATACATAAAGGTTTGGCATAGAAATACAATTTTCATCGACCCATCATATAGTCATAACGCAAAATTATTTTGCATAGTTAATTACATCTTTGTACCCTTTCCTCAGCTCAAGCGTTTACCCCACTCTTCTGTCGAGTTGTAGCTATGCGGAGCAGTCTCAACGCATTCAACAAATTTTCAAAAATTTCATCACGTATAATGCGTCTTCCAATGCCAAATCACACAACAAATAAAGAGCATACCATACAAGATTGGTTCGTTTATGGTTGTTCTATGTGAATGTCTATGTGATAAGTCATTGGTCATGATCATTATATGTGAAATACTCAATATGTACCTCTTTATCGCACAATTATAGAGTCCTCATTGAATACAAGTTTTACTACTGCTTGCTTAAGTATAAGCGAAGTAATAGGTTTATCTGGGTGATTCATAGTCGAACACAAAGAATTGATATTAAATCTTAGTTTTAGGATATACTTCTCAATTAGGCGGTATAAAAGAATAAACAATTAACACTATAAAATAATAATAATGGAAATAACACTACTTAAATATGCCTAGAGAATCTATAAAGGGATGGAAATGGATGAATATGTGAACTAACTTGTATGCGAGAAAGAGTGGAAGAATGTCTATGCATTATAACACTATTAAGCAATGCAATAGCCTTGATGCGATATAACTTACTCAACCATCTTATGATTAAGGCGTGCTCCTCTTGGAGTCATTAAACGTCACACATGATCACCTTTCGGGATCCACATGACTAAGTATGATTAGGCTAGATATATCTAGACGAGTTCACTTATGAGACTTATAGAACTTCGCGATTAAGGGCAGCAACCTCTCAATGCCTAGTGCCTACACTTATTCATCTTTCGGGATACAAGTGATAGAAGTTGTCTCGCAAAGGAAGAGAAAGTTGCGTGCGTTAGCCATGTCATTGCTATTTACCCTCTCGGATAGTTGGAGACTTACACTGACCAAGCAATGAGAATAGGTCAACTAACGCGATAAGACTGATAAGCAAAACTTTCTATCAAGAACTTATCGCCGACCTAGAATATCAATAACACATTGACTGATGGAAAGGGAGACATGATGGATTGAAAATGTATAAACATGTAATATATATAAAGAATGTAGACCTTCGGCCATTGCATAATATGAACAGTATAAATATTACACAAAGAATAAAAAAAATGAAAGACAGAAGAATGGAAAAGTATACAAGTTAGGGAAAATGGGAAATAGAACCTTCACCACTCAGACTCTAAGCTCTCACTTACAGTATGACCAGAGAAGAAGAAGAAAACTACTCTTTACAGACGGCGGAAAGACTATTCCTTTTCGTCTCTCCATGGGCTTTGGCCCATTCAGGCACAGAAAATATCCACTTTGTTTGGCTCATTCAAGCGTGCTTTCCTTGGTGAAGAAAGAGTTCTTTCATAGGCACTTTTAGTGAAAAATTTCTATTCCTCTGAGCATGTCAGCGCCGTCCTTCGAAAGTTGTTTGTGACGAGTCACATCATCTCCAACTACCATTCTTGTCTTTTAGTGAACCTTCCTCGTGGAATGACTGTTGGGATTTATGTCCTAAAACTCGTAGATTGTAAATATAAATCATTGGTCGTTATTAATAAAGTGTTGTTATTATAATAAATGTTATTGATTATATTATTAGTTTTGTCTTAATAACCAAAATCCAATCAAGATCGGTATAAAGGGTCTATAGTATAAGAATAAGGTTGGATACCTTATCTTGGTAACACTATGGATACGACTCAATTTGTATTTGATACAAACGCAATGATCCAACGCGTTCGTGTAGGTCACATGCGAGTGAGGGTATCCTATGCAATGAGTTTGCATAAGACTAGACCACGAAATAGTAACCACTAGACGTAACTCCGTTAACTAGTTTGATTTCTATTTCATTAGGATGTCCTTGGTAACTTAGTCTTACTATTGAGTGTATTATGAGCTTCTGTTCGGAAGAGATTATCTTTTGATTTGTACGGGTGAGAGTGACCAGATTGCTGCTCAATATGCTTATCATTTTGGGGACAAGACCGGGTAGAGAGCCGGGAACATAATTACACAACACTCATTTCCGACTTTAGGGTAAGTAGATGAGTTTTCCTTTAAATAGTGTCTCCAAGACTTTAACAAAGGGCCCTACCCACTCTATGGCACAAGAGAGTATCTATTATTGGTTGGACCATAAACATGTTGTTCATTAGAGGAGCACTTGTATTTAAGGACTAGAGGTAACCCAGGGGTAAAACGATAATTTGATCCAACTGATGTTACGAACACTCGTGAAGGACTAACTTATTGTTATTGGTCTATATCTATATTCCGTGGACACATAAATATATTTACAATGAGAAGAGTTCAGTTGTGAGTCTTTAGTGGAGTATACACACAGTTAACGAATATTGATTAATGTGGTTAATGAGTTTAGCTAATTAATCTCATATTATTGTAGCTTCTGTTCTGTAGGTCCATTAGGTCCTCTTCCTAGCTCGTAAAAGGTAATGAGATTTATTTATATTGGTTGTAATTTGAAATGTTCAAATTTACTTTGAGAATTAGTATAATGTATTATGATACGTTATAATATAAAGTTTATATATTTTTATCAAACTTTATTATATAAATTTAATTCTGGATATGATTCAAAATTAATTTATGAGAGATAAAATATTTGAATGAGTTCAAATATTAATTTAATGTGAATTGAATTCATATTAAAATTATTGGTTATGAGAGAAATTTATATTTGAATATGATTCAAATTTAATTTAAATGAAATATAAGATATTTAATTTAGCTATTAATTAATTGAAGAATTAATTAATAGTTTAATTTAATTTAATTTAATTTAATTAATTTAAAACTACAACATATTGGAGAGATATTCATTAAATATGATTTAAATGAAATATTAATTAAATATGATTTAATTATTAATTGTTAATTAATTAGTTGATTTGAAATTTTTATTAATTTAATAATTTTTAAATTAATAGAATCTCATGATTCTCTCATGCTCTACGAAAGAAAGAGAGTTATAAATATGCAAAAGAAAAACAGTTTTTCTTAATCAATAAGAACTAATGATTTTGCCTTTATACAAAATCGTTTTCTCTTTACACTTTTTTCCATTCCAATTGGTTCCCCACAAACCAATCTCATTCTAGAGGATATGATGGTCTTCAATGGGTGGTGTCCTTAAGTTGGTGGATTGTAGATTCAGAGATGTCAACAAGAGTAAGTTCTGTGTATCTTTTAATTTAAAAGTATGTTTAGTCCTTTATTTAGAATTTTGATTCTAAATATTGCAAATGTACTGGTATTTTGGGATTTCCAAATTAAATTGAGGAATGGTTCCGTAAAATCTTCAGTTGCCAAGGGCTTTTATCCCTTCAATGACATGGTTCCTCGCCGGGAAATTGTACTCTCTAGACGGGGTTTCGATTGCGTAATGCTTGCGCGAGTTCTTCTGCGATTCACTAGTTCCTTCCTTCTTATTAATTCCATGTTGAGACACTAAAAACAAAGTAAAAACAAGCATGGATATTTATGTAAAGTATATTTCAAAGTATTTATGAAATTTCAATACAAACTACAAATTTTGATATACTTCTTCCTAATTTTAGCCCCATTATTCTAATAAAAGAGGCTGTAATAACGTGTAGATCAAATATCACATATATGAGGCATTCTATTCTAAATCAGACAACAATAATAGAACATCTTATCTAAGATCACACAACCAATGATAAGATATCTCACACTAGAACACACTAGAACACACAATAATAGAACATCATGTCATTATTTCAGTTCATATTAAACCTCATTCACATTTAAAAAAATGAGAAGGCATAAGAGAAATCATGAAACTCATAGTTTCCATAGAAATACATTTAAGAATTTAAACATATTAGAAATCATTTTATTTATGAAAACATTTGTAGGAAGAACCATTCACAATCAGCTAGCTTCTTCACCTAGCTCTTTAATTGAGAACTTCCTTGTAATTCCTTTTTGAATTCAAGCTCGTGATGAATCTCTGAAAATCTTGAAAATCTCTCAATTCTTTCTTAAGTGAATACAAGATAAAAGCATGCAACTTCAGAACGGTTGGAATTCATCTATTTATAAGTCTCTCCAGTGACACTTTCCATGCAAAAATAATTACTTCTGCCCGACGGTGAGAATTGACCAATATTAGAACGCCACATGTCACTGTCATTTCCTTATCCTTGATTTGGATTGGGTGGCAAAGTCAAATCAATCGCCAACCTTCTTACACGAGGATGACATCACTACTTCTGAGTGAAGGAAGCTCAAATCGCATGGAAGTTCATCACGTAGCCTTCTCATCACATAACTTAAAACAGAAGACGCAATTTACCATGCAATCTCTTCAACCACCAACCTTTTTCATGTGGCGATCTCATCGCATAGGCCATTATTGCCGCATAAAATCTTATCGTGTAAGGAAAAACATGATCAGGACGTTATAGATTATTTTAGTTTGGATTATAATAGTGTGCATTTGAGTTTTGAACTATTTTAGTTTGAAAAGAAAATAGTAAACATTGTAGCAAATAAATAAATAAATGATGAATGTAAAATAGTAAATTGCTGTAAACCAAAAGTGTAACTTTTTACCAAAATGATTACTCTCTCAAATGTGGGGAGAAATGTTGTATTCATAGATAAATATGAATACAAGGTTTAAACTACCCTTCTAACTTTCCTATTTAAAAAACAAGTAACTCTCACTCTCTCAAGTAGTACATAAATACTAGAACAAATGAGAGATTTTGAAATAGTGTTTCTTGTAGCTAACTGAAAACTTTTAAATAGTATTTATTATATCAATATGTGGTTATTATATGGTTGTTGATCCAAACCTCGCTTTAAAGTTCAAATGTATATATTACTCTAAACTCATTTTCCCAAAAATTACAAATATAAATTTTAAATGTGGATTTGTTAAATAAAAATCAAAACGAATAACTAAACCCTAAGGGGATGTTTTGAGAAGGGTTGGGTTACATGTTTGGGGGAAGGGTTATCATAACTAGTTTCTCCCTGTTCAACCCTTCCTCAACCAATTGTGCCAACCTTTCCTAATTCCATTTTTTAAAATTACTAATATGCCCTTCTTCTTCCTCTTCTTCATCAGGCGATGTGTTTTTCAGAATATTTTTTTTTCGTATTCAAATCTTTTAGACATTCACACCGTCAGTGGTCTTTTCAAATAAATATAAGTTTAAATACTATTTAATCCATTTTTTCTCATTTATAATTTCTTTACTTATGAGTTTTGTTAATTTTAATCCTTTTATTTTAAAAACACAACTTGTTTGTAAGTTATGAATTTGGTACAATAACATCATTAAAATTTTTATTTCTTCCTTTACGCTTGAATTATGTAATTTATTGTGATTACACTTAAAATTTTAATTTAATAACCTTCAATCAACTCTATGTTAGAATTCATATCAATATATTTATGAACTTAAAATTTTGATATCAACCTCAACGTCATTGTATTTTGTTAATTAACTTAAATATCTAAAAAATGGTAAAATTTTAACAAACTACCACAAATTGATTAAAACAATTAGCAAACTATAAGAACTATTTGATTAAATTAAAAATTAGTAAGGCTGTAGTTTCAACAAACCTATATTTAAAGATGGGTTGTCTATATTTTCCCATTTTCATAATGTTATTTTGGTTACTAACATAAACTTGGTTAAATTAACATAACAAATCTTTTGGTATAGAGATGGTAGGTTCATGAATTTTTTACACAATAATTATTCCATAATGACTAAAATAAATAATTTGAAGGAGAATTTTCAAAAATAGCAAATTTTACAAAATATATACAACATATAGCAAATTCTATCACCGATAGTCATTGATATGCTATAGTGATAGAACACTATCATTGATAGAATCCAAAATTTTGCTATAACTTGTAAATATTTTAATTTATTTTGCTATTTTTAAAAATGATAAATCATGGTTAAAAAGAATAAAAATTAAAGTTAATATTTAAAAGTAGACAAAAATAAATGGAAGAGAAACCTAAAACTAGATTCATTGTAATTTTCTATTAGAAAACAAAACTAGAATTGGTAAAAACCTTGATTGTTATTTTTTATTTTCGGTACTTCACATTTCCAATCGTTATTTGCACTTATTTACATACGGATTGCGTGTCACATTCATAAAAACCAATTTATTGAAATGTAACGTATACTTAAAAAATGTTGAAAATGAGTGTCGTAGTTATATAAATTAAGACAAATTGTTTTACGAAATCTATGATGATTTGATAAATTAAGTTTACGAAATTTGTATACTGGATTTAGAATATAAAGTTTTTTTTAAAAGAAGTTTCATAACATTAACTGTGTAATCCTTTCCCAAACACATCTTATAATAATATTAGTTTTATTATAACACTAACCCTCCATAACCCAACATTTACCTCAACTTGATTGTGTACTGAAATTGGAAAGAGAGGATAAGACTAAACAAAATCCTAACTGAAAAACTAAAACACAATAAATTTAGAGCATTTCATTTCACTTCACTGTTTCCTCTCTCTACTCACAAAAATAACTAAAACGCAAAAAAAAAAAAAAAAAAAAAAAAAGGAAAAAAGTTGCGAGCGTATCTGAGAAGTTACTTTCGCGCCTCGTATCAAAGAGACCACACTTTTTGGTTTTAGATTTCTTCATAGTTCTGAACTACAAGCGGTGTAGACGAATTGGAAGACACAGTGTGAAAATGCGAGGCCGAAAACAGTCGCAACGACCCAAAAAATCTTCAGGTAGCTTTTTATTACTTCACCTTTCTTCATTCTGCTGTTTATGATTACAGAAATTGATCATCGTCCTCTAATTGTACTTGTTCTTTATACTTCAACTCATAGCTCCATCTGATAGGATCATACAGACATGTACATGGATTTCCCTTGTGTTTTTTCCGCTTCATTTCCTATGCAATTGTTGCAGGAAAATGATCCTACTCTGGGTATTTTCTGATTTGTGTTTTGGGACCCCTATTAAGCACTTTTGCCTTTTCAATAAGAGGAAAATAGAGTAGTACTGTTTTCCTTTTGCCTTTTCATATAACAAAATTACAAGGGAGAAGGGGGTACTGTTTGTCGTAAAGTAAACTCGCTACCAACAAATGCCAAAGGAGATTGGAACAAGTTACTCAAATACAAGGTCATCCTCCTCAACTTTGTAGATATTTTATCATACTATATCTCGGAAGTAGTGGGACTCAAATTATTGTCGGTATTAATCAATAGGGCTCGAGATTTCCCCTGAAAGTTGTCCCGGAATGAGTTGGATTTGTTGAAGTACGTGCGTTCAAGTTTTGAATTTGGTCATCAATCATTGATTGTGGGGTTCTCGTGGTGTTCGGTTAGTCCCTAAAATTTTAAAAACTTCAATTACGTTGTTGAACTTTTTAATTGTGATTCTTTGTCGTACAATACAAGATTCTCCTCAATAAAGTTGTTGGACTAAACGCCCATAAGAAAGAATATATAACATATGTATAACAGAAGTAGATTATTTAAACGAAGTAAATGGACTGTGAAAGAAGAAGAATTTGAAATTCCTAGGTTTAAGTGCTGTTAGAAAGTGGCTTCCAACCCTTTTGAATTGAAATATTTATTCCATCTTAAGAGCTTCGTTATACCTCTCCTTTCATATGCACCAAAACAATCTTGAAAGGCCTGTTCCATTACATCTAGTATAGGAATAATATAACACCAAAATGATCAACACTTGCAGACATATAAACGATATACACTAGTGAGAAATGTGATCTCGGTAATCTTTTTGAGATGTCATCAGTCAAGAATCAAGAGTTTCCTATAATGAAAAAAAACTTGGAGGCTTGTTTTGGACATTGTTTTCCGAATGGCCTTCACTAGTTAATATTATGGTGCGCATTGAAACTTCTCTTCATAAACTTTTGACTTTGAAACAAACAACAAAGAAACTATATGTGAAATTATATAAAGAAAAAAGGCTATGTATCCAAACTTGTTTTAACTAAATCTTTGATTTGTATTACTCAACTGAAACTTGAAATTGGACCTCAAAATGCTCTTGAGGGCCTGATATTTCTTCATCTTGTTCCTCATCAAACACAATTGCGATTTTTTTCTTCGATTTTTTTCTTTTGTTCAGATTCTTCCTCCAGTTCTTCCTCAACCTCCTTGGTCAAACTCTTGCTTCTTCCTCTCTCGCTCTTTGGTCCCACTCTCACTTCTTCCTCTAGCTCATTGATTCGGGAAAAAATTGCAGAATGAAGAAAGAAGAGTAAAAAAATTGCAGAAGAAGAAGGGAGGGAAAAGATTGCGAAGGAAGGGAAAAATGTACAGAGCGTGAAGGAAGAAGTGGAAGGAAGACGGACCAGTAAAACAAAAAAAATAAAAAATAAATGGTGAGAGATTTTTGTACGAGGAGCGAGCAAGGAAAAAAGTTGCAGAGTGAGATTAGATTTTTTTTAAGAAAAAAACTGCAAAACAAAGTAGGAAGAAGTGCATTTGGAGTTAAAGTGGTAATTTCTCATGGTGTTGACATAAGCATAGGGCCAAAATTCATTGGTTTCAACCTTGTGGTTAGTTTTGATTTGGGCTCCTATAAGGGGGCCTCTGTTCAATTTTCCTGAAGCATCTCTTGCAAAACAACTGTACCAGATGAGAGACCAGGAAAGTATATTACCAAATGGTAAGACAAATTCTTGTAAACCGTCCTGATGATGGTCTCCTATGCCAGACAAATTCTTGTACATGAGAACTCCTGTTATTGGGCTTCTGGAATCAAACTTATGCTACAACGCTAGAATACCATGGAGGAGAATGTTGTGATGTAGTGGAGAGCACGAGGATGTTGGAATAGATAGAAAAATGAATGCATCAATATCTGTAGTAATAGTGTTGAGAGTTGAGATGCCGTTTGTAGCATCTCCATGCTACCACTTGGAGTCCCCAACTGAAAATGCACTCTACTTCCACTCAACAGTTGATTTGTAGGATTTGTATGTTAGTGATTCTGTGAGCTTGGGGGTAAAATTTGTTGGCAACTATCCTATTTGGGGTTGAGATTTTTATTCGTTGTGTAATCCTAGGCAACCATTTTTTAAAGAGAGATTTGTAGTGTAATTCTGACTTATGGGTAAAACTTGCAGTTGCATTAGACTGTTGAGTTAGGGGTGAACTAGTATATTTTGATTGTTGTGTTTCTTTTCTTTTTTGTTTTTACCCTACGATCTTGATCTTTTCTGTTTGTTGAATGCCTGAATTATTTATATCGCTTCAAATTGCTTTAGTGTAGTCGAAGTTTAGTTTATTTGTGCTTTCACTATATATTTTCTCCCAATAACTGTAGTTGGCAGAAATGAATTTGGAATGGAGTGTTTGTGGGTGTATAGCTCTTACAACACTATGAAACTTTTTTGGATAGGTATTGAAGATGGTGGTGAGGCCATACCAGATCCAGGAGGAAGCTGTTCACAGACCAGTACAGACAGAGGTGTCTTTTGGTCCATAAATTACCTATTTGTTTTGTTCTTCGAAAAATTATTCTTGCTGGGTTTAGCTCATCTTTTATGTTTTTATTTCTAGAAACTTTAGCCGATGTTTCAAGGGTGGCAGTGAGCAAGCTTCTAAGTCGTGCATCTGGACGTTGCTTGTCAGGAATGAGGAAACATGCTCTGCGTCCATGTGATTTGGTCAGAAAGGCTTATCAAGTTGATTTAGATCTATAAAACATTTGTGCTTTGAAGTAGTGCCATCACTTTTAAATTGTAGTAGAACTTTAGTGGACTTTGCATGTTCAGTTGTATTGGTGATATATAATTAAATTTTTGCCTTCAGCCACTAGCTTAAGCTTTTGGATGAATTGGTGGTTTAATATGGTATCAAAGCAGGTGGTCCAGGGAAGTCCTGTGTTCAAGCCCCTGCATTGTCGTTTCCTCCCCAATTAAAATCGATTTCCACTTGTTGGGCCTTTCAAATATTTCAAGCCCACAAGTGAGGGGGGAGTGTTGGTGATATATAATTAAATTTGCCTTCAACCACCAGCTTAAGCTTTTGGATGAATTGGTGGTTTAATAAGTTGGTTAAAGTATCGTTTTTGAAAAATTTTCATTTGTTTATTTCATAGTCAAAATCTACCATTGGAAAAGATGTAAATCTTGCTATGGACAAGAAGGTGACATTCCAGGCTGAGAGGTGCAATGAAAATGTAATAGCAAGCTGTTCTGAGGAAGTTGATGTTCCTGAAGTAAATTTACAGAATTCTGTATCAGAAGTTTTAGAAGATTTGGATGATTCCGATTGGGAAGATGGTTGTGTTCGACCTTTGGATGGGACAGAGTCTCAACCATTGACTATTGAAATTAGTGAGATACAGGAGATCCCTGACTCTACCAAGAGGAAACCGATTCGTCGAGCTTCTGCTGCTGATAAGGTGAATTTCTCAACTTGAAGTAGTGGGGTTGTCATCTTCCTAAAGATTCTTTATGTGCTTAAATTTTTAGATGATTGTCATCTTTTGCAGGAAATTGCTGAGTTTGTGCATAAAGTTCATTTGCTTTGTTTACTTGGACGGGGTAGATTAATTGACCGAGCTTGCAATGACCCTCTTATTCAGGTTTTTTGCTGTAGATAACAACAATTATTATCTAACTCAGCAACATGCATCGCTATAGACACAACGAAGAAGTTGCCAGATATATTATAATTATATCGTAGGGTGTAGATAATTTATGATGATCATTGCAAATGATGTCAATGAGTACAATGCAGCAATTTGATTAGGGCTAGCTTCCCCTGGGGTGCAAAATTTAATTTAGAGACATTCATAACTTATTTTTCTAATTTTTTAGTTTCTGCTGGTGGAAGACATGCAAGATCATATCATTTATTTTGTCCTGAGGACAATTAGTTTGTTATTACAGGCTGCTTTGCTTTCTCTTCTTCCAGCACACTTACTGAAGATCTCACCGGCCAAGCAACTGACAGCCACCTCTCTGAAACCCCTGGTTGCGTGGGTATGCTTTTATGCCTCTATCATGCGATTCATTTCAATATCCCCTCCCTATCTTGACTAATATTGAGAAGTAAGACTAATTTTTTACCAGAATAGGTTGTTGGGAATTTATTCGAGATTAAATAAATGCGGAATAAACTAAATTATATCTCAAACTCCCACTTCTAGATAAGCAATCAATAATAAAATTGTAAATAATAAAGCAGAGGGAAAATTGAGAATGACCATGAAAGTTATATTGGTTCACCCCAAATCGGGACTATGTCCGGTCTTCTGCAATTGCAGATTCTACTATGATGAAGATTGAAAAGACACCCAAATCCATGTTACAAATCTCTATGCCCAAATAGCCCAACAAGAACTATTTGAGTTCAAGTACCACACTGAGGTAATTTAAAATAAACAATAAGAGAAATCCTTAACCCAATTCCTCACTGCCACACTAAAATAACACTGGAATCTTATTCCGTTTGGTATATTTCTCTTCATTCTCTCCAGTGACAAAGACTCTCGGCCAACTTCAATTTTCTTCTTCAATGGCAAAGGCCCACGGCCTTGTGCCTCACGTCACACACATGTGCTGCAATTTCCTCATTCCAACTATTCTCTTTTTACAGACCACGACTCCATTTTCTTTTAATTGTGAATTCCGAACCTGAAAAGCAGAAAAATCCCAACAAGATTAAACAGGGACAAAACAGAGATAGTACTCTGTTACAATATATTGTGATATAAATAAAAATGTATCACAAAAGATATATAAACCCAGAAAACAGAAGGAAAAAACAAGAGAAACAACCAGCTCCTTTGAGAAGGCTGGAAACCTTTTCTAATGAAGCCTACAACAGCTTTCACCCAAAAGAAAACATAAAAAACCTTAAACAGCAATCCAGAAAACATTCCATATAAACACCAAATCCCATAGTGGGCCCCCAGGTGTTGCTTCTCTCTCTCTGCTCCCCGAATTACCAAAAGCCATGTCAATTCCCTTTTCTGCTCCTGCTCTTGTATGTGTGTAATATTGGGGGTCTAACATCACCACTTGGCTCGAAACTCACCTTGTCCTTAAGGTGGAATGCAGGAAATTGTTGCTCCATTAAGTGTACTGTTTCCCATGTACTTTTGCTATCCGGTAACCCTTTCCACTTGACCAGCCACTCATTTGCTGCTGTCTCTCTATTCCATCTGATTCCCATAACGGTTTCCGGCCTCAATTGCAATTCAAACACTTTGATCAGCATGGGAGGAAAGTGTGTTGGACCCTCTGTGTTTGACCCAACTTAAGTTTTAGTTGGGATACATGAAAGACATTATGGATACATGCTTCCGGTGGTAATTCTAAGCGATACGCCACTTCCCCAATTCTTTCAATTACTCGGTAAGGTCCATAGAATTTAGGTGAAAGTTTCTCGCTTCTTTTTTTTGCTAAAGATCTCTGTCTATACTGCCTTAAATTCAAGTATACTTCATCCCCTACTTGGAAAATAAGTTCTCTCCGATGTAAATCAGCTTGCTTTTTCATCCTATTCTGAGCCACCACCAAGTTTTCTTTCAATGCATTGATTATCAAATCTCTCTCCATCAACAATTTATCAGCACTGTTATTCACTGTTTTCCTCTCTCCATATGAGATGATCGGTGGTGGAGATCTCCCTAGACAGCTTGGAATGGTGTTGTTTTTGAGGAACTATGAAAAGTGGTGTTGTACCAAAGTTCTGCCCACAGAATACACTTGTTCCATTTTCCTAGTTGTTCAATGCAAAAACACCTCAGAAAAGTTTCCAAACATCTATTATGTCGTTCGGCTTTCCCATCGGTTTGTGGATGAAATGCGGTGCTTCTCTTCAACACAGTCCCCATTGCCGTGAACAAAGCCTTCCAAAAGTTACTAAAAAATATTTTATCCCTATTGGTAATGAGTAATTTTGGTATACCGTGTTTACTCACAACCCTTTCGATGAATACCTTTGCCACTTGTTTAGCTATAAAAGGATGCTTGAGAGGGACGAAATGGCCAAATTTACTCAACCTATCCACCACCACCATGATAGAGTTAAAACCCCTAGCCTTGGGTAGGCCCTCTATGAAGTCCATGGTCCAATCTTCTAAAATCAATTCCAGTATGGGTAGGGGTTGAAGTAATCCAGCTGGTGAAAGAGATTCAGTTTTGGTCCTTTGACAAACCTCACAGCTCTCAACATACTTTTTTACATCTGATTTCATCCCCACCCAATATAGTTTGCCGCTCATTCGTTTATACGTTCTCAGAAAACCAGAATGACCTCTCAAGATTGAATCATGAAATATGTGTAAAAGAGATGGTATGAGAGATGACGAACGAGGTAATACTAACCTTCCTTTATATCTCAGCTGGTCATTCTTCCACTCATACCTTGGGTTTCTCTTCGGATCTAGCTTCAGTACAACTATGATTTTCTTTAGTTCCTCGTCCTCGTCAACTTCTTTCATTATTATTTCCACATCCACGATTTCTGGAGCTGTCATTACATGGAGTTCAACCGAATAGGGAATTCGAGATAATGCATCGACTGCTTTGTTTTGAAGTCCGGGTTGGTACGATATCTGGAAGTCGTATCCCAACAATTTCGTTAACCATTTCTAGTATTAGGATTGCACTTCCTGTTGTTCTATTAGGAATTTGAGTGCCTTCTGATAAGAGATTAATGTAAATTTCCTTCCCAAGAGACTGTGCCTCCACTTCTGCACTGATAAAACCACTGCCATGAGTTCTTGTTGAGATGTTAAGAGTCCCACATTGAAAAAACCAAGGAGACTTACACTTCTTATAAGATAGATGAGCTACTCCTCTCATTGCCAATTGGTTTTGAGATGGAACCCCATACCATCATCCCTTTCCTGATAGATTTAGTTTGCGCGCGGTGTGAAAGTTTCTAACTAAAGAAGGGCACTGGGCTTGAATTCTGTAATAATACTTCTCCAAACCCAAAACCGGATGTGTCAGTTTTGATAACAAAAGGGAGTGTAAAGTTAGGGAGAGCCAATACTAGTACTGAAATTATTGCTCTTTTAAAATGATCCATTCAATTTTTTGTTTGTTCAAGACTCACGCCTCATAAGAAGTATGAAATACAAATAAGTAAAGTAGGAAAGGGAAAGAAAAAGTATAGCTAGCTTGATTACCTCTTGATGCCATATGTAGTTTGTACATTAGATATGAGAAATCAACCTAATAACAATCAAGATTTTTCTTTTAAAAGAATTATTCTTCTAAACGTATTTTGGGTTTATTGACTCTGTTTTCAGCTAATATACTTGCTTACACTGCAGTTGCATAACAATTTCCATGTTAGAAACCAAGCGAGGTCGGAGGGTTCTATTAATTCAGCTCTAGCTCATGCTCTTGAAACACATAAAGGGACTTCAGAGGAGGTAGATTCAGTTATCAATATCTGTATGTTAATTTGAAAAATAATTTTTTTTAAAGGAGTATGATGACATTGCACCAAATGAAAAAAAACTATAAAAGCCCAAATGAGAAACCATTACAATTTACAAAGAAACCAAAAACTAATGTTGGATGGGACCAATTTTTTTTTTCTTGTGATCAATATGAAGCACATATACGTCATGTGAGGTCGAGAATCAATATCATTGCGTATTAGATACTAATATTCCTCGATACTTCTTAGATAAGTATCTGATGATCTTTTTTCTTTATCATTTGATACGTGTGTCCTTTACACACTTCTAGAACTAAGGAACCTATTTACCCTAACCCAAAACTAAAAGAAAACAAAAATAGAAACCATGCCCTAGAATCATGTAATGTTCATATTCATGCCTTAGGCAGGCAAAAAATTAACCTACATGATTTTCTTCAACAGTTCAACAAAGAAGTTCCTCTTTTATCTTCATACTTCTCTCTTCAATCTTCTTCTTCTCCGATTGATCTGACTCCTGGGCGCCACTAACCATCTCTTTTATAGTTTACTGACTATTGTATTTCAATGTATCTGATGTTGCCTTTTGTGTTGTATTTTGTTATTGTAAGTTAATCTTTTTTTTTCTTTCAAGTGGATTACATTAGTACCTTTATGTTATATTTATATATATCATGATTTAAAAAAAATGTATCCTTAATATTCGTAGTTTGTTTTTTTTTAGAAATTGACGTATCGTCGTATATGTATATTATATTAGTATCCTTGTTAGTATGCTTTCTTTCTTGTTCTAATACTCCTTTCTTTTTTTAGAAATTGATGTATCGTCGTATATGTATCTTATATCAGTATCCTTGTTAGTATGCTTTCTTTCTTGTTCTAATACTCCTTCTTCCTTCCTCCTAACTTATGGCTACTAACCTATTATTGCACTTGCTCTTCCCAATCTTGCCCCATCTCCTGTGATGGAATGGAACTACCACATATGGTCCATCTACTTGGATTGTAAAGTTTTCTCTATAGCTATTGACAAATACTGCAGAGGTAGGCAGAGTTGGGAACAAAGCTGTAACTTCTCTCACCCTAATGCTGATGCACTTCAATCACTTTTTCTTTATTGTTGGTGCAATCTTTAATAATTACCATTCTATTACTGTGATAAGTATTTCAACGAGTGTTTTTCCCCCTTCAGATTGCTGCATTGACCGTAGTGCTTTTTAGAGCTTTGGATATAACAGCTCGGTAGGCTTTCAATTTCAAAATGATTGTTTACTAATTATTCTTGTCTTATGAATTTTTTTTGGCTCAAACTTCCATAAATGCTATGGGCCTGCTTATACTAATTAATTATTTGTTGTCCTTGACAAAATACAAGCAGTTAAATATCAACTCTTTTGACACATCATTCCTACATATTTTGCTTGTGGCAATCTGGATATTCTTTCTTTTGTGTTGTTTGTATCTCTTGCTATGCTAGGATTGGAGCTTATATATCCTCATGCACATTCGTGTGAACTTTTTTGTTTGTTAACAAGAGATCATTTCAATGAGAAAAAAACATAAAATATGCAAAAAGGTGGACATAAAACATCAAATTGTGCTAAAGAAGTTACAGAAAGGTCTTCCAATACCACAAAGATAAGAATAATGGTGGCTAAAATTAGGCTTGGTCAACCTACACCAGGACAGGACAAAAACTCAAACAATATGAGAATGTACTTTCTTTTTTTTTTATTTTTTTTATATCTGTGAGTGTCATGGCCAGCTTACGCGCACCTCAACTAATCTCATGGGACAACCCATTTGTCCCTACAACATTTGGGTGTCAAGGTAACTTGTAGGAAATTAATTCATAGGTAGGTGGCCACTATGGATTGAACCCATGACCTTTTAATTAGTTATTGGGACTGTCTTTTTTTTACCACTAGGCCAACCTATGATAATGTATTTTTTTCTCTTGAACGATTATATTTTTCCATTCCAATAATCTTTTTTTAAAAGAAGGCTTTAATGAAATTCATCAGAAGCTTGACTTCAAATTCGGGTGGGTTGTTGCTCAAGCAAACTGGAGAAGGCTAATACTGATGTTGCAGATAGTGTTGTGCAAGTTGATTGAATTACCAAATGCTTTACTTGCTTTGGATGAAATAGTCATCAGCTGATGATGTTGAGTTTTCTTTGGCAAATATTTTTCATTTTAGTACTGATTAAATAGCAACATGGCTTTAGAATCCTGTACTTTTCCTTGTCTGTTCTCTAGTTTGATATCTTTCTGCAATCTAATTTTAGGTTAGATGATGGTTTGTTGTTCTCTACCTTCATTCTAAATTTTTTCCATGAGTAAAATTTTGTTTCCATAAGGAAAAAAAAGAATACTGATTTATTTTCTGTTACTTTTAGATTCCATTCCATATATTTTTTTAAAAATGAACTGCTAGTTTGTTTTATTATTATTATTTTTTATAACTATGCTGCATTTTAAAGAACTAATTAATCAATAAGATCCCATATTGTTAATTTCCAGGTTTGTATCTATTTTGGATGTTGCTCCTATAAAACCAGAGGCCGAAAGATCTAAATGTTTTAGCCAAGACACAGGCAGATCAAGTAGAAACATTTTCAAGAACTCAACTTTGATGGTAGATAAAGCAGAAGCAGTTGATAAAGATTCTCTTACATCACGTTGTCTTGACAAGAAGGATAATCCCCGGAAAAGAACTTCTGGTGATAATCGTGAAAGCAATGCAGTCAATTTAGTAGGCAAGAAAACTCACGTCCTTGATGATTTGTCTAGCACCGCAAGTTCTAGTTGTAACTCAAAACCTGATATCTCTGAAACCTTCCCCCCCAAGAACTCTCAGATACAGAAGAGGAAGGGGGATATTGAGTTTGAAATGCAGTTAGAAATGGCTCTCTCCGCTACAGCAGTTGAGACTATACCCAGAAATTCTAGCAAAAATCACTTAAACGAGCCTCCTTTGAACTTTCCTCCGCCTAAAAAACTGAAAAGAATTGTCAATGAAGAATCTGCCTCTTCTCATGGAATCTCCACTGCTGCTGGTTCAAGCAAGGAGGGATCTCCCTTGTATTGGGCAGAAGTATACTGCAATGCAGAGAACTTGACAGGTAAGTGGGTACACATTGATGCTGTAAATATGGTTGTTGATGGCGAGCACAAAGTGGAGGACTTAGCTGCTGCATGCAAAACATCTTTGAGATATGTGGTTGCTTTTTCTGGGCTTGGTGCGAAAGATGTGACTCGCAGGTCTTCTTTCCTTACTCCCTTTTTTCAAGATGATAATTGAGCTGGGCAAATGTTCTTTTCATTCTCTATTATCTTTTGAAATTTATTCATGTTTTCTTGATCTTACCAATTTACATACCAAGAGGTGAGGCATTCGTTGAAGGGGGAAGGAGGAATTGAATTTGTTTGTTTAGCATGCTAGACGATGGAACATTGCATTGCATTCTTGGATTTGTATGATTAACTGTAACAAGCCAGAAAGAGAGATGATTAAAATTTAAAATTACCTGCAGTTTTTTCAAAGATGTTATCATGTTGGTAGTCTGGATGCCATTATGCTTTGTCGTTAGAAGTTTAGAATGTGGGGTGGATAATGGAAGTATTTTTTAGTGAGAGATCTGGATCCTTCAACAATACGTGCACATAAGCTCTTCTATTCGCAATACATGTACTTAGGCTGCAACTACTTTCTTCAAATGGCGAAAACAGGATAACAATGGTAACTTCATTGTGCATTCATTTTTGTAATGCAATGCCAAGTTTTTGTAACTAACCAAATACTATAATACATGCTTATTTATATCTTCCTCCTAATAAAATTTTTATTTTCTATTGGATCAGAAAACTTCTGTATTAATTTGTAATTTACATAGAGGAGGATGTTTAGTTTTAGTGGCCATGACCATTAAGAGGAGATTTCCCATGCCAGCAAAATAAGCAATTTATATTTAGGGATTGTTATTGTCCATATCGTTCTTATATCCATGGAATTCCATGGACACTTTTTGTATTTGTTGTTTGGGTATAAATGGGTATGTCAGTGACTATTATGCTGTCATTTATCGGTACATCTCATGTCTCCCCATTTTTTTCTTTCCCTTGTGAGGAGTGGCGAGGATTTTTCCAATGTTATGACATGAAAATTTGGTTTTTGGACATACGTTACTCCAGCTTTTGAGCCTAATTGTTTTTACTTCAAGGATATTGTCCTCTTATATGCAGATATTGTATGAAGTGGTACAAGATTGAAGCAAAACGAGTTAATGCTCTTTGGTGGGATAATGTATTGGCCCCATTAAGGATACTTGAAGGACAAGCAGTGGGGGGCACTGGTTACTTGGAAAAGTGTTGCATTGATGGCTTGATGGAACAAGATAAATTGAAAATGTCAGACTTGGCAGATAACTTGAAGCTGAAAAATCTTCTAGATGATGGTAACCAGTCAGGGAAGTCTGATCACAATGTGTCGGAAGGGCTTGTCACTGACCGAGACTTTTCGTTGGGTAATCAATTTGTTGCTACCAGAGACCATCTCGAGGATATAGAATTAGAAACTCGGGCACTTACTGAACCTCTTCCAACTAATCAGCAGGTGGATGATTTATCTCAAACTATGCCTGATATCTAGATTATTAAGCTTTAATTTGAAAATTGCTGTTTGAATTGCAGGCCTACAAAAGCCATCGTTTATATGCCCTTGAAAAATGGCTAACCAAGTATCAGATACTTCATCCAAAGGGTCCTGTTCTGGGTTTTTGTTCTGGATATCCAGTTTACCCTAGAACCTGTGTCCAAGTGCTTAAGACAAAGCAAAAGTGGTTGCGTGAGGGACTGCAAGTCAGACCTAATGAACTACCTGTTAAGGTTTGATTAGTCTTGACTTCATTATCAGATGGTCATTTTCTTATTCTTATCTTTATATTTTAATTGCATGTTTCAGGAGTTGAAACGTTCCATAAAGAAAATCAAAATACTAGAATCTGAAGCTGATGACTTTGATCAGGGTGATTCCCAAGGAACCATTCCACTCTTTGGGAAGTGGCAGTTAGAACCATTGCAACTGCCTCGTGCAGTTGATGGGATTGTACCAAAAGTGAGCTCTTTTATATTTTATTTTATTTTTATTTTAAGCCTTTTGGATAAACTGATCGCTTGTGGTGCTCAAGACATTGGACGCAACCTTCTGCCTTCTGAGAGATTTCATAGCATTTGTTTCTATAAGAAATTGTTGATATTAATCATGGGACCAAAAAAAGTGACCATTCATTTTATTGTCTCCTGCGTCTTTTAATTATGATGTTCACCCACGAGAATTTGATGTGGACTAATCTTCAACAATAATGAATTGTACTATCAAGGTTTCTTTCTTGTTGATAAGAAGTAAACTTGGAGTACAGACCAGGAAGTACTCTAGCTTCATAAAGAATTACACATTTCTCTCAATCCCTTTGGTTAGTAATATTTTATGCTACATGGGTTATCTTGTATAGCTTTAAAGGGGCAGGGAGCTATCTTTTGTTATGGACATTTCTTAGCAATTTACCCTCGCTAAAGTTCTGTGATTATGTTCTATTGGTCGTTTCACTCTGATATGTATAGAACCTCAAGACACTTATTGAACATTAAATTCCCCATTTTTTCTTGTTGACAACTCCTTATGTTGTTACTCGTTTAGCAGACGCTAATTATTGCATTCTACCTTGTAGAATGAACGTGGTCAAGTGGATGTGTGGTCTGAGAAGTGCCTTCCACCAGGAACTGTGCACATCAGGTTACCCGGGGTGTTCAGTGTTGCCAAGAAGCTGGAAATTGATTATGCACCTGCCATGGTTGGCTTTGAATTTCGAAATGGTCGATCATATCCTATTTATGATGGGATTGTGGTTTGTTCCGAGTTTAAAGGTGTAATATTAGAGGTTGGTATTTCCTAATGTAGTTCCCAAGATAATAAGGATGGTAAATTTTTAACGATATGCAATCAATTATTTCTAGGTTCATTTACGTTCAACATTTTAGTGACTTATTCCTTGGACAAAATTGTATTTTTCTTTCTTACACTTCTAACTATACTCCTTCCATGTTCTAATTTTCAACCATCATATCTAGAGACAGACCAATCTCCCACTATTATAGCTCAAGTTTTATGACCATTTCTTCTTGTATATTTCTCAACTCAAACCATGTTTCATATACAGACATACAATGAGGAAGCAGAGAGAATGGAGGCTGAAGAGAGAAGACAGAGAGAAAAACAAGCTATTTCAAGATGGTATCAGCTTCTTTCTTCAATCATAACTCGGCAAAGGTTGAACAGCCGTTATGGGGATAGTGAGAATCCATCGCAAGTTACGAGTGACATCCGGGGCATGCATGATGAGTGTAATGCAGATGTTCCTTCTTGTCAAGAGGATGTAGAACCT
This sequence comes from Cucumis hystrix, assembly GCA_025688845.1. Classification (NCBI taxonomy): domain Eukaryota; kingdom Viridiplantae; phylum Streptophyta; class Magnoliopsida; order Cucurbitales; family Cucurbitaceae; genus Cucumis; species Cucumis hystrix. The sequence continues at coordinate 4,565,793 of CM046891.1, read as the reverse complement.
TTCAAGGGCCAGCCGGATAACGTAAGTAACACTAATATGGATGCTCCATCTTTTATCAATCAAGAAGATCACAAGCATGTATTCTTGTTAGAGGATCAGATTTTTGACGAGAAAAGTTTGGTTGTGACAAAACGCTGTCATTGTGGTTTTTCTGTTCAAGTCGAAGAATTATAGCAATGTTAGTGTTTTGGTTGAAACTTTTTCCATTATCTATTAGTGGTGTTGATATCTGTTAAATTTTGTAGTGTATTCTTCTCAGAATGACAACCGAAAATCAGAACAAATTAGCATATATTTTGCAGTAGAATCACATCATTCTCAAATGTGCCATTATCTGTTACCTATGTTGGCGTTGTTTATTGAAGTTGTGTCTGTCTGCTTTTAAAACAAGTAAATTAAAACAATTTTAGTATTAAAATTGTCATTTTAGCCAATGCTTTTAGTATATTACTTAAATTACAAGATTTAAGGACAAAATTTTGTTATTTGGTTGTACACTTTCTAAAGCACTCCAGGCTATTTATTTTTGGTGGTGAATTATGGTCAGAGATGTTTCAGAAAAGTTACTGAAGCTTGAGCTACAGTTCTTTATATATTGATTTATTTTTTTCTCTTGAAAACGTTTGAGCTATACTAAAAATTTATCAATGTACTTGCTAAATTTGGGTCTTTTTGGTTTTGTACTTTTAAATGTACGTTTTTGTTTTGTTATTTTTATAATGTTAATTTTGGTTTATATACTTAAAATAAGAGTGTTTAAAGACGTGGGAGTAACTCATTTTCTTCTTTGATTGAAATGAACATTAATATAAGATCTAAATGAACATTTTGAAACTATAAGGACAAGAATGAACTAAAACTATAAGTCTAGTACAGAATGTATAAAATTGTTATAGCCTTATAAATTCAATTCAATTGTTGTAGTCTTATAAATTCAATTCAATTGTTATTCTGGTGATTTCAAGTACGAAAATAAAGTAGGTCTACTCATTGTGTGGTTAATAATTTTCCTACTAGAGCATTAACATACTTTTATGAGACGTTAATTTTCAAGTTACTAATATGACCATCAATAATTGAAATATATAACGGTCAAATTTGAGCATTTTTTTTTTCTTCGATCTCCCACTATGACAAAGGAAGAAAATTAGAAAGAAAAAAGAGAGCTAAAATAAAGGTAGGGAAAAGAAAAGGTGTAATATTTTTTAGGCTCTAAGGGCATTTGGGACCTCCTTGCTGAGTCTTCCAGTTATTGTAGCATGGACATTCTTGCTTGTTTCCATATGTCCCTGAAGGCACACACAGACATTTTGCACAACATTTTTGGCAGAAGAACATGCATGGCTTCCTGTGCGATGTCGCCGAGCATCGATAACTGCATTTTGGCTTGCAATCTGTTCTCCCAAAGTACTTAAAAGAGTGAGTTTGACACCACACATCATTCAAACGGTTTCACATTACTTACATATATGTTGGTTTCACATTACTTACATATATGTTGGTAAATTTGAGTACTTGTGAAGACTAATAATTTCAAAACTCATTTCAAAAGAATATATCCATGAATAATATATCTATTCAAAAGAATATGGTTCACTTTAAAGTAATACTTCCAAGAGACATGCAAAGTGGTTCATTCTTGTTGGAGGAAAAAAACTAATTCAACAATAGTATTATCATATATGAACATTATTCAAGGTTATTCCTTTTGATCAACATTTGCATTTAAATTACATTAAATGGTGCAAAAAAGCAAAGGAAAAAAAGGGAGTATGATAAGTACCTGAAGGACGTAAGTTTAAAGCACCCTGTTGAAATTGAAATTAAAAAAACAAAACTTATTATATGAAGGAAAAACAAAATTAAGACATAATTGCAAATATAACAATTAGATTCAAAATATTAGCATATATAACAATATTTGAAGCAAATTGTCAAATATAACAAAATCTGTCAAAGTTTATAAATGACCGAATTCTACCATCGATAGATCATGTTGAAAATATTAGTTTATCATTAATAGATTATAAAAGTATATCAACGATGCAATAGAAGTCTATGATTAATAAATTTTACTATATTTGCAATTTTATTTAAATGTTGTTATACACTTAATTATTATGCCTAAAATTGCTACTTACTATAATTACCCTAGAATTACTTGAATCGAAAAATATAACTTAAGGCCTATAATTTTATGCATTCAAAATACATTTCAAAAGGAAAAAAGAAAAAAAAAAAGACTAAAAGAAATAAAATGATAAGAACATTTATATATATATCTATATATACCTCAGCCAAATGCAGATTAGAGATAGTGAGAAGAAAGAGGATGGAGAAGAGAAAGAAGGAGAAGGTGAAAGAGGGTGCCATTTTGTGGGTTATAATTATAATATTATAAAAATTTGAAATACATTTGAGTGTTATGAGAGTGATTATTTATAGAAATTTTGTGATTAAATTATATTTATATTTGTAACGACGTTAAAGACGATGAGTTTGGAGTCGCTTCAGTTTAGGATTCAAAAGTGAAAGCCGTGAAAGCGGTGAAAGCGGTGAAAGCGGCGTGTTTGGTGTCCGTTTCTTTTAATTTTCTATATGCCTTTTTCTCTAACTCATTGCATTAACGTTGGAAACGTACCGGCCTTCCTTATAAATCACTCTCAAATAACATACTACCAATAATGGCTAGAGCTGTTACTAAACCCAACCAATAACCAAATTAAACTAATCCGTTTTATACATAAGGGATCTAATCAATGTCCAATTAACACACTACCATTACTAGACACGTTTTCTCCAAATTCAGAAACCAAGAAGGTCCAATTTGATACCAAAAATCAAACTGAACCATTGAATCGTTTGGATTGGTTTGATTTTTCAACTTTTCTTTTTTGTATCACTCCGAAAAATGACTACTAAATATTTACCTGTTCTTAAAAATATATGCTACCTAAAGTTGAAAATTTCACATAGAAATTCATTTTGAGATGAAATCTCGTACTTTCTAATTTCAAATGTGAGAAATTTTTAACCCCACTTTAAAAATTCTATGTTAAAAAAATACATAATGAAAATTACATCAAATGGCACAATTTAGAAAATAAATAGAATATATAGCACAAGAAAACAATATGTGCAAAAATGAATTTTTTTTTTTTTGGTAAATCAGAAATGAAAATTTTGTACTTGGTTAATTTGATTTTGCTCTAGGTTTCTTCTCCTATACCTTCCTTCTTCTCATGCTATTAAAGATGACTTCTATCAATGATATCATGCCAATATGTTTTTTTGATAAATCTATATATAATCGATAATTTGATCTTTGAATTTCTAAATGATATATATGCTAAATAACATAACCTAAAATTAATAATTTATTTCAACAAAAGTTTCAACTATATATATACTTCATTAGAAAAATATATCAACTATATCTAGTTAATGTTGTGATTTATAAAAGCTTAAACATTATTATCCAGTGACAAACAAAAGTATAAAAATAACAATATATTGTTAACCAAAAACCTATCAAATGTTAAAAAAAAAAAACACCTAATTATTACATTTGTGATATTTTAATATCAAAGTTTGGAGCGTAATTATTCCACCTTGGAGAATACTTTGTAGGTTTGCTTGAAGACACTTATATTTTGTCTTTTTTGGATTTTTGCATAATCTAAAATTTTGTTGGTTGATTTTGTTCGTCTCTTTGGTCTCTTCTCAACAACAAGCTCATCCATATTTTAAGGTGCAGCCTTTAGTCTATACATTTTTGTACCGATTTCAAGAGTCATTTCAATAATTTGAACTTATAAAATAAAAATTCACATGACATCTATCAATAAGGTACATAAAACTTGTTACCATTTATACTATCAATTATAGAAGCTATCATATATAGAATGTTATCAGTGATTCAAAGCTATCATTGGGCATGCTAATCCTATCTCTTTCCTTTGTCCATTCATGCTAAAAACAAAACAACTACAATGTCATTTTATAAAAATATTACCTTGATATCATTTATAGTATCAGTGATATCCTAATATTGTTTATCATTGATAATGTAGATGTTATCAGTAATATCCTTCTAGTGTTAGCAACATCAACGATAGAAGATATAAGTGATAGCAACTGATAGCACATTTTTCAAATTGAAGCTATTACTTAGTAATATAAACTAACTATAAAAATTGATAGCATATTTCTCAAATCGAAAGTTAGTTTGCCCTTCAGTGGCTATCATTGATAGAAGTTACCGTTGATATCCACTATCAATTATATCAACTCATAACACATTTCTCAAATTAAAAGTATGCCCTTCGGTGCCTATCATTGATAGAAGTTATCCTGATAGTCAATGGTATCAACTCATAACACATTTGTAATACCCATATCTTCTATCCCATTTGTTTGCTAGAAAGTTAAGAAGAGGTTAAGAGTTTTGCCCAAAGATCTCGGGATAGAAGTGTTCAAACTTGGTCTTATTCAGGTGAGAAAAGGCAAAAAAAAGAAAGAAGTAAGAATCTCGAGTTGATTTTCAGCAAGCTCGAGTGAGATGGAAAATAGAGAGCAAATCTCAATGCCTGTCGATCGAGTCAAAAAATAGAAAGGTTTTAGAGATGGGTCTTGGGCCATCTCGGGGTCCTGTTCGATCGGAACTAAAAGCAGAAAAGGAAATTACTAGGGTTCTCAGACATGTCCGAATGAGAAGGGTGAAGATCTTGAAGGATCTGGGGTTGTGCTTGATCAAGATCACTTAAAGACGCGTGACAAGCAAATCTTAAAAAATTTCTATTGTGGGAGGTTAGCGTTTTTTGGACTCAAGGAGTGTGTTTAAAGACAATATACTCTTATTTATCTCATTTCTCACCATTTTCACTTCAAGAGCAAAATATAGAGAAGAAGGAGAGAGAAGTTGAGTTTCCTTGCGAGAGTAAAGGCAAAGCAAGAGAGTAGTTTGACACCAAGTTTCAATTGGGTGTTTGGTCAAGAGACATCCGAGGAAGCAAGGGTGTTGGTGAGTTTGAACTAAAGAGGAAGAGTAGAGGTTGAGGTTAGATCCAAGCTCTCCATCTGTTGGGAGCTTGTGTGGAGTCAGGGCAAACTTGAATTGCCTGGTTTGAGCAAGCTAAATCACCCAAGGAGTTCAAAGAAAATCGAGGTTAGTAGAAAAAGAGTTCTCTTGAGTAGAAGAGGAAAAATGTAAGAAGTTGAAGAAACTTCCATTAGTTGGAACCCAAGATTTAACTTAAGTTTTCTTGTTATTTTTAAGGCAAGGAGGAAATAGAGCAAATCTATAAACAATAATCTACCCAAAAGTTGTGAGTGACTAAAATAAATTAAAAAATAAATTTCTAAGCTTGATTTAAGGATTAATGTTTTAAAGCATGCTTTGAGTTTAAGCATTTGAATATGCTAGATTTATGAAATAATTTACAAAGCATGAGTTTCAAGTTTAGAAAAGAGTTATGAGAAAGCATGATTTCTCTCATTTTTCTTGTGTGTTTTGGCTTAAATTACTCTCCAAAGTTCACAAATTGAGTCTAATTTCTAGATTGGGGCTGCCAGATAAATTTGAGGTGAGGAGAATTAAGAGCTGAGGAAAGGGAGAAAGGTGTTTCTTGTAGAGAATCTGAGCAAGGTGCACTTTTTGGAAGCCACATAACACATCTCGTAAAACTTAGAGCTAATATTTTGAGTTAAGCAAGTTAAGACAATTCCAAGAAAATTTGTAGAAGAAAGTTTTCCCAAAAGAGTTATGAATTTTTAGTTATGATTTTTCAAAGTGAAATTAAGCTTTTGGGTGAATAATCAGTTTCTGGGTAAGTTAGAGGCTTGCTGAGTGACAAGCTTTGCTAGGTGAGATGGGTGTTTGTATTGATGAAGAAAGAGGGTAGTGATGCGTTAGGCTTGTGTTGAGCCTTCGGCCAAGAGGCGTGCGACACTGCCTAAGCGCAAGGCAAACGACGTGCAAGGCGCATGCGACCAAGGAGACGCGCAACAAATTTTGCTCAAGGGGGCATGTGAGATGCCATGCACGCAGCCAAGTGAGGTGCGCAAAGTGCCTGTGCGTGAGGTTAGCATGCAGCAAGGTGGGCAAACTTTGCTCGCGCAACCAAGCCCCTGTCCCCCATGTCTGCGCTCCAACCTGTGTCAATAAGTGTTTTGTGCCATTTTTGTGGTTTTTTGGAATTTCTAAGTTAATTTTTTTTTATTTTCATGGTTAAAGAGAATTAAATGGATTTATTTACAATTATTTCAGGTCAAGAAGAGATCAGACAAATTATAGACCAAGGACCTAAAGCTTATATGTGAAAGATGAAAAAATAATTTACTAGGTGATTTTGAATCATGTTGCTTAAGCTATTGTTTTAAGTATGATTTAGGTTAAATGTTTGAGCTATCTTTTTAATGAATGGTTTACAAGCATGTGATTTCATTAAAGTATTTATTCAAGTATGATTACTCAAGAATGTTTATGGCTTTCAAGAATAAATGAGTTTAATCAAGGCATAGTTATGTTTTAAGGTTCCTTAAATGCAAAAGGATCTTTAAAGGTTTGAAGCACTATTTTCAAAGAATGTGATTTAATTCATGTTTTATCTAATCCATCAAATAGCCCTTCGTGGTAGATTAAGGGGCATCAAGGAATTTGAAGTAAGCACACTTATCTTTAGGATTAGAGCTAGGGACGCTATCTCCAAGGAATAGGGATTGGGTATGCCCATCTCTGAGGTTTGGTGTTGGTATTAAGTTCACTCTATCACCTCCCAAAAGTAGATACTTGGGTTACTATCAGGAAAAACAAGGGTTTGATTCATTATTTCTAAAACTTTTACCAAGTTAAAGCATTCATGTCATTGTTTATGTTTACTGTTTAAAAGGTTTAAGAATTGTTGTTTAAAAACCTATCACTCACTGGGCTCGTTTAGCTCATACTCTTCAAAATGTTTTTTATTTTTCAGGTAGAGATTGTGTCCTTGAATCCTGAATTGCTACTATCTGTCTGCTAAAGGATTCTGTCTTATTATTGTATGTGTCTTGCTGTTTGTTAGAATCTTGCTTTCTTATGAAAAACTCAATCATAAAGTTCATCATGTTGGGTTCTAGTTATGTGACTAATAGTCGGCGTCTAGGTTAGGATTATCCGATAAATGGTACATCTTCTGCCTATATGTTGCTTCATGCATGATTAACATTTAGTACAAGTTTTCCTCAAGCTTGCCCCAAATGTAAGCGAAGCGAGACGTTTCCTGGGTAAGTCAGGGTTGAACACATGGAATTTTTATCAAAGCTTAGTTATAATGCTTACTTTTCAACCAAGCGGTATAAATTCTATACAGTATTCGTATAAAACTATACTAATGATCTACTTATTACACAGAGGATTCTGTAGAGGAATGAAAATGAATGATTATGGAATGCAAACTACCTTGCGTTAAGGGGGATGAAGGAAAGTCTTAATATTCTATGCTATTTAAGCTATGCGGTATGGCCTTGATGCGATATAGATCACTTGACCATCTTATATTTAAGGTGAGCAACCTCTTAGTGCCTAAACATCATACTTGTTCTCCTTTCAGGACACAAATGGTAAAGATAAATCAAACGATATACATCTAGGCTTCCTTACTTATGAGCATCATATTTGACTCTCTATTTAAGACGAGCAACCTCTCAACACGTAAACACCACACTTGTTTTCCTTTTGGGACACAAATGATTGGAGTCAAAACGCTAAAATGGAGTCCGTTTCCAAACTTCCTTTTGTACGCATGCTTAGCTATGTCCTTTCTACTCGAGCAGTTGGCGACCAACGCTGGCCAAACGATTGAGTTGAGCTCAGCTAAACATGATGAGATTTATAACTAATGAATTCTTATCAAGTACATAACATAAACTTAAACTACTTAAAACACATCAACAAGATGGAAAGTAAAGAAATCGATAAGAGACAATGGATACAAATGCATTGTATTGATAATGTAGGTCTTTTGGCCATAAAATGAAGAACATTCATACAATACATCGTAAAGTACAAAAATGGAAAGAAAAGAAATGTATCAAGTTGCAGAATGCATTGGTTTGCATTCCTTGGCTCTTTTACAAGTTAGAGTAAATGGTGGGGGAACTTTTCTCTCTCTAATCACACTCTAAGCTCTCACTCAGTCATTGACCGGAGAAAGGACGAAGAATTGCTACTACAAATGGTGAAGGACTCTAAAACTCGTCCTTCATTGGCCTCCTTAAGGGATGACCTTCTTCGTATATCTTCATGGAGTTGGACTTCTTTTATAGGTATAGTTTAGGCAAAAAATTAAATGTTTATGCTGCACGATTGTCCTTGCCTAAAAATGTCAATGTAAAAAGTAGTCGTTTCTTGTCACATCAGCCCCCACAACCACTCTTATTTTCTAGCTAATAATCTTGCATAATGATGTGCTGGCATCGCCTTGGAACTCGTAAATTATCAGTCTTCTTCTCACTGAGTTAATGCATAATCCTTCCTTCATTTCTTCTTTACGCTATCCTGCATGGGATACACTTAAAGCACAGTTAATCAGGCGTTAAGACTTATGTAAGATGCATTTTCTTGATATTACAATTTTGAAATAAAAGCTACGTGTTTTGACCATTTATCTTGCATTTTGAATCCATTGTTTTATCGAAAAGGCTACAATAACTTGTATTTCTAACAAGTTTATTATCACTTGCTATTTTGAATCTATGTATAGATCATTTAATTGTGCCAAGCTTAGGTTAAGGTCAGTTGAAGCTAGAGTCTGTTTCATATAAACATAAGTTAAGATATGTCTGTATGAAAACTATATTGAGTTTTGTTTAATAAAAAGGGTTGCACTTAGCTTGTGTTTAAGTTATGTGTGTTAGCTTCTGCTTGCATTTCATTTAAAGGTTAAAGGTTAAGGGTCAACTGATGTTGTTCAGAAGATAAGCGATATCGATTGACTTCACGTCATCTCTCGAGTTGAAAGTAGGTGACTCAGGGAGGGGGGGGGGGGGTAACATTATGCATGATGGAATAATGGTAAATTTCTGTTGCGCATTGAGATTACTCCGCACAGTCGCAACCCAGCAAAAAAGTGTGGTAAATGTTTGGGCTGAGGAAAGGGTTCAAAGACATAACAAAACATGTAGATATATTTTGCGACATGATTTATATGATGCACTATACGAGATATATTCTTATGTGATATGAGCTATTATGAATAATTTGAAAAGAAACGATTTTTGTATGATTTATAAATGTTGTTAATGAAATTGGGATTGTGTATATTGCCGAAAGGGTTGAGATGATTTGATGTGGACTCAATGTTTTTTTATTGAAACTTATAACTATTTATATCACATAGTTTGATGAAAAGATTTACAATGCGTCATGGTAAAACTTACTTATTATAAATCAAATATGTTGGTGAAAAATCCCACTCATTAGACATTTTTGTCTAATCTTTCAAGTGTTTTGTTTTTTTTTTTTTCTTCCTCCCCCCGCCCCCCCCCCAAGTAGCGAAAATAGCATGTGTTTGACTTGCCAAATTGAATGCCTACCATGCCATAATTGCATCACATCAACTTGTTAGTATTCCAATTTGTTCACATATCATGAAATGTCTTAAGCGAGATGATCAAGATATTGTTTTGAGACTTGTATATTTTAGTTGAAGAAACTCTATACTTGTATGGTTGTACTCTTTTATCAATATCAATGAAGTATTTGTGATTTCAATTGAATTCTCATCAAGCATTTAGTTTGATGTGTGTTTTTTCTGCTTATTAGGCGTTCTGCATACTATCTCGCAAATTCACGTTGAATGTCTAGGCAGTCATGCCTCCACATGTATTGCATGAAGTGATCTTGGGGCGGGGCATGACATAAACAAGCTTCAACATAAGTCTTATATAGACATTTAACAAAACTCATAATTAAAAGAAAATAGACTCTCACTCCAACCAACTCTAACTCTGACGTAATTAAGAGACCAAATATACATAATTTCAATATTAACAAGACACATATAAATGTAAAGACAAAAATCCTTTAGCAGACAGACAACAACAAATTAGGCTTCGAAAACATGACCTCTACCTGAAAAGTGAAAAACAATTTTGAAAGTATGAGCTAAATGAGCTCATGAGAGATTACGTTTAAATAACATTTCATAAACATTTAAGCAATAAACATAACTATATCAGAAATACATTAGCTTGGCAAACATTTTAGAATTCAGTATGTAGGTATTGGTTTTTCCTCGTCCAGAACCAAGAGTCTATTTCTCAAAAGATGGCAGAGCTAATCAATACCAAATCCAAACCTTAGAGAAAGGCATTTCCAACTTTGTTCCTTAGAATTAGGCGTCCCTAACTCCATTATTCAAAATTAGGGGTACCTAACACTTCTTTGGAGATGAGTGTCCTTACCTCTACAGTGCCTCATGATCTACCTCGTAGGGTTATTTTGAGATAACTTGGATTAGACAGAACATTTATAAATCATAAGCTTTGTAAACAATATCTCAGTACGTTAAAGAATATCTTGCATAAATCAAATCATAAACAATCATATCCATATCTTTTAATTCTCATTTTTCCTTGATAGCCTTAAACATTTTTCAACAATCATGCTTGAACAAACACTGTAAGGAAATTACATGCTTAGAATCATTCATAAACAAGGTAGTTCAAACACTTATCTCAAATCATACTTTAATTAAATAAAAGCTTTGAGATCACTTAATAAATTCATTTTTCACTCATAGATACAAGCTTAGGTCCTTGGTCTATAAATTTTTTCGATCTCTTCTTGACCTAAAATAGTGGTAATTAAGTCTAATCAATTCTCCTTGATCATGAAAATATCAAAACTTAACTTAGAAATTTAAAAAATCACTAAAATGACCCAAAAACACCCTTTGACATAAGCTAGTGCACAAACATGGGCGACAACGAGGTTGTAAGCTGTTGCAAGTGGTTTGAGGCAAAACACATGGATAGATTACGAGCACTACCCTTATGAAGTTACCTATTTATAGTGGGTCCTACATGCAACCCTCTTGACACCTCCTGCTTATCAGAAAAATGGTTTAAGCATATAGTGGCCACCTAAAAAACACTCAACCGACTTGCCTAGGTTGGCCATAAGCATCACACCCTCACCCAAACCTCAAGAAAAACACCCAAAGCTTCACCATGCTAACCTCTCTTGCTTGGCTTCATGCCCTTTCCTCTCACACAAGCCTTCTTGCCCAATATCAGGCCGCTTCACCATCTTGCCTAGGTTTACCTTCAATCACATCTAAGCCTTAACAACCCTTCATGTGAGGCCCAAGTTTGAAATAGAATTGGCATTTTGAAATAAGAGTCTGATTAAAAATAATTTTAAAGGAGTTTTTAGAGAGTGTTTTGAGGAGTTGACGTTCTAATGCATCGATTGAAGTGAGGCAACATGGTGAGAACAAGTACGCGTTCAAGTCTTGTAAATTCGAGAAGGGTTAGGAATTTGGCATTGTAATGTGAGGTGATGCCAGTCGAGAAGAGTTTAGCATTTCAACGAAATGTCTAATTTTGATTTGACAAATATTTACGTGTTAAGTTTAAGCTAAGCATGACCTGATGAGTTGTAAGCCGACATGTGTAAAGTGTTAAACAGGAGCTGGTGAGCTAAGAGAAGCTCAAGGATGACTAATTTGTTTTAAGACTAGTATAGATAAGATTGAAGGATTAAAGATAGTGTTGTTATTATGAGAATTTCCTAAGTGTTGAGTTGCTTGCTAAGGAAGTACTAGGCGAAAAGAAGGGAATTAAAGTTAGGCGTTCTGAAAGGAAGTAAACTAAGTATTTTGTGAGTGATTTTCTAAAAGAAAGAAGTGTTTTGAAAGCATTCTTCAAAACACTTCTTTCTGAGTCTTGTGTTGTGCTTATATTGTATTGTTGTTGATTTTATTGTTTTTATTTGAAAAGAAAACTAACATAATGTTTCTTGATTGATGATTGTGATACTTGTATGTGAGTAAACCATTAACCTTATTCCTATCAATGAGCTAGCTATTATGTGCAAATAATGAGTAAAGGCATTTGAGTCAACAACCTAAGGGACGAAAAATGAAATAGGAAAATTCTCCAAAGGATGTTGGTGAAATGAATCTCAGTTCTAGGCGTGAAAATGGTTCATGTTCTTGGTAGAAAGAAATAAGTAGAAGCTAATGTGTGATTTACATAGAAATGATACGTTGAGAACTTGTTTATGAAGATGAAAATGAATTTATGTGATTGCATTGTATTCCCCAAAATGATTTATAAAACTCATTCACTAAGTGTTTGACTTCCTTCCCCATGTACTAGACGTTGAGGCCAAGTAAAGAAGAGTAAGATGAGCTACTACGCATTGAGGAGAGCAAGCTAGACATTTAACTGAAGAAGTGGCACTAGGCATTGAAGGCCTAATGCTTATATTTTAAGCTTCGTTGTAAAGAGAGCATGTTCATTGTATTATAGAACACATGTTGTTAAGTTAATAAAGAGAAGTTGTTTGTGATAGTTTGTTACGACGTGTTTTTGCGTTGAGATTATTGACTTAATTTCACTTACTAGGCATTCAACGTGCTATCTCGCAAGGGGATACGCATTGGGTGTCTAGGCAGTCATGTCCTACATGGTAGCGTGGAAGTGATCTTGAGGCAGGGCGTGACAACACTTCATGCCAGCCTCTCCTAGCCTAGAAGAAAGTTGGTCGCCCATGATGACACTCCTTTAGAGGTTTGCTTGCCTAAGCCAATCACACTTGCCTTGGATGCCTAGCATCATCCTTAGTGGTTATTTGTCTTCAATTTGGCCGCCTACCCATGCCCATCTCAACTCACTTATGGACTTAGCCAAAATTTCCTCTTTTCAACTTAAAAGATTAAACCTCTTTAACCACTTTAGCTTAGCTTTCCTCCTTTCCAACAACTATGACACACATGCAATGACCCTCTTTAAGTACCTTTCTCAATCCCAACTCCAATTAAAAACGTAACCTTCCAAACTCTTAAAAGATTAAAGTTTTTCTAGGGTCCAGGGTTTACATTTTATGTCTTAAAACTCATAGATAGTAAAAGTGATTCATTGACTGTTACGAATAAAATTTTGTTTTTGTATGTTTCGACAGGTGTTACTGGTTATTTTGTTAGTTTTGTCTTAACAACCTTAAATCTAATGAACTGACCTCCTAAGTTGTTTTATGAGTCTTGAACTATATATGGAGATATACATGGATCAATGTTCAAATACAACATAAAGATTTTGTAGTATAAGGATAAGTTTGGGTACCTTATCCTGGTAACACTATGGATACGACCTACTTTGTATTTGATACAAACGCGATGATCCAATGTGTTCATGTATGTAACATGTGTGTGGGGGTATCCTATATAATGATTTTGCATAAGACTGGACCACAAAATAGTAACCACTAGATGTAACTCCGTTGACTGGTTAGGTTTCAATTTCAATAAAATGATCTAGGCAACTTAATACTAATCCTGAGTGTATCCTATGTAGTGAGCTTGCATAAGACTGTTCTCGAGGAATTGTCCTTTGATTTCTGCTATGAAAGTGATTAGATTATTGACTCAATAACCCTACCAATTTGAGGATAGGACTGAGTGAGGATCATATTATTACACAATATAGAATTCACTTCTTCTCGACTTTAGGGTAAGTAGATGAATATTTTTTTAAATGGTGTCTCCGAGACTCGAGCAAATGACCCTACTCTCTCTATGGCACGAGAGGGTTTCTATTTATTGGTTAAAGAATAAACATGTTGTTCAAAGAAGAATACTAGTTTTTAAAGACTAAAAACCAACCTAGGGGTAAAGCAGTAATATGAACTAACTGGTATTATTGACACTTGTGAAAGACTAACTTCTTTTTATTGGTTTATATACATGGACATAGAAATATATTTCAGTGAGAAGAGTTCAGCTATGAGTCTTTAGTGAAGTATACAAACTGTTAACGGATATTGATTAATGTGGTTATGTGTTTAGCCAATTACTCTTATATTGTTGTAGCTTCTAATCTGCAGGTTCATTAAACCTCATTCCTAGCTCGTAAAGAGTAATAAAGTTATTATGTTCTGGATGGAATTTGATTCGTTCAAATTCACTTTGGAAAAGTAATATAATGTATGAGGATACATTACGATATAAAGTTTATATTTTAATTAAACTTTACAATATAAATTTAATTTTGGGTTTTATTCAAAATTAATTTATAAGAAAATAAAATATTTGAATAAATTCAAATATTAACTTAATGTCTTAAATTCATATTAAAACTATAAGTTAAAATTAATGTTTATATGATATACTATGATATATATATATATAAATACGATTCAAATATAAATTAAATTAAATATAATGTATTTAATTTAGTAATTAATTAATTTTTTAATATAATTCGATTAATTAAATGAATATTAAAACTATAGGTCACGTAAGAGATATTTATTTAAATATGATTTAAATAAATTAATATTAATTTAATATAAAATAAAAATAAAATAAAATAACTCTCCTACATGAGAGTTATTTAGTGGAACGTGAGTTGAGTCACGTTTCCCTATTCTCTCTTCATATGTGTTTTCAATCGTAGAAAGGGATGGGATGACTTGGAAAAACAGAGTGATTTTAAAATAAAATTGGGAAAAAAAAGGGTGGTTTTGAAACTATCAAGAAAAAATGGATGAAATTTTCAGTCCACCTTTTTTTTTTCTTTTTTATTTTACCGTGTAAACGCTAAAATGATGGAACCATACCTAAACAGCCTCATTTTCACCAATTTTTTTAAAAAATATTCCACATTATTAGTTAATGATTTCTTTCCAATTATTTTTTGTTTTATTTATTCTATTTAAAATTACTATTTCTTTTATTTTCTTCAAACCCTATATCCATTTAAATTCTAGCATATGTTCCTAAAAAAACATGTATGAAATATTTAGTTTTTTCTTTTTCTTTTTCTTTTCAGATCACTAATCCTCTCTTATTTTAGATTAAAATACCATTTTAGTATTTGTATTTCGATCTTTGTTCAATTTTGGTCGATATACTTTTAATTGTTTAATTTTTCATTGTTATTATTTATTACTTAAAACTTTTTTTATTTTTCCATAAATTCATATTTACTTAATGTTATTTTAATATTATATACTTAATAATTTTTAATAATTTTTTAAATAATTTACTATTGCACTTTCGTATTTTTGTAATGTGATTGACAATTTCTTCTTTTATTTTAATAGTGTGTTTTTCTCTAAAATTTATTTAATAACAATGTTCATAATGATTTGATAATTTTGCCAATAATTTAGGATTGAGGAAACGATCTTTTTAAATTTTATGTAATTAATCTCTATGTTTTTCTTTCTTTTGTTATTTTAGATGTATCGAGTTCATACTACTATTCTTAAATCAACATTGTTTTTAAAAAATGTAAAAGGTCGTGGGGATCGTGGACACTACGTGAACCAACAGGGTTCGATTCGGTGTAATAGGGAGTCGTCTTCTACACAAGAATAAAAGTATATGTATTATGAACATTGTTAATTCTTTTAATGTTTTATTTATTAGTATTTATTAGTATAATTGGTTAATTCTTTTTAATGTTTTAATTAAATTTAAATTTTATGTATTTAGATAAAAAAAAATTTAAAGTGCCTATTTAAAAGAAGAAATTTTCACCTATTTTTCCTAAATAGTTTCAAAACCACCTTCTTTTTTCCAATTTTATTTCAAAATCACCTCATTTTTTCAAATCACCCGAAAGAGACGACTACTACATAATCTAGTTTTTGATATAGTGAGCAAAGAAAAAACTCTCAAATTCTCTTCATTTAGAGGAAAAAAACTCTTTCAAAACTTATGGTTCTCATCAGCCAAAAACCTTAATTATTTTAGAAAATACAAATGTAACCAAGTGGTGGTGTTCCAACAATTTGACGAGAGAAATATACCTTAGAATAAAATACAAATGTTTAATTAAAAATAACTAACATGAGTTTAGTTCAACATGCACCTATGTGAACATGTGGAAGTTCAAATTTCTACTCACATTGATCTGTATTATAGAGGAGTGTTGATTTTACAAAAAAACAATCTCTACCTTTTTCTCTTAATCTCTCATTATCTCAATTACAAAACAATTTTTTATTTCTTTGAACAAAATTCTTTCCTCTTTCACAGAGTTCCCACAAACCATTTCTTGCCAAGAGAATAGTCGGAAAGATCTTTTAGAGGCGTACACATACGTGAAAGACTTTCAAAAATAAGAATCCTTTAAAAGGAGAAGACTTAGAAAATAATGAAGAAGTGTTCTTCAAATCTATTTTCCTTTCACCCTCTCATTATTCATTCATAATTTTCAACATTTTGATGCATTCTTTAATTCTGAGTTCTATATACAAAATGATAAATAAAATACATTAATCATCCTACAAATTAAAATGCATTAATTATCCTACAAATTCAAACACAGACATTAATTACCTCAAAAAATTAAAACTCAAACAGTCAAATTTCAGACTTAATATCTATACCCATTAAACAATATATACAATTCAAATTACCCCTTAAAAAGGATAGTAATGCATAAAAAGGATAGAAATGCACCTTTCAAAGTTACACTACTGGCAACCCCTTCTAATCAATTTCTACTAATTATTTCATAAGGTAATGATGTTCGATGGCATTTCCAACCATGGGAAATGACCAAGTGTCCGATGATTTTGATATGATTGGAAAACTTTAGTTTAGAGACAAACCATAATGACAAAAGAATTACAGCACAAATTCTTTTTTTTTTTCTTTTTTTGTTCTTTATAAAGGAAGAAGAACTTGTTTGAATTACAATATATTTTTAAACAAACAAACATGAATAGCTAAACTTTATAAACTTCAAACCCTCTACACATTACAGCTAGCTTTGAACCTTCATCACACTTTAGCTAAAGAAAAAAACAAGGAATAAAACCAATCATCCTGCTGTTTTCGAGTGTTTGATAAGCCAATCGATCACCACATCAATGTTTATTGAATCTTTGCAAGAGATCATGTAGCAGCACACCTCTCTGTCACGAATCGTTTCAAGTTCTCTGAAGCAACAAACCGGAAAGATTATCATTAAAGCTACATTTCAATATGAATGATCACAATAAGGTAACAATATCCTCCATATAATATCCAAGACTCACAACAAATCGACCAGTGACTGCTTGGAAAGTGCTTCTGATTTGTCAATTTTGTTGCCCAGCACAAGCAAAGGAATTCCAGTTAAAGAAGGCTTTGTTAAGAGCTCATGGAGCTCACTTTTTGATATGGGAACACTGTCTCTATCAGCAGAATCAACTACATACCTGACCTTGCACCCACAATATATACAAGAACAGGGTAAATAAATAACAAAGAAACCAAAAAGGAAATGTATCCAGATTTAGTTATTCGACTTTGATGGTTGTCTGCTAAGTATTTGAACTCTAAAAATTTTCAATGTAACTGAATTTTGATTGTGATTCTATATTGTTTTGTTGTTAACGCTATCGGGAAAAAAATTGATGTGATATGCTTATGAGAAAGATGTTACTTGATCTAATACCAAAACCATAAGTCTGACAAATAACTCGATAGATATATAGACAGAGAAAATTCCATATACACTATTTCCTCTTGAATCCTTTTTAAAGACCAAAACCTATTTGATCAAGTTGTCAACTTCCTTTAGCCATTTCTCGAAGTCAGATCAGTTAGTATTTAACCAATAAGTATGTCAAGTCCCCAACCGATCAGTTAACAATGTTAACAAAGGATGTCTCATAATTACAATTTAAATGGTTCTAGAGTGTTAGTACCGTTTATCATTGCAAAGGCCCTAAAATAGAACTTCATCAACATGTCAAACCAACTAGTGATGTTAGAAACTGATACCATACTCGAATATTTGCTTGAGGTACAAGGCCTCACAAATTCAAAGAGTTTTATTATTTCTATATTTTTTAATTACTGTGAAAAAAGTTCAAAACAAGAGCCATAGCAGCACCCTGCAGATTGTATAGTTGCAGAGAACCTTTTTCATGTCGAATGAAAAAATGTGGATTTGTTGGGTGTTGTTTGCTCAACTGTGCTTCCAACCATCAAACGAAATAATGTGAACAATTCATTCTTCTGACCAGATAGATACTCAACTTCAAGAGCAAGAGATTAATTCAATAAATACAGGAAAAGGAAGTGAAAAAAGTAACTTGGAATCTCTCAAAACTGATAAAAAAAAATGATTTTCTACCATTTTTGAGGGCAGATAGTGCTAATGGGATAAAAGAAGACGACAAGACACAAGGCATACAAGGAAAACTCTAGTACTGGAAGAAAAAACTACGATAAAAGCCTTTCTCATTACAAGGGAAAAGAATATATACAGACAACGATAAGCCCTAACAAGCAAGAAAATAAAACTAGGGTACAATAAATTACGAAAATATCCTTGAGGCTATAGACATTCAACTAGTCCCTTATTTCCAACACTCACCCTCAAGTTGGAGTGTAGATGTCAATTAGACCCAACTTGCTAACACAAGAGTCGACCTCTGCTTGAGTAACCCTTTTGTGAGAACATCACCAATTTGTTGACTGGACGAAATTTACAGAATACAGATACCATCATTGTCAAGTTTCTCCTTTATAAAATGCCTATCAATCTCCACATGTTTCGTTCTACCATGTTAAATTAAGTTATTGGCTATGCTTATAACAACTTTATTATCACAGAAGAGTTTAATAGGTAACTCACAGTCATGGTGAAGATTAGACAGAACTTTCTGTAGCCAGATCTCTTCACAGATTCCCAAACTCATAGCTCCGTATTCAGCTTCAACACTACACCTAGCGACAGCACCCTGTTTTTTACTTTTCCAAGTAACAAGATTACCCACACAAAAGTACATTATCTGAAGTGGACTTTCTGTCGGTAACTGATTTTGCCTAATTAGAGTCGGTATAAGCCTCAATACACTTTCTGTCAGTTTTCCATAACATCAAACCTTTACTTGGAGTAGTTTTCAAATACCTCAGTATACGATTCACAACTTTCATGTGTTCTTCACAGGGTGCAGTGCTAAACTGACTCACAAAACTGACCGCACAAGAGAAAACTAGTCTAGTATGGGATAGATAAATCAACTTTTCCACTAGACGATGATATTTCTCTTTATTAACAAGAACCTTTTCAACAGAAATTCTCAATTTAACAGTTGAGTTCCACAGGGGTATCGGCAGGTTTGCATCCTATCATATATGTTTCTTTCAAGAGGTCAAGAGTATACTTCCTTTGTGAAACTGAGATTCCTTCACTTGATCTTGCCACCTCCATCCCAAGGAAGTACTTCAGATTCCCTAGGTCTTTTCATTTCAAACTCGTCACCCATCTTCTTTTTCAGCATGGTAGTCTCAGCAATATCATCTCATGACAAGACAATGTCATCGACACACACAATCAACATAGCAATTTCCCAAGTTCAGACCTTTTTGTAAATGATGATAAAAATGTATGAGAAGCCTTGAGATTTAACAAAGGTGGTAAAATCTGTCGATCCACATCCTGGGAGACTGTTTTGGACCATAAAGAGATTTCTGAAACTTACAAACTTGGTGGTCAAACTGAACTTCAAAACCTAGAGGAGGACTCATGTACACTTCTTCCAAATCAAGATTTAGGAAAGCATTCATTACCTTAAATTGATGGAGATGCTACTCTCTATTGACTTCAACAGACAGAAAGACCTAACTATGTTTAACTTTGCCACGGGAGAAAAGTCTTTGAATAATCTACCCCATAAGTTTGAGGATGCCCTTCTGCAATAAGCCTGGCCCTGTACCTGTCTAAGGTCCCATCTGAATTGTACTTCAGAGTAAACACCTATTTGCATCCCACTGTCTTATACCCTTTAGGAACAGAAGCACTCCCATTTCTTCCATGACAGCCGTCTTCCACTCAGGGCTCTCCATAACTTTATGTATTTTCTTTGGTACTATTGCAGTATCGAGACTTGCAACGAACGTCATGAACTTAGGCGATAGATTAATGTAAAACATGTAATTACACATAGAATGCTTCGTACAGGACCTAGTACCCTTTCTCAAGGCAATAGGCATGTCAAGAGAAGGACCATAACTCCCTGGTTTGTTTGAGTCATCCGAGCTAGTCTCACCCACTTGTTTTTTTGCTAGAGTTTCTAGCAACCCTATTTTCTTATGGAGCTATCATATTAGTCTTGTCCTTCTCAACCACATAAACATATCATCCTCAACACACAAGTTATTATTATCAAGTTCAGTAGTACCTTGAGTTTGTATTGGTTAAGATTCATGGACAGGAGTTGGCGAAGCAATAGGGTGCACCATCTCCTTTCTAAGATTCTTGTTGTAGTAAGTTATCTAGGGGACTTGTTCGGTGGGTAGAACGGTGTCATGGAGGATGAGTTCAAAACACTCTGTAGAAGCTATAGGAATCAAGGGAATAGGTTAGTTAACTTCTTCACTCACTCTTTCCCTGAAGAGGGCTCACAAGAAAAGATGGTTTGTTCTCAAAGAAGATCTATGGACACGAAATACTTTCGAGGAGGATGGTAACACTTATAACCTCTTGAGTGTAGAGGATACTCCAAGGCAACATATGACTGAGCATAAAGAGCAAACTTAATATGGTTAGGGTCATGACTATGAACAAAAGCAGTGCACCCGAACCCATATAGAGGAATATCAGGAATGAACAATGCGGTAGGGTAGGACTCCTTCAGACATTCAAGAGGTATTTGGAGGCGAAGGACGCTAGAAGACATTCTATGCTAAGATGAGCCACAGTGAGGACTGCATCTCCCATAAGTACGAGGAAAGAGAAGTAGACAATATGAGAGAGCGAGCAACCTCAAGGAGGTAACGGTTTTTCGTTCAACCACCCCGTTCTGTGTAGGAGTATAGACACAAAAACTTCGGTGGCCAAACCTTTTAGAGGACAGAAATTAATGAAGGGTATTATTTAGGAACTCACGACTGTTATCGCTAAGCAGATTAGCAATTTTACGGTTGAACTATGTCTCAATGGTCTTATAAAATTGTTGAAATATTGATGAAACCTCAAAGTTATCAATGAGGAGAAAGACCCATGTGAGATGGGTATAATCGCCAATAAATGTCATAAACCAACGTTTCCTCAAAGCAGTAGTGATTCGCATGGGCCACTAAACATCACTAAGAATGAGGGTAAATGGTTGGGAACGTATGTAGGGCTAAGACGAAAACAAGACTCTATGCTGTTTTGCACGAATAGACACAGCACAAGACAGAGAAGTGCATCCACTTTAGAAAATAAATGAGGAAACAGATATTTATGTTGAAAATTTGGGTTGCCAAGACGAAAGTACCACAACATACGATCTTTCTTTTGAAGTTGAAAAATAAGATGACAATAAACTATCGTGTTGGGCAGTGCCAATCATCTTCCCCAAGCTTAAGTCCTGAAAAGAGACAGTATCAGGTGAGAATACAGCTTGGCAATGTAAATCCCTGATTGACAATAAATTGTAAGATATCTTAGGTACATAGAGCACATTCTGTAAAGTGAGACAATAAAAAAGGGAAATATGACCATTGCCCATAATAGGGACAAAGGACAAATATGCAATCCTAACTTTTCCATTGCCAACACAGGTAAAATATGATATAAAATGTTCGAGGATCCAGCTAAATGGTCTGTAGCACCTGAATCAAGTATCCAGGGTTTCTTCCTATCGATGCTGGTAAGACTGAAGGATTGAGAGTTACCTGATTGTGCAATGGCTCTAAAAGAAGAAGTACCAAGATCATCTTAATTCCCTGCAGGTGTTGAGCATTGTGAAGTTCCAATAGATTCACTCATAAATGCCCTATCAAAATTATGGTTGTCACTTGGCGAACGTTTTTCACCATTTAGTGGTTGACCATGTAACTTCCAACAATCGTTTTTCATATACCAAGGTTTCTTACAATGTTCACACACCAGGATAGGCTTCCCATTGCTTTTCACTGTCCAAACTGGAAGACTTCGCACTGAAGGCTGTAGAATCAGTTTAGGAACAATCACAATGTTCATTGCACCTGTGCAGTTTCCCTCTGAATGAACCTTAAAACACACCTCCATCACTGAAGGAATAGGCCTCTAGCCCAGTATACGACAATGAACTAAACCAAGCTTGGAATTCAAGCCGGCAAATCGTATACTCGATCAACTTCCTCGATTTTGGAGTACTAAACACCTCTACTAGAGCAGTCCCAAACAATCTTTGGACATAGATCCATTTCTTGCAAAATTAGGGACATTTTGTTGAAACATGAAGTGATATCCACTGTCCCTTGCTTCCACTCGTGAACCTGCTTATGCAAAGTATAAAAGTGAGATGCATTCTACCTCTTTGAGTTTAACTTTTGAATTGTATCCTATATGTCTCAAGCAGTAGCGATATACAACAAAGATTTCCCAATTTGAGGTTCCATACTATTAATTAACACAGATTGAAGAAGAGAGTCCTCCCCTTTCCAAATTCGATTTTAGGGTCCCTTGGTCTAGGTCTTAGTACCTCTCCTATTAGATACCCAAATTTGTGATGCCCTACAAGAGCCATCTTAATGGATTGAGACCATAAGAAATAATTTCGGTCATTCAATTTCTCCCCTCCTATTAAACATGTGGAATTTCCCATGGAGCCAAATAAATAATTTGAAGTAGTTAAGATAGGGAATGAAGTTATCGGGTTCTCTGAATACATCGGTAAGACTGAAGGAGTGGTAGAATTCATGGAGGTGGAGTTCGGGTTTATGGAAGCACCTAAAGCTGACCTGAGAGCAACTATTTGTTTCTGAAAACCCATTTGGAGATTCTCCAATTGTTGTTGAACCATCGTTGGGGAAATGCCTCTTTGACCACCACAAGTAGATTTGCCTTTGTGGTGGGCAGAGGACTCACCATTTTCCACCTTAGGATAATTGTTGGCAGTCAGATTAAAGATGTTCGTCGATCTGGTCAGAATGAAGGAGGTGTGGTTGCTAGCAGCTGAGAAATAGCCATGCAGTGGGAATTTGCTGGCTACTGAAGGCCGATGGGCGACAAGGGAAGGTCGATCGGCTGGACTACTGACATGGGAGAGGTCCATGGTGGTTTAGGACGGATAGAGGCGTAGGGTCTGCGGGTAGCGCGAGCAGTGGAAGAAGGCACCAGAGGTATTGATCAACGGCAGCTTGAATAACGTTGGCAACTCTAGCCAAAGATCCAACAGCAAAAGCGATAGCATCATCAACGGTTATGGACTCCGTGATAGGGTTTTCCATCGGTTGATTTTCATCAATGACAGCTGGGGTTTGTCGTCACCACGCTCCGATACCATATTGAAAATTAAGAAGATAAAACACAAGGTATACTTGAAAAACACTAGTATAGGGACAAAAAACCACAACAGAAGTCTTTCTTATTGTTTTCTAATAATGCAAAAGTTACAAGGGGAAGAGTATATGCTATAATAAGCCCTAACAAACAAGGAAATAAAACTAGGATATAGTAAATTACAAAAATACCCTTGAGGAACATTCAACTAACCCCTTATTCCAACAATTATATCCAGATGCAGTGAATTATATGCTCGTTGTTTAAATTTTGATGAGTTCACGTGTTTAAATAAAAATAAATAATCAGCCATATAGTAAGCAAAAGTAACAAATATTGCTAAAATGGAACGAGAAAAAGGGTTAGAGACTTGGGATATTTACACAATTGCAGTCACGCCACGGCAATATCTCTCCCACATTGTACGGAATCTCCTCTGTCCTCCAAGGTCCCAAAGTTTAATTGTTACATTGCCCTTTGTAACTTTCCGCATGTTAAACCCAACCTGATAATCAGAATATGAAATGAAGATCATAAGATACATTCAGTTGAATACGACCTCACTTGAACAAGATATTCTATAGGTTGTACAACTCTATTGTCGAGTTCTAAAGAGACATGATACATTCAGTTGAATGAGTGTAGACAGCAAACTTGATAGGAAAACATACTCACAGTTGGAATCATATCCTCACTGTAGCCCCCTGTCTGCAAAATTTAAAAGTCATCAGGGAACAAGAAAGCCATTCCCATACACAAAAAAACAGATGTGAAAAATTGTATTTTCTTACAGCAATAGAATTGACAAGAGATGTTTTCCCAGCATTCTGGAGTCCTACAAGTGAGAGCTCCATTTCCTGTTTGAAGAACAAGCTGAAAAACAAGCACTCAAGACGGTTAGCTTGAAAAGAATTTCCAGAAATTTCAAGTAGTAGCAAGAAACAGCTTCCTTCAGATGTTTAACAATGTTAGGCATATGAAAAACTGAAATACCATGCATTAATGGTTCCTCCATTCCTTTGAAACGTTTGTTTATGAATGAACTAAAAGGTTAATTCAAGAATGTAGCAACAGGAAATTCATGAGTCTCCAGAGCTAGCAAATTAAAGATCAAACTGGAGAGGAGAGGACTTCTGTTTCTTCACAAGAAAGTTAAAACAATAAAGCCATGGTAATGGAAGGTAGAATAACATGATGACTTCGCTAAAACTTGGGATTCCATTACAAAACTGAAAGGCAATAACAGTGGAAAGGGCACTGTGAGAAGTATGGAAAAGAAAACAAAATATGCACATAAAAAAATTAAGCTATAAAACCTACAAACATATAGAAGTTGGGATCCAAGGCAGAAAACAACCAAGTAATTGTAACGATTGCATTCTGTTGTTCTTCAAGATCACATGCAAAATAAGATCCTAGCTGGAGAACATCCGCCTAGAACAACATACTCAAATGTGTCTTCAACATTATAATTTTAGGGGGTACCTAAGAATGGTTTCAATGGTACGGAGAGACTATCAATATTATGGTCAGCCTCAAGAAAGAAAGGTATAGCCAATATTTTTTGCGCCAAAATCCAACCAACCAACCTCCACGGAAATGTTAAATGAGTTCACTACTTGTTTTGTTGTTATTTCTGTTGTTCTGATGTGGTAATATTAATATCAGATATTCTTTATGTTGTGAGTGGTTGGCCTGTGGACCCAAATAGTAAATAATGACATACACGGACTAAGTTCGGGCTATCATCACAAGGGATGCTAGAGTTTTGATTGGAGAGTTCCTCCTCCACCTGCCTTTTAGCGCGAAGGGCTCTTTGTTTGTGGGGATGAGTGCTCTCTAATGGATTCTTTGGGAGAGAAATATCAGAGTTTTCAGATGTGTCGAGAGACCCAAGTGAGATTTCATGTTTCTATCTGGGGTTCAATTTCAATGGCCTTTTGTAATTACTCAATAGACACCATTCCACTTGGTTGGAACCCCAATCTTTAGTGGGATTCTTGTAGGCTTGACTTTTCGTATGCCCTTATATTTATCTGTTTTTCAATGAACATAGTTATTAAACAAAAAATGAAAATTTGGATGTCTCGAGAGTGAATTCTACTTTTTTTTCTTCTTTTGAAATTTTTTTAAAAATAAAAGATAAAAAAGGAAACTTATTGGCATAAAAAAACTTAAACCTACAAGCAATCTGAACTTCAGAGTAAACGATATCAGTGACATCACAAAGACATGGTGATAAGTATAAGATCCGTAAGGGACTCAGTTGGCCAATTTTAACAAACAAATCTATAAATCTTGAACGGCCGGGGCGCTCAACTCGAAGGATTGAATATCCGAACTTCACATTAACATAATAATTCTCAATTGAAGATCCAAGGAACACCATAATATTGCATTTCTAATGAAACTTTACTATAGATGAATGTCAAACAAGCCCACTTTCGAATTTAAAATTAAAACGCAGCTTTCTCTACTCACCGACAATTCCTTCGTTCAGCAAACTAATACCAACAAATCCCAAATAACTAAGTAAAATTATTCCTAATTTTTTCTCCGCCACCAAACAAAGAGGATCAATAAATAATATAAAATCCCACAATTCAAGAACAAGAAAATTTTGGGGAAAGACAAAATTGTACCTCCTGAGCCAATTAAGGATGGAATCGAAGAAACCCATGTCCGGAAATGAATGAACGGAAGTGTGAAGAACTCTTGATTACTGATCAACAAAAGGAGCTGAAGAAATGGAAATTCTGGAAGTTTATTAAGAAGAAGAAGAAGAAATGTTCATAGACGAAAAGGAGGAGTAATGGAGAAGAAGAGACAGAAACTTGAGCGACCCATTCTTCAAGGCAAACCTCGAGAGCCAAAATGTTCTATCCGTGTACTGTCCGCTTGTCCAAAGCTGATGATCCAAAACAACACATTTTACTACAATTAAATTATAAATAACGAAGGGTCCAATTGCATTCCAAATACTTTGTATTTTGTGATGTTTAATTTAATTTAAGTATTAAGAAACTTTTTTTTCTTTTTAGCAAATATTTAAGTATATGATTTGGTTTTTGCTTCGAGAAAAAAAAAATGTAACACCCCGATTTCAGGATTTGAAATTCAGATCCCCGACATCACAATCCTTACTATCATTAAAGGTTTATTAGAGTGAAAGTTCTCCCCACAAACCAACATGAAAATCATGTTAAGAAAGATTTAAAAAAATAAAAGTTAATACCTATACCAACAAGGTGCACCTTCTTTTTTGTTGGCTTGATCATAGGAATCCAAAAGTTAAGCGTGCTTAGCTTGGAGCAATTCTATGTTGGGTACCTCCTAGAAATATTTCTAGAATGCATGTGAGTGATGACAAAACATCTAGTAAGGATGATGCTGCCAGATCACAAGGGAATGTCGGGGATCTGAATTGTTTAGTAAAAGCTTATTAATGGGTAAATATTTAAAGTACTATCCAACAACATTTTGAATCATAAACTATGATAAATCTAATGCTTGATGCAACAAAATGTGATATAACAAAAATTATATGACAGACCATGTTGATACCTAAATTTGGATAGACAAAGTGGTCTAATTTTTAAGTGACAACAACGACAGATTCTTATTTCGAGAGAAGAACATAGCTTGCAAGATAAAAAAAAAATTGTCACACTGAGGTGTAGGTGATCGGTGGAATTTGTCACCTAATTTTGAACCAAATAAATTTACCATTTTTACCTAATTTTGTAGTAGGGGTAGCACAAGTCAAATATATGGACCCTTCAAACTTCTCTATTAAACTACTTATAACTCTAAGGTAACTGAGGGGATTTCATTTTGATTTGGTGAAAAAAAATAAAAAGACACATGTAGTCCAAACAAAAGAAAAGAGGAATACATCTCAAGGGCACAAGGTTGAGAGGCCCCTCCCAAACGACGAATACAAAAGTGCTTTCCAATTGTTAAAACTCATCAAAAAGTTGAAATTACAAAAGAATTTAATGTAATCCGTACAACACCTGTATATTGAACAAAAGCACAAAAAGAAGAAAACTTGTTTTAAAAAAATCTACTAGGCAAAATCACAAGGTAAAAAAAGGTGGTCCAAAGACTTTTAAGAACCGTTTGGGGCAAAGATTATCTAGGACTATAATTACCACATTTTGCTATAGTAAATACTATTTAAAAGTTTCCAATTAACTATAGTAAACACTATTTTAAAATTTTCAATTTGATATCGTTTTTACTATTTGACATTCATAATTTTTTTTATTCTTTGCTACAGCGTTTACTATTTCCTTATCAAACTAAAATAATTTACGCATCAAACACATACTATTATACCTTAAACTAAAATAAGCTATACTGAAGGGACAAAAGCCATATGGTAGCCGAAGATTTTACAAAACCATTACTCAATTTAATTTGAAAATCTCAAAATACTAATACATTGGCAAAAATAATTAAGAAATTAATTTTCTTATTAAGACTTAAAGGATTAAACATGCTTTCTAATTATAGATTAGAGAAAGAAAAACTTACTTGTTTATGTCTCTGAATCTACAAAGTGAATCTCCAAATTAGGATACCACCCGTCAAAGACCTTTCTATCATCTAGGATTGGTTTGTGGGAACCAATTGAGATGGAAAAAAGTTTATAGAGAAACTATTTTCCTTTTTCAGAGAGCAAAAACAATGACTTTTTTTTTTCTTAATTAATGCGTTGAAAAAAACTGTTTTCTTCTAGATATTTATAACTCTTTCCTTTTTGAAGTAGGAAAATGAGTAGGAGAGATTCATGCGATTCTATTAATTTAATAAAAATTTCAAATCTACTAATTAATTAACAATTAATTAATTAGTTAATAATTAATTAAATCATATTTAATTAATATTTTATTCAAATCTTATTTAACGAATATATCTCCAATATCTTATAGATTTATATTAATTTAATTAAATCAAATTTAATTAAATAAAATAAAGGGAAATTTTTAAAAATAGTACATTTTACAAAATATTTACAACCTACAGCAAATTCTATCACTAATAGTCATTGATATGCTATAGTGATAGAATCCAAAATTTTGCTATAGCTTGTAAATATTTTAATTTATTTTGCTATTTTTAGGAATGAGACCTAATGGACCTACAGATCAGAAGCTATAACGATTTGAGATTAACTGGCTAACCTCATTAACCACATCAATAAATATTCGTTAACTGTGTGTACTCTCTACTAAAGACTCATAGCTGAACTTTTCTCACTGTAGATATATTTCTATGTCCAGGGATATGGACCAATAACAGTAAGTTATCCTTCACGAGTGTTCGTAACACCAACTGGGTTAAATTATCGTTTTACCCATGGGTTACCTCTAATCCTTAAATACCAATGCTCTTCTAATGAACAACCCTGTTTGTGGTCCTACCATTAAGCATATAAACCTTTCTCGTGCCATAGAAAGGGTAAGACCCTTTGTTCAAGACCCGGAGACACCATTTAATGGAACACTCATCTACTTACCCTAAAGTAGGAAATGAGTAAATTTCATCTTGTGTAATTATCCAGCTCCCCACTCGGTCTTGTCCCAAAAATGATAAGCTTATTGAGTCGGCGATTTGACCACTCTCATTCGTACAAATTAAAGGACAATCTCTCGGAAACAGGAGTTCATAATACACTCAGGATTAAAACTAAGTTACCTAGGTCTTCCTAATGAAATAGAAACCTAACTAGTTAACGGAGTTACATCTAGTGGTTACTATTTCGCGGTTCGGTCTTATGCAAACTCATTGCATAGGATACCTTCACTCGCATGTCAACTACACGAACACATTGGATCATTGAGTTTGTATCAAATACAAAGTGAGTTGTATCCAATAGTGTTACTAGGATAAGGTATCCAGCCTTATCCCTATACTATAGATCCTTTAAGCTGATCTCGAACATTGATCCTTGTATGTCTCTACATACTGTTCAAGACTCATTAAACAGTTTAGGATGTTAGTTTATTGGATTTTGGTTATTAATACAAAACTAATAATATAATCAATAAAAATTATTTCAATAATAACACTTTATTAACAAGGATCAATTGATTATATTTACAATCTACTAGTTTTAGGACATAAATCCCAACATATACCTCAAACACAAACTATTCTAATCAAACTATAATAACCTAAGACTACAATAACTCACTTCTTGCCTCAAACACCCTCTTAATCTTTCAAACAAAGACAACATATGAAAGAAGATAAATAGCAATTTTTAAGTTTTCTCTACAGCTTATCATGGGCGTTTAAACTTCTCTAAGCAAGAAACCAAAGAAAGAATCTAACCTTTTTGGAATCATTCTGCTTCTAAACAAGATGAACCAATGGAAAAGTGGTGTACTTAGTGGGCTACTTAATAATTTTTATGAAAGTAGCTTTAGTAGTAAACTCCACAAGGCATCTACCTTTCATTTAAGTATACCTCTATTCCCCTGTGGTATCCAAGAGTGAAGAATTTGGAGAAGCTCACCCATGTCTCCAATTTCTCTATCAAAGATGTTCCTTCTAAGACATATTCCATGATTGATTTGAGTTATAACATCAATCAACTAATTTAGGGTCCTTGTTTAAAATTCAATTCCTAGTTAATGATCATACAATTTCAAGCAAAAATATAATCTTGAACATCCCGATGCAAAAAAGTAATCCAAAGACAAGTTTTAATTAAAATTAAATGGTTAAAATTTCATAAGTTACAATCTCGAATAAAATTACTTTATGCTTAAGCTAGAATTATCTCCTTAGCCCGTAATCAATATGAAGATAAAGATGGTAGAGTTTGGATACATGGAAGGATAAAAAAACCCAAAAGAAAATAGAGAGGAAAACTCTCAAAGTCGATTGGGATCGGATGATAAAAACCATATATAGGCAACTAATGTTGTTTTTATAATTATCGAACTTGTGCTACAACTCTAACAGACTTATGTGTGTCTAATTACTTTAGAGCACCATGACTCTCTATGGTAGCGTCAAGGCATTGTCCACTTTGCAAAACAATGAGGTATTCTACTTCTTGATGTTGAGTTGATGTTGCACTATCTACTTGTAGGAGTGACATTGTAATTCCCACCCTCTCTTCCCTGGTTAATGCATTTAAGCTCTATTTTATCACTAATGCACCGTTTTAGCCTAAGGTGCTTGAAACTCATAAGATAATCAAATAAGCACATAAAATATAAGTACGACCTTGAATTAAATGGAACAATATAACACTTTTTTTGTGTTAACTATTGACCACACACATTCTAATGCTTAAGTGAAGAAAACATACAAAATAGGTTCATTATGGTATTTCTAGTCAAGAGTTTACTTTCTTATTCTGAAACTTTTTTTGTGTATTCGTATGGTGAGGTGATTCCAATGGATAGCACCATAAAGGTTCTATGTTTTTTTATGTTAAAATACCAAAAAAAAAAGAGTGAAGTTTATGCACCAAATCCCTTGTTTTTGTAGAAAATACCCATTAAGAGGAGCAAAAAAGTCAAACGATGCAACAATGACTAAAACCAAGCAAAAGAGCACAAAATGGCAAATGTTGAAGATATTTTTACTAAAATTTCACTGAAGCGCAGCCCAAGCATGACGACGTTCGAGCACAATGCAAACTCCCTAGAGCACTTCAGATAAAAGTGTCGTGTCACTCAACGTCACGCCACAACATTTATGATGATTACGCCTCAGGCGCCCATCATGATGCAACCTTACACTTTAACAAGGTGTTTCAAGTGTTGCAATGTAGTGTCACATTGAAAAATTAGTGATTCTTGATTAGATTTTAAACATATCTCTTTGAATCTTTTCTTGCATGATGATCTAGTTGAATTCAATCAATAATCATTTTTTAGATGTAGACTTCCTTACTTAAGAATATCACAACAATGAACTCTAAGAACCTATTGCAAATTTATTCTATACATGGAAACCAAAAGTGAAAATACATAAGAAGAATTTAGTTTGAATGTGAAGTGATTCATGTTCAAATACTCTAGGGTAATTAGTTCTTGATTGAATAATTAGTTGTGGTTTGCATTTGCTCATAATTCTTGAATTTTATTGAATGATAGAAAATTAATCTAGATTCCCTATTCTAAATTATATCAATTCAGAGAAAACCTTTATCTTTTTGTGTCCTAAAATTTCATCTAAAAATTAAACAAATTTCTTTTATTTGCACTTTACTTTTCTTGCAAAAATTGGTGACAACACCCCCCCCCCCCAAATTTATATAGAATTCTTGAAATATTGACAAAACGTCATAATAAGATTTCTTTGGGTTTGAACCCAAACTTGTGAGACCCATTTCTAATTGGAGTAAGAAAGTAAAATTCAACTAAGTATTAAGAAGTTGGCATTTGAATAAATCTGTGGAAAAGATTAAGCGATAAAATCTTTTATGGTTAAGTATATGTTTTTGCGATTAAGTGGGTAGTTTGCGAAACAAGTTGTGCGATAAGAAGAGAAAAAGTATTAGCGTAAGTTAAGAAGTGAAAGTTTTGAGTGTTAGACTAGAAGTTTTGGGTGGTGTTCGCGAGAAGAACCAAGTGTTTCGTGGAGAAGAAGTCTGCGTGGAAGCCTTGAAGTTTAAGTTTGCGATAAGAATTATATGTGAGTAAAAGTTGGTTAGTTCACGTGGAAGATTTCTTATAGTATGGGTTAGGCGGGAAGCAAGGTCTGGTGAAGAAAATGTCAAATCTGATTTGATAGGGCCTAACATGTAAGATTAAGGATTTAAGCATGGTTAGGTTGAATATTAAATTTACAAATATAAAGTTTTAAGTAGGAGTTGGCGAAGTGAGAAGAGTTTAGGCATGACTAAGTTAGTTTAATGACTCTATAAATAAGAGGATTTGGGTAACTAAGGAGGGGATGATGAGAGTTTTGTTGAAATATTAAAGTGCTGCTGTTTAGCCATGCAAGAAGAAGGAGGACTTCTTTAGTAAAGTTTTCTGAGTGCTTTTCTCTCAAATGAATTTATGTGAAAAAAAAATTATTATGATTTCTCTTTACTGATTTGAAAGAAGAATTCAAATGAGATTGTTTAAAAAACTTTCATTTAGTAAAGTCTTTGAAACATTCTCATTTGAATAAGTAAGTAACTATTATAAGTGAAAAATGAATTTATTAAAGTGATTTCACATAATTAGTATAAATAAGTAACTTCACATTAAGGTTCTCACAATTCACTCGTACAAATCACTTCCAAAGATCAAAAGTTAGTTTGTTTTTTTAGAAGGGCTGCGGAAGAAGAAATTCAAGGAAATTGTGAAGGAAATCTCAACTAACTATTATAAGTGAAAAATGAATTTATTAAAGTGATTTCACAGCATATTATTTAAACTACTGATTTAAGTATGCTTCTAGGTTAAGTGTTTGAGCTATTTAGATTTATGAATGATTTCTAAAGCATGAGATTTCATCAATGTATTTTTTCAAGCATGTTTACTGTTAAATGTTTTAAAACTAAATAGAAGAAGAGTTTATCAAGATATTATTATGTTTAAAGGTTTGCTTTATTCAAAAAGGTTCTTAAAGGGTTTGATGGTTATGTTTAAAGGTTTGTTTTATTGAAAAAGGATTCTTGAATGGTTTGAAGCTTATGGTTTTATAAATGATGTCTTAAAAGAACCCTAATGGGGTAGGATAAAGGGCGCCAAGGTGAGGTAAGGACATTTATCTTAGGAATCGAGCTATGATGTCTTAAAAGAACCCTAATGGGGTAGGATAAAGGGCGCCAAGGTGAGGTAAGGACATTTATCGTAGGAGTAGATACTTGGGTTTCGAAAAGGAAAAACAGGAATTTGGCTTACTGTTTCTTAAATGTTTGCCAAACTTAAAGTATTTATACTATCATGATTTTTAT
The DNA here is from genome assembly GCA_025688845.1 of Cucumis hystrix. Taxonomy (NCBI): domain Eukaryota; kingdom Viridiplantae; phylum Streptophyta; class Magnoliopsida; order Cucurbitales; family Cucurbitaceae; genus Cucumis; species Cucumis hystrix. The sequence continues at coordinate 4,532,408 of CM046891.1, read as the reverse complement.
TGTTTAAAAAGGTTTATAAAAAGTTATTTAGAAAATCTATCACCCACGGGGCTCGTTTAGCTCACATTTTTCAAAACGTTTTCCACTTTCCAGATACAAATTGTGCTGCTTGGGATGCTAGACTTACTACTGCCAGACTAATTTGATTCTAGTTGTTTAAGGCTTAGAGTGAAAGTCTGTTTCATTGTAACTTTTGGTTGCTGTAAAATGTATGTGTAAACTCTTATTGAAAAGGATTGCATTTCATTTTTTTAAGTTTGTGTGTATGTTATGTCTTTTAGCTTTCGCTTGTATTTTTCATCTAAGGTTGAAGGTTAAGGGTCAGTAGGTGTCGTTTAGAAGGAAAGCGATATCGGTTGACTTCACGTCACATCTCGATCTTATTGAGGAGGATCTCCAAGGTGGGTGTGGCACGTTAACTAACAAGTCATTCCACTAAAGTCCTGTAGTTGCACTCCCCTTACTATAAATATATTTGTGTCCATCTAATATAACCACGATCAGTAAGTTAATCATTCATAGATTGTTCTTATCCTCGATTGGGTTAAAATACCGTATTACCCTCGAGACTACATCTTGGTCCTTAAGTCCCACTAATCCACTATTGAACAATTAGTTTAAGGTCCAACCTTTAAATCAAATCCCTCTCGGACCAATGAGAGGGTTGGACCCCTTGTTCAAGGCTTGGATTCAGTTCTTAAGGGAACAACCTATCTACTAACTCTAAAACATGTAGAAGTGAATTTCGTCTTGCACCCTATGCCATAAGCTATTTACCTAGTCTTACCCCTGAAATATGAGGTTTATTGGGCCAACGCTAATGAGCTGTTCTCACCTATGCATGTCTAAGGATAATCTCATGTGAACAGGAGTTCATAGTTAGCTCGAGATTAAGATTAAATTACTTAGGTCATAAATAATCAAAATAATCAGTTTTATACAAAAAACGGTGTTATAACATGAAAGTAACTATGTCATGGTTCGGTCTTGTGTAAACTCTTTACATAGGATGCCCTCACTTTTATGTCTCTACATGAACGATTTAGAATCACATCGTTTGTACTAACTACAAAGCAGATCTTATCCATAGTGTCCCTAGAATAAGTCAACATTTATTCATCAACTATAGATCATTTAGGCTATATACTCGAACTTGATCCATGTTTATAGACATACAAAAATTCAAGTTTACTCTAGATAGCCTTGGGACTTTAGTTTATTCAACTCAAGATTATAATATTCAATTTTACTAAAAAAATCTCAATAACGGCTTTATTGAATAGAATATGATTTTGAATTACAAACTACAAGTTTTAGGACATAAATTCCAACATAACTATCATAAATAAATATATAAAACATAACATTTATAGTAAAGCTTCAAGCTTTTTATCAATCCTTTAGCCCAAGAACTTAAAACGCTCTTCGAACATAACGATGATTTTCTCTCATAAAACCATTGTTGAAGAAACTCTCTAATGACTTCAAACAAGGATGCAACCACTAAGTCTCTATCAATCTTCAACTTAGAATTTAAGCTTTCAAAAATATTCATTGTTATCATTTGATATCTTCTTTTTGTAGAGTATATACTCAACCATTTCTTAAAACCAACTTTCCTAAGATATCTGTTGAAAAACGAATTAGGGTTAAATGCAGTAGAATTAACATAGAAAAATTTGCTCCAACCCTTAGAATGTAAACAAATTGTGCACAAACAATTAAATTAGGAATAAAAATGCCTATGTGTCGATGTTCCAAATTTGAATTGCGTTGTCCTGATAAGGACAATCCTCCAAATTCATATCATCAAAACGCTGTGAAATTATAAGCGTTCTCTGACAGTATCTGTACAAGAACTAGAAATTTGACTCCTCGAATTCGGGTCTGCTAGAACCTCGCAAAGTGGGAATTTCGACTCTCTATTCTCTTTGTGTACAACGAATTTTATGTCTTTACTTGGATTTAAAATAAGATCCGTAAGGTCTAATTTATAGGCTTCTTGGGATTTCCTAATAACCTTCCAATTCTCCAATTTGGTTTATTAATTACGTCTTCTAATAAGTTTCAGTTCTCCAATTGAACTTATTAATTACGTTTCCTAATAGGATTCCAATTCTCCAATTGGATTTAATAATTATCCAGCCTAAAGACAAATTCGACCCAGTTCTTTCGTGTGTGACCAATTAGGTTGATTTAATATGGAAATGGGCCCATAACTTGTTTTATGACTCATAAGTCATAATTGATCTCTAGCAAAACATTATGGTTGCCCATATTAAATTAAGTCGGTGATCCAACTATTACCCTCATTTATAGGCAAAAAATCTGAGCCAGAGTACAAGAGATCAAACTCTACGACGTAACATATTTTTTGTATTTCTACTTTCTATTTCTTATATGGTGTTGTTTTGTAAGCAGAACTTCATGGCTGAAATGCTTAAAGTATTATTTATGAAATCAATGCATTTCTTCTTCCATTCTCCCATTTTTCTTATCTCGCATATATACATGTAATTGATTATCTAACTAGTAATGAATGAGATGTATTCAATGTTAAGAAAGTTATAATGACTGTTGTAAGAGTTTTGTTAAGTTAAACGTCAGTATCTTAATCTTGTTCATTCGAAAGAAGGACAAAGGTATAGATTGTAATCACTAAGCACGTGGTGACCATATTTAACTAAGCAAGTGGCGAGAAGAATGCAACAATACATTCTTGTCGCCAAGCTCATCCTCTTCATACATTACCGAGAGGTTAATGTGTGTGGTTAACGCACTGAACGGTGTATGTCTTAATTGATGATTAGTTGTTGTTACTACATTCAATATGATTAGATACATACATCACTTAACTTGTTTATTTACATCTAAAAAGGAGAGCAAGTATGGTATTGCGCTGAGAAGTTGTCCGCATCAATTCTTAGTTAATAGATGTTTGTACCGCCTCAAGATAGTGAATCATCAATCATTGCATTAGGAGTTCAATTTTCCTTCCCCACCATGTCTAACTGAGTTCATATTGCATTGCTTCATAACACCAGGTTCACCTTGCACCGCCAAGCACAATAGTGTAAATAGTTAGGGTAATTAGTATACTGTTCATATGATTTACTGTATAGTGTATACCGCATAAGTTAGTAAGCCATTGCATAGATTAAGAGCTTAAATTCCCTGAGTTCGACCCTGGACTTACCAAGAAACCTCTATTCGCTTATACTTGGGCGATAGAGAGGAAAGCTTCCGCGACAATGTTTAATTATTATGTTAGTAACACATGAATAGGAGTGCACCTTTTATCACATAACTCTATTTCGCCGTCCACTAGTAGTAAAAATCAGAGCCATTCATGCTAACCTACGAATGTAACACTTGAGAGAACCTATTGCATGAAAGAAAACAAGCAGGGGCCCAGAGATATCTCTCCATAATAATAGGGATAAATTCTATATTGATTAATCATTGTCAACTACATAATTCATAATATATTTGAGTATACCTTTATAATTATACGATTAAAGATAATGTTTGATTGCATCGTGATAGATTAATTCTTATGTTTGACATTATGATAATCTCAGGTCTAAGAATCAAAACAATTAATTGTTTGAGATTATTTATGACATATGTCCATGTAATAATCTCGAAAGGGGTCACTCCAATTCTTATTCTTTAATAAGAAAATATGATTATAATTTATGTGTCTACATATACAATCATTCTATGATTATCAATTATAACTCGTACTAATTTTAATTTATTATTGTTCCCACAATAATAATCGATTAGAGACGTTCAATATATAATAACATATTCATTGATATTATTATACAATAACATGCAATTGAATAATAATGAGAATAATAACTTTTATTAAATAATTAAACAATAAACCAATTATCCATAACATTATTATTGAAGATAAGTATATTGACTCCATCCATCGACTCCATACATCCATCTCATATATAGATATCGACTATATCAACATTTCTAAAGTGCCTAAAGTAGTATATCGACTCCATCCATCTCATATATAGCTTGTAATCATCTATTGTATAAGAGTATGCACATTGACAAAAAAAAGCTTTTCAATTAAAGAGTTTTTAAATGATAGTTTAACACTCTTCAAAAGATGTTCTACACAAACGCAACATTCTACCGATGGAAACACATCTAAAACACCCTTTGAAATATTTATATAGGGACATTTTCAAATATATAGTAAAATAAACTAAAATATTTACAAAATATAGCAAAATTTTAGATTCTATCAATGATAGACAATGATGAACTTCTATTACTGTCTATCAATGTTACTGAATACTAATAGAAACATATTAGTGTCCATTAATATCTATCATTGATAGAATCTGAAATTTTGCTATATTTTGTAAATATTTTGTCAAATTTGTCATTTTTGACAATTCCTCATTTATATATAATAGAAATAATAACTAATCTCTCTTTGATCTTCAAAAGAAAGTTTTTGTTGCTCAAAACACCCTCTCCAAGAAGCATCATTCTCTAAATTTACTGTACTAAACGCAAGAGGAGAATTTTTACTATTATCATCCATAGTTGTCCCACTTAACAATGTTCCACCATACTTACACTTTAGAAATGTCCCACCAATCGCTATATTTGGTCTACAATATCTTTGACCTTCAATTAATGATTCAATACCCATGAAAACGATATTTAAAATGTTCATTTAAATCTATTTCATATGCAGTAAATGAACTTTTTTTTTAAAAAAAAGAACAAAACATAATAAAAATTTAATAGATGCACTAAATTGTAAAACTGCTATGTTTGTATTTTATACATCTTACAGTAAATATACTTCATAGTAGATATATCAATCAAGTGAACTATAACAATGAACTAGTATATCAACTATATAAGTAAATTAGTGAATGTAGAATATATTAATAGTATAAAAATAAATAAATTGAACAATATACTAAATTAAGTGGTAAAAAAACAAACATGGATTTATTTCTTTTATATTTAAAAAGAACTTTTGAATCAAAGCATAAGAATCATTAACATCTCCTTTTAAAAACTTCATAATAGATTTATCTTGCCTTCCAAGCCACAAATTATCAACCATACATTAACTAACAAGTTTTGAAGATGTTTGTTTATGAGAAGAATAAACAATCATTTAGCAAATATGATCACTATCATACTTTTTGATCTTCCATAATTTCTACTTTTATAACATGATGCTCTAACAAACCAAAGATAACCACCTTTAGTGCATCCCACCTTAATAGATCTTGAATTAGATCTCGAAGTCTTAAACTTAAAATCAGTCTTGAAAGCTAGAAAGCAGAATAACTTGAACAAAATTTCTTTGCTACAAAGCAAATCGTTCTCTTTAAAAGTCATCTCATCCTTAATATTGTTAATATCAATTTGTCTAAAAATTGGTAATTCCTTGTGACGACCCAGACTTTTTGGACCTTGTCTAAGTCGTTACGTTTACTCAAAACCGTTTGTTGACAAAAGACATAGTAACTTTAGTTGAAACCATAAGAATCCGAGGAAAAGCTTTAATCAGGCCCTATTTCAAAATATGAAATTTTAAAATACTGTTTACAAAAAATTTAGCTATTTGTAAAATTAGTTCAACAAAACGTTTATAAAACCGTCTGCAGGAAGCAGTTTAAAGGACAGTCCTTCTATGGCAAATCACGATTTCTTCTTGCCCCTCGTCGGTCTGCCCCTCGTGTTACCTTTGCCTGAAAAGTTAAACATAAAAAGGGTGAGTATTAATATACTCAGTAAGAGATCCACTACTGGTCCCGTTAGGGAAATATAAATTATTAACTTCCTATGGGGTACCCTGCACAGTCACAGTCTTGTGATCCCGTAGGATACACATAATCAGTCTAGTGTTCTGCAGAAGCACATATCAGTCTAGTGCTCTCGAAGGATGCACATATCAGTCTAGTGCTCCCGAAGGATGCACAAAAAGGGTGGTGATCCCGTAGGACATCTGCAAGGTAACTACCCACTAGGAAACCAATAATTTACCCCTCAGTCCATTCAATACATCTTAACCGTTATTCGTAGCTCAGTTAATATTCTCATCACAATCTCTTCATTTAACCCCAAACCGCCATCTTACTCTAAGTTAGTCCAAGGCCAGTCAGAAACACGTCAATACATCAGTCAACAACCAAAATAATCATAACGTTCACCTCAGTCTACAACGGCGCAACCATGATATCCCTTCCGTTCACAACAACACTACCATAGTTGTATATCCTACGTTCGGTTTACACAACAATCTATCCGTTCCAGTCACACTTTATATAAGTAAAGTCTACGAGATTCAGTCATTCCCACATCCTTACATTTGTACATATACATAACCAGACAGTCAATACATGCATTCAACCACAAGTCCACATCCAAACATATACATCATAGCCGTCATCCCTACACAGTTAAGACATAACAGTTCGATCTATACAGTCAATACATCCCAATAATTTTTATTGAGTCCAGTAGAAAGTCCTTACTTCAAAGAAACTCAATTTCTCGAACAACTATATCCGACGACAGACACCTAATTATAAAGATATGAAACTCAATTACTTTCACGATATTTTCTCCCATTTAATTTCCTCAATGAAACTTCTAAACTTACCCAAATATTAGCGAATCGAACTCCAACAAATCTACAATTTTGTTGTGTATCCAAAGAACTCAAGCGCTACTTTCAACACCTTCAAGGATCAATTAACAATTCAATTAATTATCCCACACTACAACCCAAGGGAACTACAATGTAAAATTACAACACTCACCAATACAACTTACCACCAAGAATCCCAACGGTTCACAGTAAGATGAGGGCGACAACTTCGAATAATTGGAATTGGCGTATGAAAATTGGAGCAGAAATAATAGCTAACAATAGTAAGCAGCTCGGACGAACGGAAAGGTGGGGCTGCACGGCTTGGGTTTCGTCGGACGGTGGGAACAGAGGAGCGGCGGTTGCGCGGCTCGGATCTTCTGTCTTCGGCTCGGGCTCGGCTCGGTTTTTGGCTAGCGGACGAAGCGACGGCGGCAGAAATGGAGAGGCAGGCTGGTGCGGTGACCGGCGCGGACGAAACCGAACGAAGGCCGATCGGACGGAGAAGTGCGGCGGACGAAGGAGCGGCGGATAGATCTAAGGAGGGGGGGTTTCTGCTGTTTTCGACTGGAATCCTTCGCAGACGACTGGGCTGGGCGGCGTGAGGTTGAACGGAAAAGAAAGAGGAGGGAGGCCGGCGGCGGCTAGGGCACCCGGAAGGAGGAAAAAAAAAGAAGAAGATGAGGGGGAGGCTGTGCGCGAGGAAGAGAGGGGGGGGGGAAGAGAGATTTTATTTATTTTTATTTTTTTTATTTTTATAAATAATAATAATAATAACAATAATAACAATAATAATAATAATAATAATAATAATAATAATAATAATAATAATAATAATAATAATATAACTATTATTATATTATAATTATTATTTTAAAAAAAAAACTTCTCTTCACCAAACTTAATTAAATTAAAACCCCCAAAATTTCTTAAATTCTTAATAAAATTTAAAGAGTAGATTGAGAGGATTACCTCAAAATTTCGGGGTGTTACATTCCTCACCCAAATCTGCGTCAACTATGCATGAAAAAGAATAACCAATTGAAACACCCAAAAGCATATATTTACATAATGAATGAGCGACTTAAGGATATGTGGTAGATTGTGTTAGGATATTTTGTCAAATATCTTATAATATTAAAGAATTCTTTTTATTGAAAGATAAAGCAAGTTTATTAAACTACAAGTTTTCCTATTATTTAGGAATCTTGGTACGAGGTTGTTTCCTTATAATATGGAAGAAGTTATTTGCATAAGATATCTAAGGTTATATATATATGCAAAGATAGGAGGTGTTTATGTTGGACGAAAAAATTGTATTATTGAAAGATATACACGAACTTGTCCGCTTCAGGGAATTGTGTTGAAGGTACAATGTCTATTGCATAACATCTTATTTTGACTCCGAAGAATGATTGTTGTTTGAATTATGAGGAGATAAGAAATATGTATGAAGACCACTAAATTGAGGGATCAATTCACTAAGCCAAGGGGAGTCTGGATTTGTCTCAGAAGAGATTCGTATTACCTTCAAGGGGAGCCTGAGTTTACTTTCAGTTATGGTTATAACTATTTAATGTAACTAGTGAGATAAGTTACTTATGATGAATCTCAATAATATTTCTTATCTGAGCAAAGATGCTCCTCAGATGTAAGTCGTATTTGCCGAACTGAGTTACGAAAGTACACTGTGTTATTTGTCTTCTACTTACTTTAGTTATTCTTGTAGTTAAATTCTTGTGATATAGCCAAAGGACATTTAACCTTGTCACTTTTTAGATTGATCTTTTAACCAATATCAAAAACCTAAACACATTTTTATCTTCAACAATCTTAAGAGCATGTTGAGCACCATTAATATATCATTGATATCCTAAAATTAAGATTACTCTAATAGGAAAGAGAAGAACTTGTGGATGCCTAATAACAGCACATCCACTTCAAAACTAGAGAAAAAAAACCAAAAACCAAAATTCAAATATCCTTTAAAATCATTGAAAACTAGGAAAATCGAACTCCTAAAACCTTAAGGATGAAATCATAGTCAATAGTAACATAGAGCCAAATAAAAATTATAGCATTTTTCAGTACAATTACCCTAATAATTATTTTGGGGCATCTTTAAGTGACACTTGCAAAAATAGCAAATTTTTTTTATGATAATAGAGTCCATGTCACTACATTTTCTAAATTGCAAAAGTAGCAAATTTAAAAGCCGATAATCTTCTGATAGCTAGTCCTATGATAACCTTTTGATAGTCTTCTGATACCCGTCTGATAGTCGTATAATATCACTAATTACTTATCATATTTGCCATGTTTGCAATATGCAAAAAAGAGGTGCCAGAAACTGTATTTTTCTAAATATTTTTGTCATATGATGCAATTTCTTAATTTTTAAACACAACATAGTAAACCAACAACAACACGCATTTTTGTTGTATTTAAAAGTGCCACTATTTTTATACGTTATTTCCTTTTCAGAATTTGTTTTTAAACCATAAATAGCATACATGAAAATTTGGTTGTTCTGTTTCCATTTGTTTTAAATTTCCACATCATTAATCACATACAAGTAATTTACTTTTAGTATTATTTTTCAAAATAATAAAAATTGCAATATTTGAAAGATTATAGTATTTAACATATTATATAAAAATCTTTAATTATCTTCGTATCAGACAAACAAATTGAAAATTTTTAATATTTGTGCAACATTGGATTATATTTGGCCCATTTATGAAGAAAACTCAAACCATTTAGTAATATTATTGGATCGTGGAAATGACCCAATACAAGCTCATATTGAGTTGGGCTTTTCAAAGTCAAAATGGTTTTGTGTCCTTCATTTCTTGAGTAATGATTATATTTAGAAAGATTATTGGAGTTAACCTAGTTTATAACTAATCTTTCAATCATTTGCTAAATTTCAATTATATTTCATGACTAAATTTTGCCAACATTTTAGGACATTTTTATATTCTCTCATATCTTAATGTTGTAAACCTTTTATTAAATAGAAAATATACTATAATCGTTGATGATTTTGAAAAATGTCCAAACAAACAGAGAATTCATGAATACTTTTTTCTTTTATCTTTTAAATTTATGCGCAAATTATGTATTTATATATGATAGTGTTAATTATTGGTTAGAGGTCAAAATGACCTTTCTTACTATTTGTGAAAGATAAATAAGAAAACTTGATGTCTAATTTTACAATTAATATTAGTTTAAGATAAAAATTAAAAGAGTTGAGCCCATAAGTTTTCGTTTAATTCCATGATTCGATGATGATGATTAAAGATTTTATTATAGTTTCTCTAAAGAAACAAGAGTTGGGTACTTTTCTCCTTCTTTGAAAAGACAAAGGAAGGTATATTACAGTTACATAGGTTTACAAGTTTTCATTATTATAACTTAGCTTATTTAATTTTAATTTCTAGGGAAGTTTCTAGACAAATAAATTTGAATATTGAAAGAGTATTTGGACAGTTTTTATCTTACTCATGAAAAATATATAGATTCATTTTCAAATTAATAAAACTAAAAATTGAATAAGAGCAAGTTTAGAGCATCTAATGTAATTTGTTGCATATATCTAATATCATTACATAAAAACCTACGTACATGTGCATATAAACTCACTCACAAATTGACATGAATCTGCATAAATTATTATACTAATAAAAAACATGCAAGATAATTGTGAGAATCTAAAAAGAAAAAAATTTAGTGGTAAAATACAAAGAAAAAAAAAACAAACAATTTAAACACGTCTTAGTGAAAAAAGTAATAATAATAGTAATAAATGTGAATCCAACAACCACTGTATGGTCAATCATTCACTTATGTCTATCTTAATTCCCTAAAAATATAATAATTTATGTTAACCGGTGATAATATTATGATTAATTATAGTTCAATAATTAATGTTCAATTATGCAAATTATATATGATTACTGCTTTTTAACATTATAATTTGTGAACTCATCAATCGAATATTATCATTTGATTCAAAATGTTGTGTGTATATATGTAATTTGCAGTTTCATTGTTTAAATTAGATCATAAACTAATTAAAAATTATGGCATTGAAATAATTTGAGAGAGATGAAGTGATATATATGGTTCCTTAGAGTTGGTATATTAAAGAATTACACATTATGCACCGCTTTCAACCTTTCTTTATTTTGTTTTATTTTAATGGCAAGTGAAGACCATGTCATCCAACATTGAAATGGTAATAGGTATATTTATCCAATAAGTTAAATGAATATTGATTATTATGGATCAATTAGTGGAGGTCATACTATCAAACTTTCAAATGGTAATCTGTAGCTTTAGACACCAAATTATGCTTGATTTTGTTTGTTTGTAGGTGAAGACTACACTATTGAACTATAAAATGGTTGGTAGTTTTAGATGTTGAGTTATGCTCAAATTGACGTATAAAAAATACACACTACTTTAGGCACCAATTTAAAGTTTTTCTACTTTTTTTTTTTATTAGTTCAACTCTGGTACAATTGACACTATTCAACTTTAGAATACTGATTGATAGCATTGTTTCATCTAACAGTAGTTTTTAAAATTTAAGCCTCACTTTGATATATTTGTTTTTATTCTAAAACTACACTATTTACACCTATGTACAGATTGTTTATTGGCAGACCAAGATATGAGAGAGGATCCAAGAAGGACAACATAACCAGTGGGTGGACCGTCGATCATATGTGTCACACTAGCTCAATTAGCATCACAAAAGGCCCGAAGATTTGAAGAACCGAATTTGAACAAAGTCCCAAGAGTAGGGGTACCACAAAGTATTGCAAAATTCGTTTGACAACAATATAATGAACCACGGTAGGATTCTACATGAATTGACTTACACAATTGACAACAACGACAATATCTGGTCGAATAAATGTGAGATACTGTAATGAAACCAACAAGTTTTCTGTACAAAATGACATCAAAGAGGCATGGACAGTGGCATAAAGGTCAACTGTTATTGACATAGGTGTGAGACAAAGTTTGACTTTGGACATATCAAATGTAGTGAGAAGATTAAGGAAATACTTTGTAACACTCCAAAAATTAAGGTAATTTTAAGTTTAATTTAATTATATTAAAAAAATTTGGGGTGTTATTTTTAATTATTGGTGAGATTCATTTGATTTTATGGAGGTTAGGATTAATTAAATATTTGTAAAAAGAATATTTAATTAATTATTGAAATTGAAAATTTTATGTTGACCAAATTTTGTTATTGGTAAATTAATTTGGTGAAGTTAAGGATTTTGAGTAATTATATATATAATTAAGTAAGTTTGGAAGCTAATAATAATATAACTAATTTATGGAGTATTTTGTCTTGTGAAAAAGAGAAAGTTGGATTGGATAGGAAGTTAATGAAGAGAGAGAAGGGGTTAGTGTGTTATTTGGAAAAGGAAAATATAATAATAATAATCATAAATAGTATTATTGTTATTATTGTTATATATAATTAACCCCTTGTGAATGGTTGCACCATTAACCCAGTATTCATCTTCTTCCACAAAGAAACCCTAGCTCGCAGTCAACCAAGGTCCTCTGTTGTTCACCGTCTCCATTTGGCTGCCGTGTGTTTAGAAGAAGTTGGTCACATCTCTCAGCCACTTTGAAGTCGAGCATCTCATCTTCGCCGTTCGAAGCCAGCCGTGTTGTCGCACACAGAGCTCCTGTCTGCAGCGTCCGTCGTCTTTCAATTGAAGCCCAATTGCCCGCCCGCCAGTGGTTCTCCTTCCACCTGAGCCGAAACTTCCAAGCAAGCTGAGCCGGACATCCTTGTTTCTTAAAGCCAAATCCGAGCCGCCTACGTCTTCTAAGTCGCTCGCGCCAGATCTCCCTCTTCACCCGAGCCGAATTTGAGTCGATTCTCCTAGTCGAGCCATGAGCCTCTCTTCATTGTAGCCATTTGCTTTTGGAGCCCTATTTTGGAAGAATTTCGGTAAGTTCTTGATTAGGTTTAGGTATACCCATCAAGTGACAAATTCTTGACTTGAAACAATTTAAATTATGGATTTGAGTTAAATTATTTTTGCTTGAAGGTTCGGATGGCTAGATTTTTATTTAGAGGATTTGAGTTGTGAAATCTTTCCCCAACCAAGGTTATTTTGGTTTCAACCTCCTTCGTTTGCTGAGTTTGGAACCTAAGTAATTAATTGTTTGATGTTGGGTATCAAACTATTAATTTAAACACTACTACAAATTTGGCCTTCTTTGATGTGCAAAACAAGTAAAATAAAAAAAGAGAAGTAATCAAACTTAAAAAATTATTTAGTATCTTCTTTTATTTTAAATAAAATGGTTTTTATTTGTTTTAGTGGTAATGACCTTAGCTTAGTATAAAGAGTTGGGTCGTTATATACTTTGTCTTATTAACAAGGATGCCATTAAGGGTGATTTAAATTTCAAGATTGAGAAAGTAACTAAGGTTTTTCAGGTTGAAATTTGAAACTATGAGGACAGTGTGAGTTTCAACTGAGCAACATAAGTAGAATCAAGTCCAGTAATAATGATGTCGTCTACAAATAAAAGCAGGTAAGTCAATGAAGAACCCACAAAACGAACAAAGAGGGAATTGTCCAAAGAGGTCATGACAAAGCCAAGAGTGAAAAGATATGAGGCAAAGCGATCGTACCAAGCATGCAGAGCTTGCTTGAGGATGTATAAACTTTTGTGAAGTAAAAAACATTGTTATGGTAAGTTTCATCAACAAAGGCTACTGATTGAGACATATAGACCCATTCTTGTAACTGACCATGGAGAAAGACATTTTTGACATTTGTTTGATGGAGAGACTAGTTATAAGTCCCAATAAGCATGAGGATAACTCGAATAGTGGAACAACAGGACTGAAAGTCTCAGAAAAATCAAAGCCAGCAACTTGATGATATCCTTTAGCAAAAAGTCGAGCTTTGTGATGAGCAATAGAGCCATTAGTATTATACTTTGTGTGAAAGACCCACTTACAAACCAACAACATTCATGTAAAAGGATTTGGGTATTAAGGACCAAGTACCTTGTGCCTGAAGAGCATTGAACTCATTGGTCATTGTAGAGTGGTAATATGGGAAGCGTGAATCAAATCAGTGTGTGTGCTAATGTATGCATTGAAGTTTAATAGGCAAGATTTAAATACGCCTTACTTGGCTTGGGTCTGTATGGCGTGGTCATTGATAGGGACACATTGATCAGGTTGCATAGGATCAATGTGTGTGTAGTATACGCTGAATATAATTAAGCAAATTGTATTCATACATTAAAATTAAATCAAACTTGTATTATGACAATTAAAATATCAAAATTTTCATCTTATAATTAAAATGTTGTTATTCATTACATAATTTTGATGAATAACATTATGAGTATAAAACTCAAAGGCCAAGTGAGTTATCATCTCCATCCATATGCAAAACTTCATTTTATCCACCTATAAAAATACACCAACAAAAAAATCAACTACATAGGATGGAGTTATTTACTATAGTCTTGCAAAGTTTATTTTTAGTGAAAACTTTTCTTACTTATCTTCATGGAAAGCATGAAATTAAAGTCATACCAAGTCTAAAGAAGGCTAAAAAACCTTGACTCAAAGTAAATATGGATAAAGAACAATGCAAGATCAAGAACAAGACTATCAACAAACCTCCTAGTCATCAAAATCCATAAGGCTTTTAGCATCTTCAGTTTTGATCACTATCAACATCTATATATATATATGAACATTTTCATAAACATACTTCTACTAAGCAACAACTTCTTCATTACATCATATATATAAAATAAAGCAACTTATATAAATAAAAATAAAGCAACAACTAATCAAGTAAAGTGATAGATTCATTCAACTTATTTCTATTAAACAACTTCTTCAACCAAGTTTTTAATTTGTTGAAACTTGAAAAGTTGTTGATTCCTGTGAGAGAAGGAAAGCAATATTTATTACATACTTAATTAGAGAAAGAATGAGCAAATGATAATTTTCATCCAAATAAAAGTAAGAAAAGCAACAAAAAATTACTTAAAAAAGCAAAAATAGCTTGGATCCAAAAACAAGAGTTTACAAATGTTAGGGACAATTCTAAAACACTCAAATTTAATCCAAAAAGAATTAGAACAACATTATTGTCTAAATCTTAACCAAAAGAACATCTAAAGTGTTTAAAGCCTTTCAATATGAAATTTTGCAATGTAATGATGTAATTGGTGTAATTAGAAATTAATATGAAATTTATTCACATGAACTCATAGCTATTTTAAAAGCTATACTTAAAAGGAGAAAAATGATCATATAATCATCTCCAACACACTATAAACTCAAAGAATCACAACTACAAGCAAGAAAATACAACTCCAAATTAAACTACATATATAATTGAAGCTAACTACAAAATTTAAGAATTACATTACGAATCTACCACATTTATTTCTCTAACTCAAAGTGACTTATTCATGGAAACAAAAGAGAGCTTATTCATTGAAAGTATAAGAGAGGAAAAGAATCGTTCACTTACTAACGTTGAGAGAGTTGCTTGAACTTTGCAATTTCTCATTTGCTCAATCCTACCCTAGCTAGTTTGATCAAACTTTAACAAAAGAAGATAAACACTAGTTCAACAAATGAACATAGGAATTAATGTATCTATAAAAAAATGGTTTTAATAACATTTAAATGTACATTAATAATAAAAAACCTAAGAATTGCACGATGGTTTCTCAAAGCAAAAGGTCACAAATCTACCATATCATGATTAAGCCTTCAATCCTCAGATTCGTTTGCTAAAAAAATCATATTTGAATTTAAGCTTTATGTACAAATTTCAAATATGAACAAGAAAGTGAGTAGCATTAGAGAAAAAACCATAAGCGTATGTAATGGACATAAATAAAATGATAATGAAAAAGTAACTTACAATTAGAATGAAACTAAAAATCAAGTTCTCAAAGTGCACAAAAGAAATAAATGTACAAATGAAACATGTAAATGAAAAAAAATGAAAAGACAAAAATACCAAAAAGGAAAAGGTCGTGATGGAGACAAAGAGGGAGGGAGAGTCAACACGCGATGGGAGGAGCGGCAGTGACAAAGGAAGAGGAGGAGCGCGGGGTATACACGCGAGCGAGTGAACCGTGACAACATTGTGAGGGGAGATGGAGAGTGAAAATTTAAAGTTAAAGCCATATGAAGGAAATGAGAACTTGAACTTTTAGATTTATTTTGTAAGAGAACTCTCGACGCATGTTAAAGCGTGAAAACTTAGGGTTAAAGTGTGAAAATTTATTTTGTAAGGGGAGATGGAGAGTGAAAATTTAGGGTTACAGCGTTGGAGTTCCTCTGTAAAAACATTTTTTCTTAACTAACTCCTGACATCATTGTACAACGTCAGAGGTTATGGCTTACTCTTGATGCTTGCTATAATATGTTGGGAGATATCATTTCTCCTGACGGTTGTTTTGGAAGTGAAAAGAAGCAAAAAAGACTTCTCCTTTGCGGCGCTTCGATGCTATAAGGCAGACAACTATCTTGTTGAAAGAAAAGGCCCAAGTGCTGTAGAGCTTTGAAGATTCAATGGCGCACATGTCAGTTAACATCGTGACGTTGATCCCTTTCTATAACTACAAGAAAAGGTAGATCTCCTGACGCACAAATGTGTCAGAAGATGTATAAAAACATGCATTAGAAAAGGATCTTCCAACACCTAAAGGCTCGTTGGGATCATGGTTAGAAAAATTTGTTGAGAGAGGATCTCTCGACGCACAATATGATGTGTTGGAAGATCATGGAGAACTCCTGACGCTGTCCATACGTATATACAACGTCAGGAGTTCTCCATGATCTCTTTACGAATTATGTTGGACGTCAAGAGATCCTCTATTTTTTTTTATAAAAATATACCTTCCATTATTACATAAAAGGTATATATATCGCTTACCCTACATCATCTTTTCTATTGCTACAAGTTCATTTGTTTTCTAACACTTAGTCTATAGTAATGTACATGTGAAATAAAATACATAACCAACATCAAAGGGTGAATGAAGCAAAGATAGTCTAACTTTCTTAAGGGACCGTTTAGCTTTCTACCTTCAAACTCTCTTACGCGATTGTATACTTCTACCTTATAACGATAGAGATTGTAAGTTCATATGTGTCACTCAGTGAAGGTTAAGAACACAAGAATAATATCAAGGTCACAAAAATTAACTCCAAATGTATGTAAACAAAACATACCTTTGTAGTTTGCAGTCTTCTAGGTTAAAGATAACAAAAAGCTCATTGTTTTGGCCATGAAAAATAATCATAGAAAACAAATTAATAATTCAAGTATCAATAATGTAAGAAAACATGGGCCAAATAAGCTCACAAAAAGGAGACAAACCTATAAGAATGAGCTCGAGTAAGACTGAACGAATAGTTACAAAAAAAAGTTTTAAAACAATGAAATGTGGACCGTAGCCACATATGGGTACCGCCACATCTAAATTTTTATGTTCTTGTATTGTTATTATATATAAAAGAAAGAAGATACAGAAATCAAACTTAAAAAAATGAAACTTTAATGAAAAACATTGTGTAATCCAATTGGAGGCCAAAATAGCATTTTTTGGGACGAAGGGGTAGATCTTGAAAAGTTACATGTAATAAAAAAAATTGCGCAATTCGGACAACTATACTCGAAGTTATGGACTTCCAAAGTTTCAACATAGTTTTATGTAATTTTGAAGGGAACGTCAAGATACGTTAATAAAATGTTAACTTTATCACAATAGATGTAAAGATCGTGAAAAAACGCATCAAATTAAGTGGTCATATGCATAAAATGAGTTACTATTGATGGAGATATATATGAAGCTCGAAAGAAAAATGATATGCATAAATGAAAAAGAACTAAAAAGCTTATAACTTGGGGAAGTTTATTACTAAACAAAACTAATAACTTGGAAAGTTTATAACATTCTTTGATCCACGGATATTGATACAACAACATTCCACAAATAACATTTATAGATTACTTATCAAGTACTTCAACTAACTAGTAGTCTTAGTAGCAAGTTGATCCAAAGAGATTGATACAACAACATCCCACAAATACAACATTCCACAACATTCATCAAGTTTGAACTAGAGAAGCTATTATTAAATGCAGATTCAATATAAGCCTCTCGAATTCAATATAACCCTTGCCCCCAAATTCAATATCACTCTCTCAAATTGAAATTGAAATTCAATCTCAAATTCAACTTCAATATGAAATTCAATCTTAAATCCTAACAACACTTCAAATTCGAATTCAATACTAAAACCTACAACTAAATCAAAATATAAATACTAGAACTAATTTGAAATGTAAAACCTAAAACTAATTTGAAATCTAAATACTAAAATTAATTAACTAAACCAAAACAATAACTAACTAAACTAAACCACTTACTAGAATGAAGAACGACGATGGCAGCTGACGAAAAATGGCGGGACAGGGATGGCGCCGAGCAGGGACATGGATTTCTCTCCTTCTCGATCTCTCTCAACTCTCTCAGCCTTCTCCTTTTCACTTTTGTGAATTACAGAACTACAAGTGAGCTTTTATAGGGGAACTTCTGACGCACTTCAAAGACATCGGAAAACCCACCTATTCTCGACATAATAAGTAAATTGTTGGGAATAATTTTCACCTCTCCCAACATTTGACTTATTACATCGAGCATAGGATCCACCTTTCCGATCCCGCCGTCTCTTGCATGGCGTCGGAGGAATTTGAACAATTATTTTATTGTATATTTTTATCCGAAGTAGTCAACATAGACGTTAGTGGTGCCTAAACCTTCCCCAACGCCATGCACACAGATGTTGGAGGAAAATGCGAGAATTAAATGTTTAATTTATCTTTTCCCGACGTCTTGAACCATGACGCTAGGGACTACTTATCTTGGCCGATGTGTATTTTTAAGCGTTAGGGATAGGCATTTTTCTCTATGTTGCTTTCACTAACGCCTATTTCTGCGTCAAAAGAGTCTCGATTTCTTGTAATGTATAAAGCCTTCTTTTCGTTGCCAACTGTAATAATACACATCAAAATTAGCCTTTTCGTTCTAGTTTTCTCCCAGTTTTTTGAATCTTTTTATGTTGTTTTTTGATCTCGAACATCTCCTCATCATCCGACCTATGGATGAGATCATGAAGCTAAGGTACTATTTTCTAGCTTGGGTTTCTAGATTCTCCCTTTGTCCTATAAATTTGTGAGGTCTTAAAATTGGTATGATGTAATCTTTGGTTTAATTCTATTTTTGAATGAAGTTGGTTATATAACTCTTGGAAAATATATAACTCTTGCTTTTGCATCGAATCCTTGATTTGTGACAATTAAATAGGCTTTGGTTAGAAGAATAGATTACGTTAGCATGTAAATTTATATTGATGATGCACATTGATTCTAACCAATCTAGAATTGAACCTGTTGAGTGTCAATTAGATGCTGGAAAATTAGGCATTCCACCTTAGGGTACTTAATTGTAACGACCCAACTCTTTATACTAAGCTAAAGTCATTACCATTAAAACAAATAAAAACCTTTTTACTTAAAATAAAAGGAGATACTAAATTTTAAAGCAAAAGTTTCAAATATTCATTTCAAAATTATAAATAAAGTATGTAAAGAAAAAAAATAATAAATAAAATACTAGTTCTGGCCATATTTAAAATAAGAAAGAAAAATACCATAAGAGTACTCATGAGTTCTGAAATAAAATACTGTAATCAAAATACTGAAAACGTAAATAAGAAATCATAAACTTTTCCTTATGGCGATCCACGGTCACTTTTTGTTATTCGCCAACTTTCCTCTACCTCTGCTCTTGCCTGGAAAATTTAAACATAGAAAGAGTGAGTATAAATATATACTCAGTAAGGGACCCACTACTAGTCCTACTAGATGTTTATTAACTTCCCGTTACGGTCCTGTAAGAACTACCGCATAACTATCGTGCTTCCAAATGCACACTTTGCAGTGATCCTGTAGGGACACATCTGGACTCTCGGTGAGCTCCAAAGAAATACCCTAAGAGAGTTGGACTGTAAGTGATCCCGTCGAATCACTCATGAAAGCTAGCTACATAGACATAAATAGGTGGTGATCCCGAGGGACACCCATATGTTACCACTCTAACAAACAAAGCTAACAAAACACCATAGCCTATACATGTAGCATATCATAAATATCATATCTCAATCATTACGTATCTCAATCATAGTATATCTCATTCGTAACATATCTTATTCATAACATATCATGGTCATCACATATCTCAGTCATACATAACGAACTATGTAGCTATCAATATTAGTCATCCCTAACAATCACATCATGCATAATAGCTACGTTAATGCATAATAAGGGAAAACATACATGCAAGTTCTTTAATCTAATATCGAGGGTCTAATAGTAGGATCTCTTACCTTGAGTTAGCTAACAAATATTTTCTTTGTTGACGATCAACGTTTCCAACGAGCCAATCCTAAATAGTCATGGAAAACAACTTAATATCCTAGAAAAATTTTCCAAATGGCCACATCCAAAACTTTTCAATTTAACTTACCAATAAAAGAGGTCGAGACCAATTCAACCCTTGAGGATACTTACAGATGTCTACTCCAAAATAAATTAGTCAATCAAACATTCAAGAGAAAAACTCATCCTTAAGAAAATAATTCAACATTAACCAAAATTAAATTATTTTAAAACTAAGGAAATTGATATGTGATGGGCAACCCAAAAATCCAAACAAATACCTCAAAATAGGGAAGTGGCTAAACAAGGTTCATTGGTGGCTTAGCTAAACAAGAGGAAAGAAGGCTTCTCGACTCAGCGGGAAGAAGAACGCAGCTCGGATGGTAGAGACGGCTTGGGTTGTTGTGGCTCGTGAAGGGAATGGCTCGAATGGAGGAAACGATCTTAGAAGAAGAACGCAGCTTGCTACGTTGGTTGTGATCGAAAGGTGACAACGATCTTGGAGTTCGACGAACGGAGGTAGTAGGCCGAGTGAATAAAGATTTCGGCTCGGGCAAACCTTGGACAGATGCGTGAACGAGTTCGATCCCGATTGGGTGTGAGCGACGCTTAACGACGAGGATCTCTAGTGAATTGGTGAATCCTGAAAGGCAGCGGTCGTCGGCGAGCAAGATGGTGGTGATGGTTAGGATTTGTCCAAAGAGGAAGATTGGAGAAGATAAAGTCCGCACAGGAGTCCTATTTAATAATAATTATATTATTATTATTTCTTTCCAAAATAATAACTCAAATTAACTTATTCTCTCTCCTTATTAGATACCACATTCAAATCAATTCTTTTATTTTCTCCAAAAAATATAATACTTAATAATTATATTATTTTCAATAATATAACTATTTACCTTCCACACTCCAATTAATTATATATATGCATAATTAGCTAAATTCATTCAATCATACCAAATTAAATTGTGAAGCCTTATTACTTAAGTTAAATCCTTTCACCATACCAAACATCCAAAATTCAACAATTAATTAAATATTCTTTCACTAAATATTTAATTAATCATAATTTTCACAAAACAAATAGTCTTCAACAACTATCTAAAATAACACCCAATAATTTCAATAAAATTAACTAAATTCAAGATAATTAAAAAAATAAAATTACCTTAATTTTTGGGGTGTTTACATTAATGCTAATTGAAAAAGACGATATTGCATGTTAATGGGTTAGAACAATTAGAACCTTAGGATAATTTACTAGGTAGTACCAATTAAAATTGGTTAGGTGAAGATTGCATGTAATTAAGTAATGATAGCTCGATGAATGAATATATTCTTTGGATAAGAAGAACTCGAATAACTCAAGCTAGGTTCTTCTGTCATTGGAATTTTATTTTTCTTACTCTCTCTTTTGTAATTTACTTTCCTACCTACAATATTTACTAACCCCTTCCCCCCCTTTTCTTTGGGTTGAAAATTAGATTGTTTGAGAATAAGTGTGCTCCTTGTGATTGATCCGAACTTACCACTAAGACTAGTTTTTGGTGTGAGATTCATATTATTTGGCACTAATTTGGACTACGCCAACTACGTTCGACCAATATTGATAGCAGATTTTCAACAATGGAACAATTGTTTGCAAAATAGCATGGATGTCAAATTTGTGGGTCATGGAAAATAACAAAGTGTACTTACTAAATCATCAACAAATTAAAATTGTTATACTAATGTAAATTTTTATTAGAAATAATAGGAGAGTCCTCATACATCGCTATAAACTAATTCCAATGTTGTCTGGGAAAGAGAATGTGACATGAAAAAGGATAAATTTTGCATTTTTGCATGGAGATAGCAACACAGGAACAAGTGGAACTACGAGAAGAAATACGCAGACGAAAGATAAAGAATTATGCAAAACCTTAGGAGAAGGGTGACCTAACTGAGTACATACCTTACAAAACAAAAATCTTTGGACGTACTTGAGGAGATGACTTGTTAGAGAAGCTTGGGAATGTGATACAGGTGGTTAACACAATCGCTTGTATAAAGAGTTTGGCGGATGACTTTATTCTAAATGACAAACTTATCAAATTAAAAATAAAGAAGCAGTTATTATCAAATTTGCTAACAAAAAGAAGATTAGAGACTAACTGTGGAGCATGGTAGAATTTGGAGAGATTAAAAGAGTTTAAACAAGTTGAAAAAGTATCACTACTCTTGTGTGTAATATTCTAGAGATGACCATTGTTGACATTAACCATCTCCTCACCATTATAATGATTGTAAAAGTTTAGGTTAGCTAGGTCATTGGTAAGGAGAGCACTACAACTATTATCAAAAGAGCCAAAACTTACCATTAAGAAGTGAATTATGTGAAGACATTATATTGGCAGCCATAGTAGCTAGGCAACTGAGTAGAAGGATGCCAACCTTGAAAGGCAATGTTCATACGATTATAATAATCCAACACAGACTGGCTGGGTTTTGTACAAATTTGACAAAAAAATTCTACCTCCTTATGGACCTGCATTATTAAAGGCTAGTTATTAATTAGAACCAAAAAATTGGCGCAATATGTTGGGTTGTTGGCTTGATCCATTGTAAGAGATATTATTAGGAGGCCCACGAGTGAATGGCTCATTACAGTAAAAAGGTGGAAAAGATTCTTTAAAAGCGCTGTAAAACGATAGATTGACCAATCACTCAATCTCGACGTCAAACTTAATAAATCTTCAAGTTACATTGCAGAGAGCCTAAGACTACGAGCATAAAAAGTCAAAACATGAGGCAAGGAATTGTATTTGTCGATGACAAGTGCCGGCAGTAATAAACTAAGAGCACGTTTACCAAAACCGAATGAAATTTGATATAATCATAATAAAATTTTATTGATGGATTAATAGTAATGAGCTTGAATCGCGAACGTTATTGAATTGTTTTTTTTTTATCACGTATATACTTAAAATTATGAATTTTGTAAAATTTATTGTTATTGTTACCTTTACTTTTACCTATACCTCTGAGAGAGTTAAGCTGTATCGGTATCGATAACAATAACTGTAAAGATGTAAAAATAGAAAAAATTTCAGCTGTAACAATAATGGTAGGCATAACGATAGCGATAAGATGTAATCTCAGGTGTAATCAACACTTTCAGTTCATTAATCAGATTACGCTCTTTTATTATAGGTTTGGATGTGGTTGGTCTCGTGTATCAGTACAATTACAAAAACCAAGTAAACAAATAATCAAATGAGACATACTTTTATTTTTTTTATTACTATTGATCTTTTATGTTTTACTACATGCTATAACACACATGTTTCTGAAGAGCGTATCCTACACTAACGTATAAATTGATTTTTGTTTGTAAGTAATTGATTTCTTAAAACATATTTAACTATGCATGATCACATTTCGTTACATTTGTCATATTTAACTATGCTTGTTGAGTTCTTTCATATCATTAATCCATAATAAAATTAGTGATTATATTTAATTTTCATAAATTATTGAAATATATTATTTGTTTTAGTTTAGTAAATGGAAATAAGAAATTAACTCTTGTTTTCTAAATTCTACTTAGCATATGTATTCTCTTTCTATTGAGATGTTTCGAGTTCTACGTTGAAAAAATAAAAAATACTCACACGACTTATAGGATAGATGAGTTACTCATTTTATTGTCAATTAATTTTTAGATGAAATTTCATACTACCAAACAATTTTTTGGTTCATTTTCTTTATTAATTTCAAAAGTTTCATTTTATTCATATACTATTAGCTTTCATTTCACTTTACTTAAAAGAAATAGTCCATTTTCTCTGTTTCTAACTAACCAATGTAGTATGTTTTTAAGAGTAGTTTAAAGATGAAAATATAAACAAGAGTTGAAATTTGAGCATTTTAAAAATAAAGAACCAAAATGAACCAACATAGAAAATATATGTGGATTGGAATTAAACAATTTGAGAATAAAGGGACTAAAATAGACTTGAAGTAAAACCAAAAGTATAATAAAAATAGTATTTAAACCTAAAAAAGTGGTTAAACTTAGATTTAATTACTTTCATAATTCTAGATATAAATTTAATGTACATTCAACCCATACATTAACCATGAAAAACATTCAAACCATATTATGTTTTGATGGTCTCATCTTATAATTTTCTCGAGATCAAAGGTTTGTTCGTTAGTATGGAATGTGAAAGGATGATGTGAAGTAGACTAGAAATTGCTTGAAGTAAAAGCAAAAATAGAAAAAAAGGGAAATAAATGGGGGGACGAAATTTCTGAAAATGACATCACACACACACAACTTGGTATACGCGTAAATCTTCATTGTTCATACATCCCCATTTCCAACAAAACAAAATTCCAATATATATATATATATAAGTAAAAAAAGGTAAATGCCAGGTGGCTATGATATAATTCAGCTCAAGAAAAATAAAGGCAAAGTCTCTCTATCTCAAACTAAGTGGCTTTCCTTCCATATTCCATCAATCTCTCTCTCTCTCTATATATAAATGTTGGTTCCATTGAGAGTTTTATAATTCGAGACTCTCTCTTTTTGTTTTCTCTTCTCTCCAAAGCCTAAGAAATTAAATAGAAGAATTTTTTTATAAATAATGGGAAGGCAACCATGTTGTGATAAAATTGGGTTGAAGAAAGGGCCATGGACCGCTGAAGAAGATAAGAAGCTCATCAGTTTCATACTCACCAATGGCCAATGCTGTTGGAGGGCTGTCCCTAAACTTGCAGGTCTCCTCTCTTTATCCTTCTTTTTTCATCGACACGAGCGATGTTAATGTATGTCTAAACAAGTTAAACTATGTTTTGAGATTCTTGCAGGATTGTTGAGATGCGGGAAGAGCTGTAGATTGAGATGGACAAATTACTTAAGGCCAGATTTAAAGAGAGGCCTTTTGTCTGAATATGAAGAGAAAATGGTCATTGATCTTCATTCTCAACTAGGCAACAGGTTTCTTTTGTTGTTTACTTTTTGTTTCTTCCTTTTTAATCTTTTTAGCTCTCCTCCTTTTTTTTTTTCTTTCTTCTTTTTAGTATTTTTTGGGACAATTGGAGGCTTGAGCCATGTGGTATAATCATAGTCATGGAAGAATATAATGTAGTCTTTTTTCTCAAAAGAAGGGGCAATTTGACTTTTTACATTTTCTAAAAAGGGAAATGAAAAGAGTGAATATTTCTAACTACTCAGAAAAACTAACCCATGTTTTACAACTTTTTAAGTGGCCTGACATTGCCAACCTAAAAGTATCATTACTTTCATCTTCATTAATTTGGAAATATATTATATTTGTCACCCATTCTCATATTTTGACAAACTAAAATGGAGACTGTTTTTCTTATATAATAAATTAAACATTTTTAAAATAGAATATTATAGTGGTAGGACAGTAAGTATTTTCTTTTATAGTATTATTTTTAATCATAAGTTGAACTAAAAATAATTCTCACCTACACTAACAAACTAATAGTATTTTTTTCTTCCTTTTACAGATGGTCAAAAATTGCTTCACATCTTCCGGGAAGAACAGACAACGAGATAAAAAACCACTGGAACACTCACATAAAGAAGAAACTAAAAAAAATGGGAATAGACCCTCAAACTCACAAGTCTATTTCTCAACCTTCAGACGACACTCATTTGACTGACAAGGATGAACGACAATCATCGCAACCTTCATCACCACCAAAAGAGCTCAAGAAAGAGGTGACAGGGGCCAAAACCGACATAATAGAAACGAACATAACAGACTTGATTATGGATGGATTTTGCACAGAAGAAGTCCCTTTAATTGAGCCACATGAAATTCTAGTTCCTTGTGCTTCTTCATCTTCAACAACCTCAACTTCTTATTCTTCTTCATCTTCCTATTCTTATTCTTCATTTTCATCAAATTCAGAATCAGCAGCCAATTTGCTTCAAGATTTGGTGAATGAGTTTCCTGAGTTTGAGTGGCCAAATATTTGCGAAGAAAATGGGATAGTGGAGGAAGGGCTTTTGGAAGATGATTTTGGTAGTAGTTGGGATTTTGTGGTTAATAATTATGAGGGAGGAAATGCCAATAATTTTGGGAATGATCCATTTGTTGGTTTGGAATTGGATAATTCTCAATCTTGGGTTTATGGGTTGTAATGAATCATGCACATCATGTCATGTTAAACTTTATATTATATGATCAAATTATATATATATCATAATCATATATATATATATTATGTAATATATATTGTCTATGAGGGACTTTGGTTCTTTTTTTCTTAACATAGATTCAATAAATTAAAGTTCACAACATATTTTGGGGATAACCCCAACTTTTGTTGTATTGTAAGCATTTTTATCCTTCCACTTATCCTTCCATTTTTACTTTTACTTTAATTTAATGTATATACTTTTACACATGAATTGAGAAATTTTCGAATAAAATAAAAAAACGACGAAGTTATATATCTAAGTTTAATAGTTATTTTTACTGTGCACCTTCTTGATTTATTTCTTAATGTTTTTTAAGAGTTTTATTTTAATAAATTTTATAGTAATCCATCTGTCATTGAATTCTATATTTTATAAGACAATATATAAAAATGAAAAACGTTATTTGAACTTTTGAGTTCATAGGTAATTTTATTTTGATAACAAAATTATATTCTACTTAATTACCTTTGTTAATAGACTCTTCACATTAATTCTTTTTTCTAAAATGAAATTTAAGAAATAAAGAAAATGATACCATCCAATATATATAGTTAGAATTAAGAAATGATCGAGCTTAATAAATATTTTCTTTTTTCGTCAGTTCAATACAAGAATGTGGAGATTTAAATCAGAAACTTTTTAGTCAAGATTATATATTTATATAATTCAACAAATGTTGTAATATTCACCCAAACATAAGTTGTCACAGTAACGAATAAGGCAAAGTTTCATGTGAGTTGGAAGATTGCATATGGTGACGTTAAGCTTTTGCTTTCCTTTGATGATTATTAAACTTAAATTGTAATGCATATTTTATTTCTAAAGTATGAAAAAAGAAAAGAGAATAAACGCGGGATTGTTTTTCATAAATATACTAAAATATTACCACTTGGAGAAATCAACTCTATTATTAATTGTTTTGACTAAGTTTTGTTTTTTGACCTGTATATAAAAATGTAAATTAATTATAGAAATTTGCCTTTTTCTCCTTAAAAAATTGAGTAAAGTCATTATTTTTTTTCAAAAAAAATGGTCAGCAAATGTAAATGGATTGAAGATTTTGAACAACGTACATTTTGAACCGTTTATATGATTGTTTGTTATTAAGTAATGCTCACTTTGACATACTTTTTAGATTTTAGTCCTTACTGTAAGAAATTATATAGATGAACAAGAAATGAAGTTAAAATATCAAAATTAATACCGTTTCATAACTATTATTTTAATATAATAACAATTAGAGGGATTCAAACTACAGATCTCGTAGATACTAACATATTTGTATGTTATTTGAGCTATGTTCAGTTTGACAGTTAAATAACTATTTGATTTTACTTTTCTATTCTGAAATTTATGTTGATTTTCTCAAAGTTCTCCAATTATGCTGTTAATCTTTATCTTTATTAAAATACTCATTTCTCGTGAAATTTTGAATTCAAAATTACGGTTTGAAGAAATATTTTTTCCAGTTATGTAGTCTTACTTAGGATCTATATGGTAGAAAATTTGAAAAACATAAATTTGAAAACAAAAGACTGAATAAAAAAAGTTGTATTTTATGTTTCCAGATATCTGTTTAATGACAGATATATTCAAAAATTGAATTCTAATTTAAAAACACGTTTACAAATATATTCAGAAATTGAATTCTAATTTAAAAACACGTTTACATTTATTGATACTATATAGTTATAAATAATAAAGTTAGTCTTACTTATGCATTAAGATTTAGTTCACAATGAGCTATTAATAAATAGTTATTATTAATTTATTTATAAATACAATTAATATTTAGAAAATTGGTTAATTTGCAAATTTAGTCCCTATAGTTAAAAAATGTAAGATTTTCTCTCCATAGTTTGATAAAATTAAACCTCATATATAGTTCTAATGGTGTGAAAAACTTTCATAATAGTTCCTATGAAGAACGAGACTATTTTATGTGATTTTATCAAATCATAGGAACTAAATTATATCTTATTGAAACCGTAGAAACTTATTTGTAATTTAACATATAAAATATTTATATAATTATTATTGTGTAATATTATATATAATTTATAATACATTACAAGATACACATTATTTATAACTTGATATAGTGTATTTCCTAGATGTTTTTATATATGGGCATTTTGTAAAATAGTAAAATAAATTAAAATATTTACAAGCTATAGCAAAATTTTGGATTTTATCACTGATAGTCTTCTATCACTATAGCATATCAATGACTATCAGTGATAGAATTTGCTCTAGGTTGTAAATATTTTGTAAAATCTACTATTTTTAAAAATTTTCCTTTCATATATATATATTTAATATAGTTTTACATTTTAAAATGTAAAATTCAAACTTTGGATACAACGAAAGCATAATATTTTTTAAGAATTTGTATGGTGTGGATCACAGAATTTGAAGACAATTATCAGAAACATAATTCGAATTGTTTGTCAAACGCATATCTACTAAAAACATAAAACAAAATTTAGACTTTTACCCTAAACCCTAAACCCTAAGCCAAACATACCCTTAGTTTCTTAAAATGGTAGTAGAAAGTAGACAACAGGATATGAAAACTTATGTTGAGATTTGTGCTTTTTTTCTTTAAGAAAAAAAACATTAGTATATATGTTGTGCATAAGATTGATTCTAGAAAACCACAAAATAATTTTTTTACAGAGAAATTGTCAAAAAATAGCAAAATTGACAAAATATTTACAACATATAGCAAAATTTTAGATTCTATCAATAATAAACATTGATAGACACTAATATGGTTCTATCAGTGACATTGATAGATAGTGATAGAAATTTATCAATTTCTATCATTGATACAATCCAACATTTTGCTATAACTTGTAAATATTTTAATTTATTTTGCTATTTTTAAAAATACCCCTTCTTTAAAATGAGTCTTAAACTTTAGTTTTCGATTTAAATTTTTTTTTTTTAATGTTTTCTTACATTTTTTGCCATAGTTTTTATTCTTGTTAAGGAAAAACAACATAACATCTATTTTTTTTCTTCTAAACATGATATTGAATTATATAATACTCGTAAGAGATATAAACCATATTTACAAGTTTAATTAATTCTTAAAATATCCCAAACTAAAAATTTAAGCGAACGATAATTTTGTTAACTATTTGGTATTTTGTTTTTGAAAATAAATTAAATTTAAAAGAGCCTATATCTACTCATAACTTTATATATTTTGTTTTTCCACTTTTTAATATTTTTGAAACAAAGTTAAGTTTTAAAAACTTGCTTTTTTAGTAGAATTTAATTATTTAATTATAAATTCAAGTTTTAATGTAATAAAGTTAAAATAGTAATTGAAAAATTAACAGGAAACAAATTTTAATTTAAAAAACAAAAAAACAAAAGCAAAAGCAAGATGGTTATAAAAAAACGGATGGAAATGATTATTCCAAATTGATTTCAAATAAAGTATTGAGATCAAGGTTAGCTTAAGATGGACTGAAATATTTATTTGGATAAAATGTTTAAAAGTCATCAATTGATTGAGTTTAAAATCTTATTTAAAAAGATTATATTATAATTTAAAGAACACTATATATATACTAATTTTCTTACTCTCCAAAAGTCTTCCTTTTCCAAGCTGGCAATGCTTAAAAGTAATGAAACTTTTGAAATGGGACAAGTCTTTAATTAATGAGAAATTCTTAAGACTCTTAAATACATGTTCTTCATAATTGACATTGTCTCTATTTCAAGAATATAAATAAATATCGAATCACTTATTCACTCGCAGAAAGTTTCAAATTGGAAATTATATATATATATATATATATATATCCAGCTTCAACACTTCCAAAATTAGAGTTAGTTGATAACTTTTTTGATTTAATGTGTATTAATTTTGCTCACATCTAATTGATTTAATACTAATTAGGTTGTGATGATGTTCTTCTACGAACTATTTTATTACTTCCAAATGTATATAGATCTCAAACAATTATCTTATATTGCTTACTTCCATTATAAACAATAGAATAGGTTTTCCTAGACAAATTAAATGCCAAAGAAAATATAAAAAAACAAACACAAAGCTCATTCCTTATAACAAGTTGTCGAATCGAAGAATGAGTGTTGTGAAATTAAAGTATTTGATGTTGTTAATGGTGTATAAGAATTGATTATTTGCACACAAAAAACAAAAAGTCAATGATTCATAAATTTCATTACACTATATAATTTATGTTAAAAATAATATTAGAAAAAGACATTCTAATTCTAATTTTTATATTTGTGAAGCTATATGTGTTTCTAATCCTCCATATCGATAAAAGGTGCATATTATTATCACTGCATATGAGTTGGCTA
The DNA here is from genome assembly GCA_025688845.1 of Cucumis hystrix. NCBI lineage: Eukaryota > Viridiplantae > Streptophyta > Magnoliopsida > Cucurbitales > Cucurbitaceae > Cucumis > Cucumis hystrix. Next base: position 4,501,627 of record CM046891.1, on the reverse strand, counting down.
CACTTTTTACAGATAAAATATATATCATGCGTTGTTTTTCCTATAGGTTGTTAAGAACATTGATTCAATATGAGTAGCTTGGGAAAAAAAATATTTTTTACTAATTTATTTTTTTTTCGATTCGCACGTGCAAGTGAATTTAATTTCCATATTTTTTTTTTTTTATTTTTTACAATAAAGACTTTCTTCCTTTCATAACTATATGGTAGCCACTCATTTATTCTTGGGTGTGTTTAATTGTTTTCATTTTGAGTTAGTCTCTTTTTTGTATGAGTGTCTACGAGAACACTTATTTTCTATTGCAAATAAAATCTGTGACAGTTATTTATAGTCATAGTATCGCTTGTTGTGGAAAGTCCTTCCATGACAGTTTTAAAAAACTGTCACAATAAGTATTTTCATGACCGAAAATAAATGTCATTATTTACTATTTTATAACAACAAATAACTGTCATATTTTATTTTATGACAAAAAATAACTGTCATCATTTGCATATTAACAACATTTACAAAAATGTCACGAATTCGTTTATTATGATATTTTTTATCTGTCAAGGATATGCCAATCGTGATAGTTTTTATAAAATGAAATATCACTTTTTTCGATATTTACAACAGTTACAAAAATGTCACGAATTCGTATATTATGACATTTTTTTCGGTTAAGAATATGTCGATTGTGACAGTTTTTATAAAAGCAAATGTCATTGTTTCGATATTGACGACAGTTACAAAATGTCACGAATTCTTTTTTTGTGACATTTCTTCCCTGTCAAGGATAGGCCAATTGTGATAATTTTTTATAAAATTAAATTGTCATTGTTTCAATTTGACGACAGTTACAAAATGTCAAGAATTTGTATATTATGACATTTTTTTTGTCGTATATTCTTCAATTACTTCATTTTTTTACAATAAAATACATGTCATATTCTTCTTGCCGCTTTGCCATTACACTAACCATTTCAATGACAATAATGTTCTAATACATCACACTCATATGAAAACAAAGAGTCGACACTTTAATATATACATTATAATACACTTTGTAATATCCGTACAACAATTGACTAGCTAATAACCTTTTTTTTTGTTGTTAAAATGTAGTTTACATACAAAAAGAATAAAATTAACATCTTTAGCTACTAACAAGTCGAAAATCAGTACATTGGAACTAAGATTTTTCTACCAACCATACAAAAAGTCTTATATCAATCAATTGCTCCAAGTTGGCTTCACTACTCCAATGGATTCTTCCAAACCTAGTAAGAAAATAAAATCTCATATTAAAGTATGACTAAAGAACATTATCTAAAAGAAGGTTCTATTTAAAGCTAATTAAGACACAGTGAAAATGGCACACAACAGAAGAGAATAACAACCATAGCTTTAATTATAACATTTCTAGTCAAGCCTGAAATAATTTACAAGTAAATAAAAAACAAAAAGTATGGAATTCCAGCCCTTAATAAAAAACAGTGAAAATGGCACACACAAAATATATGGGTTAACCTGAGGGCTAGTGTATAAAGGAGCAAGTTAGTAAATTGTGACATTATTGTTAAACCTGAGTTGGTTAAAACATATGTCCTTAGCCAATAGGTCACAAGTTAATACTCTCATTGAAGAAAAAACAATAGTGAGATTGTAAGAGAATAACTAGAGTGCCCAAACTTGTAAATATATAAGAGGTAAATTACAAATTCTGAACAGCTAAATATATACAGTGAAATGGGCACACTTCTTATTATAAAATAGAGTGCCCTTAATACCCCTCTCCCCCCTAAATGCTTAATCAATTCAAATTGAGGGCTGGGAATTGACCCCATGTAAACTGTCCAATTCCAACCCCCCAACCTTTATTTACCCCACCCTCCCACCCTTAATTCCCCTACTCTTATGCACAATTGGATATGAAGCAACAAAGTAGATTCAGATTCTAAAATTACAAATAACTCTCTCCTAACAATTAACGCATCCTCAAGTATGCGTCCTCTAAATGAACCATAACTTAATTTGCAAACTCAGCATGAAACATGAACTTATTCAAATTTACAGAAAATGAAAAATGAAAAGCTTGTAAGATGCACAATTCTTCATAAAAAAACATGAACTTTTAGAAAATGAAAATTGAAAAACGAAATTCCTCCCTTAAAAGATGCACAATTCTTCATGAACATCATATATCATAGTAAAAAACTGTGTATATTGAAAAAGCTTGTACTATTACATTGAAAACAACAAACCCCCCCCCCAACCCTTAATTCTCCTCAGCACTCAATTCAATCCTCCCATCTAAACTATCCAACAAACAAAAAGGAAACCAACAATAGAGGGATATGAATCAACACTTGGATATGAAGCAACAAAGTAGATTCAAATTATAAAATTACAAATAATGTACCAAGGTAGAATCCCAAACAATTGTGCAGTGCGAGATCGACAAGCTCGTAGGTGATTGAGTGGGGTCGAATTGTGGCAATTCCTGCGAGTTGTACGCTCCCACACAAAAGGGTTCTTTGAACACGGACTTATACTGGAGTCTTCCTAAGAAAAAAAATAAATGCACACACATTCATATCCGTTTAATTCTCGACCGGGAACATATATATAAATGTGAAACGAGAACTATGAACTTACCTTTGTGCTTCTTTAGTTTGTTAAAAAATATGGTCTTAAACATTCACATATGTGTCCTTCGTGTTCAAAAAAATTATATCCACAAAACAAAATCCACAAAATACTTCAAAAAAGTTTATTAAAGAATTTAATGCTAAGCACGATATACGTGCTTAGATAGGAACTCTGTCCATTCAGATCTAACTTGTAACAACCCAACTTTTCAAATCTAAGTAGAAGTCATTGTTTTAGCACAAAACATTTTGTTTGTCACAAGACATAGTAAACTTTAGTTAAAACAATAATAAAATCGAAGAAAACTTTATTCGGGCCCTGTTTCAACAAATAAAATTTTAAAGTACAGTTTACCAAAATTAACTATTTGTAAACTGTGTTCAATCACAAAAGAAATATTTAAAACCATAAGTGGAAGCAGTTTAACAGACATTTCCCCTATGGCATTCATGACTCCTTCTTGTCCCTCGTCGGTCTGCTCCTCGAGTTACCTTTGCCTGAAAAGTTCATCAAGAAAAGGGTGAGTATAAGCATACTCAATAAGAGACCCACTACTAGTCCCGCTAGGGAAAAAATTAACTGTTAACTTCCTAATGGGATACCCTGCACAGTCACAGTTTTGTGATCCCGAAGGACACATTATCAGTCTAACGTCCTGAAGGACGCACATATCAGTCTAGTGTTCTACAGAAACACATTTCAGTCTAATGCTCCCGAAGGATGCACAATAAGTGGTGATCCCGTAGGACACCTGCAAGGCACACATCTCAATAGAAAACTAACAAATTTTCCCCTTAGTCCATTCTAAACATCTTATCAGTCAATTATAATACAATCCAATTACCTCAACATAAAATCCTTTCACTTAATACTCTAACTGTCAACCTATTCCATTTTAACCCAACGCCAGTCAGTAATATATCAACACATCAATCAAACAAGCTATATAATCATAACAACTCTCAGTTCACCGGTACATTTCCATATTTTATTATCATCTACACCCAATCTAAACGACAATCCACCGGTTCACATCCGCACTTTACACAAGCAAAATCTACTATTGTTGTCCTATCTGCATCCATATATATATATATATATATATTTCCAGTAAATCACAATAAACATTCAACATCAAGTTTACATCAATCCATGTATATATATATATATTTCCACTCAAACACAGTATACATTCAACATCAAGTCTACATCCATACGTATGTATCATATCCGACATCCCTACTCAGTCCAGATATAACCATACAGTCAACACAACTCAAAACTATAGGTGAGTCCAGTAGTAGAGATCCCTTACCTCGAAGTACTCAAATCTCTCGAGCAACTATATCCAACGAAAGATACCTAATTATAAGGATATGAAATTCAATTATTTCCACGATATAAACTCCCACTTAATTTTCCTCAAGGTAAATTCCAGCTTACCAAGGTATTGGCGAACCGAACTCCAACAATTCACAAATTGGTTGTGAATTCAAGGGACTCAACGTTACTTACAACACCTTCAAGAATCAATTAACAAAATTAGCCAACTATTCCAACCATAACGCTTGAACAACTTTGAAACAATTACAACCCATACTTAATTTGTTACCAGTAAAACAACTTTGATTTCACAGTAGAAAAGAGGCAATAGTTATCGAACCCAATTGACCAACATTAAGCAACGCGCAAGACGAATTTAATTGACTGATGGAATGGGACGCCAGCTTACCTCTCACGGTGGAACAATTTAGGAGTCGCGAGTGACTGCTTGAGGAAACGCGGCAGCGACACCCTCGCGGTTCATGGTGGCCAAACGTGTAGGGTGGGTCGAACGGCAACCACACAGACGGAGACCGGCGCAGACGGACAACAGTGTTGAGAATAGAGAGGCGGTGTGGCCCGACTGGGTTTTGTCGCACGGGATGCGCTCAGCTGGTGCAAGGCGACGGCGGAGAAGGATGAACGGAGAGAAGAGAGGAAGAGGAAGCAGGTGGGGCGACCGACGACTAGGGCAAGGAGAAGGAGAAAACGAAGAAGATGGAGTGAGGAGGGGGGGTCGCGTGCACGCGGGAGGAAGAAGAAGAAAAAAAAAAAGAAATTTTAATTTTTTTTTTTTAAAATAATTAATAATAATATATTATTCTTATTATTCTTATTACCTTTTCCTCCTTCACTTCTTTTCTTTCCCATTATTTAAATTTCTCTTCCAAGCCAAAAGCATTAAAATAACACCAAAAATTTTTTTAAAAAAAAAACCCTAAAAAATAGAGAAATTTAATTATAATCAAATACCTTAAAGTTCGTGGTGTTACATAATTTCATCGATGTTATTTTGAGAGTACATATGAGGTAAACTTTTCATCTGTGGACAATAAAGTGGTTCTGAGTTTGATTCAAAATAAATGACATGATGATAGTTTTAAAATTGGTATACTTACTACATCTACAATAGAAGTAATCATTGACAAAATTATGTCACGCATGAACCACATGACATAATAGTCGCATTCTACTACCCCTGATTGCTTGGGACACTGTGGATGGACATACAAAAATATACATGTATATTAAAAGTAATAACTAATTTACGACTATCGTAACGGACAAATTCACATACCTTCACGACCTTCAAGTTTGGTTTTCTTATTTGATATATTGAACGATCTACAAAATAATATCGAATAATTAGGTACTTAAAGTAGTTTCATACAGAAAAAAGAAATTAACGATATAAGGAAGTATGACATACATTTCAAGTACTTCAGACATGTCTTTGTCAATCCGATTCTTCAAAGGGTCGATCCAGAACGCAACACCCTTTGTGTGATTTATAGAGACCAAACTTCAGTGATTGCTAAGTATTCGTTTGATACAGTATGATTGCATATTGAACTAGTGCATTCGAAATATGAATGACAATGAAAAAATCATTCACTTACTCAAAGTTATAAGGAAACAGTACTAGTTGGTCATACTCTGCTCCAAACAAACAAGCATTCATCTGCAACTTTCTCTGGTTCTAATTCAGTGGTAACATCTTCAACCTCGTTATCTGAAGCTCCTTTCATGGATGATGTTCCTTTTGAACATATACTACGTTCTTCTTCTTCGTCTCCTACGCCACCCTTACCTTTTTTTCAATTTTAATAGCTCTACTTCTAACTGCTTAATTCTTTTTTCCATTTAATCTTGTTTTTCATAAATTGTCTTGTCCTCGTTATTTTGATTCGATTTTTCTTCTGTTGGAGTATGGAAATACTTTTTCTTGGTGACATACTTTCCTACTCTTAGGATTATTCCCGGTCGATCTTTACCACCTAATGCTTGGGTTAGTATATCATCACCCCCTGATAAATTACGTGTCTTCTGGGTGGCTAATAGTTCGTCCTAACAAAGTAGGAAAAATGAAAATTATTAGTTACACAACCATGCAAAAAAAATTGTCAACGTATTAACTTACTATATGATTGACAATGTACTTCGTCTCTTTGTCTGGAAATTCTCCCTTACGATCCAAACGCGCTTGTTTTCATACTACTGATTGATCAATTTGATCGAATGAAGAAGATGTGCGCTATACAAAGAACATATGTTATATAATATTACAAAAATATTAAAAGAATAGATGTTTACTACTTGAATAATCAAATATAACAAAAATTGTGGCTTACCAACTCCACAACAAGATTTGCATACCCCTTTCTAGATGTTTGATGGTTGTATTTGTTTTGCTTCCTTTTCTATTTTCCTTCTTGACTTTTTTTCTTTAGAAAAAAATTGTATCAACTCAATTCAATTAGCATATCTAGGTAACAAAGTGTAAATAAAGTCTAACAAACAGTTTGAATCTTCATACTTACTTCAAAATCTTCTTTCAAGCGTGAAGTGACAAATTCAACCCAATGGTCTTGACTGATGAATGGTGTACTCAGCTGATGGATATTTTAACTTCTCTACATCATCCTTAAACGGCAATGCGTATGTCTTTGTCAATCTGAACTTAAATCCACGAAAGCATACTCCCGCATTTTGAAGGACACTTTTTTTCAACTTCAGGTCAAGAACGAAGCTGACCTACAATGTGAAGATGTGCTTGCTTAAATTGTTGCACATCGAGGCGAACACATGTTTCTACTGATTGCGATCTATCGCGTTGTCTGTCTTCCCTTGAATTGAGTGACCCATGTCCAATAGGATCTAATCCAGAAAGAAACTCCAAACTTAATTCAACAGCCTCCTCACCTATTTGTGCATTTGCAATGCATCCTTCGAGTTGAGTTATATTACGAACATAACTTTGCAACACTTTCATGCATTGTTCAAATGGGTACATCCACCGCAAATATACAGGTCTACAAAGCTTTATTTCTCTCACAAGGTGAACGACAAGATGAATCATAATTGTTAAAAACGAGGGTGGGAAATACTTCTAAAGATTGCATAAAGTGAGAACTATATCTTCTTGCAATGCATCAAGCTTTGAGACAGAAAGTCTTTTAGTGCAAATCGCATTGAAGAAAAAGCACAATCTACTGGTAGTGTACCTCACATTCTTCGGTAGGCTGAGTGTATTGCAATTGGAAGGAGTTGTTACATTAAAACATGATAGTCATGCGATTTAAGGCCGGTCAATTTTAGTCATCCAAAGAGACACAACTTCTAATATTTGATGAATACCTTTTGAAACTTTAATTTCAGACAAAGTCTTACAAAATTGATACTTCTCTTCAATTGATAATGTATAGCATGCCGCAGGTATGTAAGTTCTATTACCTATAAACGTCGGTGTCAATTTTGGTCTAATTTTCATTTCAACTAGATCAAGTCTAGTATTCATATCATCTTTACTTTTTCTTGGTATATCAAGCAAAGGTTCCTACTATGCTCATGCATACATTCTTTTCAATATGCATTACGTTTAGATAGTGTCGTATATGCAAGTGTTTCCAATATGGTAGTTCAAAAAATTTCGATCTTCTTTTCCAATAGTCATTGGCACCTTCATAATGCAATGTCTTCCCACACTTCTCCCCACATGAAAATATCATGTCTTTCAGTTTGAAGTACGTGGCCTCCCTCGAAAAGGGTTGTGGAGGACTTTCATGCTCTTGCTTACCATTAATTTTTTCTTTTGTATTCTGTATGGATGATGTCTTGGCAAATATTTCCTGTGTCCCATGTATGAAGTTTTTTTCATGTTGTAGTCTTATTGAAGTAATCTCCTCTCCACATATTGGAACAGCCTTATATCCTTTGAGACTACAACTGCATAGATTACCGTAATTGCTTACCATAGTCATTGATAGTCCATAATAAGATAGCTCGCAATGTGAAATATTCTTCTTTATATTCATTAAAACACCAAACTCCATCTTCCCACAACATTTTTAGTTCATCAATTAAAGGGGCTAAGTACGTATTAATATCGTATCTCGGTTGCTTTGGACCTGATATTACCATTGTCAACATCAAATACTTCCTTCTCATACACAACCATGGTGGAAGGTTGTATATTGTAGTAATAATAGGCCAACAACTGTAGGTCGTCGATAAATCTCCAAATGGGTTGATTCCATCAGTGGACAAATCCAAACAGAGATTTCTTGGTTCTGACCCAAAGGTTGGCCACACGTGATCTATCAACCTCCATGATGGACAATAATTTAGAGAAGCTAGTGTTACTCCAACCATACCCTAACCTTTAAGTTGTACAATCTCACGAAGGCTAACAACTTAGTGAATTTCTTACATCCTAGATATAAGGGTTTTTTTTGTGTCAACGAACATAGTATCAAAGGTATTGGATGTATTAGAAGATTGGTCATGAACGGAATGAACCATGTTAACCATATTAAATGAATCGTTGTGTTCATAATTTTCATCCACTGTATTTTCCATTCTACTGGTAACATTCTCTAAGTTCAAATCTTCACCATGCCAGAACCATATCTTGTAACTTTTATAAATTCCATTGACATATAAATGATACCAAACTGTTGAGACATCCTTAAGTAAAGGAGTTCTGCAATTCAAACATTGACATCTAATAGAATTAGAACCTCTGGCATGACTCAAAACAAATTGAATGAACCTTTTGACACTTAAATCATATTCTATAGACATCCTGTTTTCCGTCATCCATGACTCGTCTATTGTTTAGTTGTATAAAACTTGAATCTTCTAAATTGGCCTGTAAACAAACCTGGTTACAAAAGATATGAGCAACAACTAAAGGAAATCAATCATTAACTACATCCTACGATACACATATTTCATATCAAACACTACAAACTTGGAAATTTCTTAACCCTTTGCTTGAATAAAGTTTCGAATTTTTCTAAAAAAAAACAAATTGTTCTATTAAACAAAGATGTTATTGTTACACTTCACTTAATAATCTGAAACATTTGTTGAATATAAAACAAATTCTTCTTTTGTAAAAATAGGATTTATATTAGAGTCTAAAAAATTGTGTCAAACGCCAAACATGTATATATATATGCAAATCTATAAACATAGGATGTGAACATGACAAGAAAACACTTTTGAAGGTATAAAATATATCTCATTTCTATATAAAAAAGAAATTGAAAAAGCGCATCTATATGCTTAAAAAATGAACTTGATGTATTTTACCCTTTAGTTTTATTACTTTTGTCCTAAATTATTATGTGTCTATTTAGCATGAAATAAGTGTTCGATACATGTCTAACAAATATTTGATCTGTATTAACTTTTGAAGACTAACACCTGTCTAACATGTCTATTGTGCCAACAAGGATGCAGATTCTAGAGACCTGACAATAAGGTAATAGAAAAAACATTGTTTCAGATGTAAAAGCATACCTTCACTGCCTCATAATCTTTGTTTCTTATGGAAATGAAGGTGGTTGCTGCACCTACAACCTTCGTTTCTACTGCACCTACATTTTGTCAAATCTAATTTTTAATTCCAAATGCAATAGGTAAAGAAGTTATTCAATTAGACCTCACAATTTGAAATAAAGGCCTACTGCCTACTGCCAACAACATATATATATATAGTTAAAGTTAAAGTTGTTATAATTGAAGCCAAAATAATGAAAATGAAAATAAACAATTCGCAGTTATTTACCTAATCGATTCTTACTATTATTTTAAACTAAAACTGTAATTATAATAACAATTTCTTTACTCACCACTTACTATATTCTCTGTCAATCACTGAACAAAAATCACTTCAATTAGTATCCAAAATCAACTTGAAATTATTTTAGAAAAATTTTAAATCAATTTTAGTTTATGTTAAACTCCAACAGCTTAAGGAAAATAATTTTGGCAATTAGACAAAAATATGATTTTAACTATCTCAAAATGATCACTCCCAAAACACTTCCTTTAGATTCCTCCTAAGTTAGAGTTAGAGAACTCTTTCTCAACTAATGATGAAGTATTGGGCTCCCCTCAACACCAAAGAACAATCTTCTCATGAAACCCATACTTCAACAACGATCACAAGTACAACTTTAAAATCAAGAATATTAATGATTTTGAATTATATTCACCAGTACACGTCCTTTTTCTCTTATGAATTAATGATTTTGAATATTAACCAACAATATTAAGATAAACAATATTCACCAGTACACGTCCAACCACCTCAAAATGAAACTCTTCAAACAAAACACTAAAGCAAAAGCCTGCTATTAAAAAAATGCACAGCAGAAAAGGTATATAATTATATACTCCATTCAAAGTTTTTAAAGCTAAAATCCCTAAAATATATCATAAACTCAAATTCCCTAAACCCTAAACATCTCATAAACCTAAACACATGAAGGACATTTCCAGGGCCTTCTCCCTTTTTCTCTTCTCTCTTTCACCTTCAAGGGGTGTTTGCCCCAAAAGAGGGGAGTTCAAACGAAAAATTGCAAATTCCACACCTACTTTGACCCATGGAGTTACGAGAAAGGCTGAGAGAGAATAATGTCACAGAGAGAGAGAGAAAGAGAGAAGGAACATAAGACTTATCGATAGAGGAGGTGATGGACACGGATTAAAGAGATTGCAGCGGATTGGAGATGACGGGCACAAATTGAAGAGGTTGTGACAGAGGAGGTGTCGTCATCCAATAGAGAAGGTTGCAACGACAATGGAGTGAAGAGACGGGCACGTGAGGTTTGGAAAAATGTCCGGGCGTACATTAATGGTTTTAGAATTGGGGAAAATCTTTCATAAACTTTTCATTTAAATTAACTTTATTTTAATAAATTAAATAAATTATTTTATGTATCTTCTATGAAAACAAATAACTGTTGCAGAAAGTGTTATCCGAAAAATTCCGTCTTTTCCCGCCAAAATGCGAATTTTTACCTTTTGTGACAGTTTTTTTTCCTCCCTTCAATTTTGGGATGTACACAACTGACATAATAGATGGTTTTTCTTGTAGTGTATGAGTTTGTATTTTCATAAGCTAAAGTATGTTTGCATTGATGGGATCTCATACTTAAGAATTTATTAGTAGTAAAAATGTATTTAAATTATTTAAATGTATTTATTTGTAGTATGTTTGTCCAAAAAAGACTTAGAGAGAGTATTATAGTTAAGATCCCAAGCTTAGGGGATGAAGCTTAATTTAGACAATAACGAGTAGGTTGTACATGAGTCATCGTAGAAAAGAATCAATATAAGATAAGTACTTTATTGTAAACACTTAGTTAACTAGTACATTAATTTCTTCCCATTTGGTAAGCTACCTCAAAGACATAGGTGATCTTATAGGGAGGTGGGTAACCAAATTTCTCTTTCCATTTCTATTTGCCTCTTGTAAGATATATTGGTAGGTTGTATTTAATTTTTGTTTTTGATATGCATTATATTTATCTTTAGTTTAAATCTTTCTTATTGAAAAATACCGTTTAATTGGAGACTTTTCAACAATTTTTTTTTTCAAAAAATATAACAAATTGACAAAAAATTTATACTGTATAGAACAATTTTGAAAACAAAAAAAAAACTCAAAGTTTCACAATGAAAAATACCAAAACTGCCTCAGGCAACACGCGATTAATCAACCACATGCTCATGTTTAATTTTTCTTCGAAATGATTATGATACGTGATCATATAGGAAATGATACACGATCACGTAGTTCATGATACACTGTTGTTAGTTCATAATAAACAATGATTTTGAAAAGCCCTAGTAAAACGAACGTGTAGATGATGATACACGATTGTGTGTAGTTTATGATACACGATCGTGTAGTTCATAATACATAATCAAGTAGTTCATGTTAAACTATGGTTTTGAAAACTCCTAGTAAACAACTGTGTAGTTAATGATACACAATCGTGTAGTTCATGATAAACCATGATTTTGAAAAGCCCTATGGTAAACAATCTGTAGTTCATCTCTGTCCACGAAGCATTGAAAAAAATACAAAATTGATTATTGATTGAAAACAGAGATAATAATAGCAGAAGTATAATAAAAAAGAATAATAATAATTGTAGAACAATGATCATGATTTCAAAAAAGTATAAAAGAAAAATTGCAGAAAAATAAGAGATGGAGAACACCACCGGTGATCCCTGCTGTAAAGAAGATGGAAAGGAAGAAGAAAGAAATCAAAGCCGCATGAAATTCAAAGCCAACAAGGATAAACCTGAAATATTAAAAAAAAAATGGTGAGTTTTATGGGTCTTTTATTTTGTTATATGGCCATATTTATGAAAATTAAAAAAAAGCCTATTTTACTGAAAAGAAAAAGATTTAAGAAAACTGCATCGGAGTTATTTCCGTTTACAATTTCTATAAAATTAAATTTTAAAAAAATTTGAGGAGATGAGAAATAAAATAGGCATATGCATCTTCCATTCACGTGCCTTATATATATGTTAGTTTCATTATGTAAATTTTCTTCCGAGTGATAAATCATCATTGGAAGCAATCTCAATGGTTAGAACTACTATTTTAATTAAGTTTAATCTTGAAATCTTGAAAGACTAAAATACTTTTAGTAGTTGATAACACGTGGTATGCAGGTTAATTTTTCATTTGATTTGACTAAATAGAAAGAGAGTAATTAATCACATAAATAGTATGAATCTATATTTATTTACTTATGATTTTTGAAAATACATTTTTAACTTCATTTTTCAGAGATCTCTTACTCAAGACTTGTTATACGCTTGTATATAAATCAAATAAGCTAAAAGAAATAAAGAATTTGATAGTATGACTATGAAACAATCCATTCAATCAACCTTTAGATCGATGAGTAGATTTTTTTTATATGTATCAATTACATATTGAATGTTTAAATGGATTGAAGTTTTGGTCATCGACATTGACTTGATTATTATTTGGATATTTGTACTAGCTCTATATATTTTATGTATTTCTACCATATTTAAGAAGTATAATTATTTAACAAAGTTTCCAAGAATTATAATTAGTTATTGTTTTGAAATGAATAATTAAATTTAAATAAAAATATATTATTGAAATAATACAAATAGAGAATTTTTTTTTTCTTTCGATCCCTCAATTATAAGATCCATAATACACTATTGTGGTAAACACATCTACATTTTTACATCAAAAGCATACTTAATTACAAAACAATAATAAAAAATAGAAAAACCCATCTAATTCTTTTGCATTCTCGTGCCACCTTGTTATTTTTTGAAAATGACGTTTCTTACAATTCTCTCTTTAGTCTTCCACTTTTACATTCTTCATCTTTGAATCTTCACTAATTTCTCTGCATCTTTTTTATTTGGTCGATTGCTTGCTCTTAGTCATCACAAAAATCTATAAATGAAGAAATATACATAAACATATTTCTATATAAAAGATAGGGAACAAAATAAAATTAAGAAAATAAATTATAAGAAAATAAAAAACATGATTTGATTTTTTTTCACGCCCTTAACTTTTTGTGACTTGTGAACATGAATAGAAAAAAAAAAAAGAATATTTATACCCAAAGATTTGAAAAGAGAAAATAATTTGAAAGGTTGAAAGAGATACAAAATAATTAATACGAGAGAAGAGAATATGAATAGGTGGGAGATAGAGGGATATGAATGATTTTATAAGTTATCTAATTTTTAATTAATTTCTAAAATGTAAATGAAAAACCTCTTACCTTCCAACTTTTCACATCAGGCATAATTTAATTAATTTATCACTAAACATAAGTATAATTAATTCAAAAAGTAGTGGGAAAGAGCGAGTTCCATAAATAATTATATTAAAAAAAATAAAAATAAAAATAAATTTATTATAAAACTGAAAAGTGATTTGAAACAAAAAAAAATAAATTAAACTAAAGATATAAGGAAAAGAAAAGAAAAATTCACGTTGAAGTTTTTATATATACTATAGATTAAAAATTGAGTGGTTGAACTTTATTGATAACATTCTTCCCTAACTTTAGACCATAGTGGTGTATATCTTAATTATTATTAAAGGTATTTTTAAATATAACAAAAAGTAAATAAAAAAATATTTATAAAATCTAACAAAATTTTATAAATCCATACTAATCGTTGACCAACTGAAAAAAATCTATTAGTATCTATCAACGACAACTATCATACTTGATAAAATCTAATATTTTGCTATATTTGTGAATATTTTTACTAGTTTTGTCATTTAAAACAATTTATCAAATTTTTTTATTATTATTTATATAAAAATTTGTTTTAATAACAAAATTATTGAAAATATTTACAACTATAAAGAAATATTTACAACTATTAGCATTTATCAATAATAAAAGATAGTAGTCTATATTAATATCTATTAGTGATACATTTGTAAATATTTTAGTTTATTTTGTTATATTTAAAAATGATTTATTATTTTAGGCATTCCAACAAATCTACTATAGGCTAAAGAATAAATTATTAATTTATTTCGTACTTACTTTTTAGACTAACTAATTTGGGAAAAAACATATTCAATAAAATCACCCTGTGACTGCTCTCGTAATAACTATGACATTTAAAATTTTAAATATGAATGCCCTCTTAAATTAATAATCACAGTACTATTCAAATTTTAGATATTTTTGACGATTTCAAACCAACCAACACATTACTATTTTAATTGAATAATTTTTATGCCATTTGCGTTAGTATTGACAATTTGTGGTTCAGATAGAAAAATTGAACCTATAATTTTAAAACCATTAATGTAAATTATATTTAACTATGCTTGAGTTGAGATCAGCTATTTTTATCTTAGGTTGCCAATCAAATCACTTTTTTAAATCTATCTACTTTTAAAAGATTATTTTATTAAAAATAAAAACAATTCATAAATAAATTAAGTGCATTTTCTCATACACAAATTTATTGTATATTTACTCTACTTCAATTATTACATAATTAAGTTTTAAATTTGTTAGATATAAATTTGGAGTATTTCTTCTCAAATTAAATAATCTATTTCTGTCGGTTTTGAATATACGTCCTACATAACTTGATAATACACATATATATATATATGCTGTTTAAATTAAATAGACACTTTGATAATATTAATCTAGACTAGCCTAGTTTAAATTAGTTTACAATCAAATTGAGATGGATTGAGTAGAGAATAACACGATGAATATTATTATTTTCATGCAACGTAATATACACTAATGTAATGAATTACTTGGCGTCTAAGTCTTTTAATATATAAATACATTAATTAATACAATGTGCTTATTAAAAACCCATCATCCTTTAATGACTCATGTAAGAGTTACAAAATGAAAAAAGATGTCCAAGTGGTGAAGTATCAAAAGAGAAGGGAAAATTAGTAATAAAGCAGTGGTTTGTATTGAAAGAAAAATAATTTCCAATATATATATATATTAGGAATATATCCTTAGTGGTACAAGTCAATGTGAAAGCTTGGATTAAGTAGAATATACCTCAAAGAAATTGATCACTTTTATTTTGTTTGTATTGTGGTTGACTTGGACCATTCTCATAACTTTGTGTGTCTTGACCATTTAAAAATTCAACCAAATAACAAACGGAAACAAAAGGATAATTAGTGTACATTATTATTTGATAATAATGGAATATAATATATAATTTTATTTGCTCCTTTGGATGGGTAAGTTCCAATCTTCACTTCAGTTTCATAAAGCGACAATTTTCTTTTCTCCATATCATTATATAATTCGATAAATATTAAATATCACATACCACATCCAAACAAACTTCAATATTAAGCTTTTTATTATTTTCAAAATTGATTGTTCCATATCTATTTTAATCAAACAAAAATGTTAAACAAAAAGATATTGCGCATATTATTTTTCGTTCTTATCATCTTTTTTTTGCTCTTTTTCTACTTTTTTAGAGAGACTTTATAATTATGTCATTCCAATGAGTAGGTATTTAGACTAAAAGAAATCTTATGATTTTTATTTTTTTCATTTTTAAAAAAACATATAACATTGTGATTTTTATTTTTTTTAAAATATAACATTGTTAATTCAAAGGTGGTGTAGCGAATTTTTTTATATATAATACGAATGATGCAGCCTCTAATTACAAGCTAGTGAGAACACATACTGTTATTTTTTTTATCTAAACTTACTTTAGCTTCATATATATATATATATATTACTTGTTATAAGTGAATTATTGAATCAAGGTAAAGCCAACAGAACAAGAAAATACATATCATCACGTCAAGAGAGACAAAAAATAGACTAGTAACTAGGTCGAGAAGATAAAATGAGCTTAAGGTGGAAAATGACTAATTTGACTTTGAGCCAAAATAACTCGATGAAGTCGAAGCCAACCTTCTTTGTTTGATGACCAAAACACACTATGAAGTTTGAACAACCTCTTTGTCATCCTCTACGGACAAAGATGAACCAAAATGAGGTCAAGACCGGCGATGATGGTTTGGATCAAAATCTCAAATCAAACCTCACCGGCTCATCATTTGGCCAAAGTCAAGCTTTTAAATTTGATTACAAGCTAAAAGGATCAAGTGAAGTGATGTCAAACGCATGCACTGGATCATTTAGTTTCAAAGATAACCTTTCTTATCCCATGGGATTAGGAAACTCATATCCTAATTCTAGTTGAGCAAAAGATAAACTCTATCAAATTTCTATAAATATACTATTATATTTCCATATGAGGTTCCTAGGAATTCTTTGCTTTATCTACAATTCAATTTTCTTAATAACTTGGATGTCAGAGTCATTTTACTTTGTTTTATAGGTTTCCTATCCTCTATATTATAAATTTTTTATGTATTATTTTTTGCTTGGCCGAAATTTGACACATAACTATAATAATCTACCTTCTGCTGTTGTACATATCGTGGAACTCTGACTTATTATTTCCCAACTGCCTCTAGCATGTATCACCTAACAAAATTAAAGAAGAGAGAAAAATAGTCATAAATATTACTGTTCTTTTTCTTTATAATAGTACATTTTGGTGGGAAGAACTATTGACTTTTTTGTTATTTCATAAATTTATGACTATTTTTTGTGCATAGCAATTTAGATATAATTTTTTTTTCAACAATTGTGAGATGTGGTTGACTTAAGACTTCTCGTACCTCAATTGAGCTATATATTCGTTTTGGCATTTAGATATTAAAAGACAAAGAAATTGTCAAAAATAGAAATTTAACAAAATATTTACACTTCATAAAAAAATCATGTATAATGAATTTTGTCTTTTAGTACTTTTGTTCTATAGAGTCTAAATAGTTTGTCAATTTTTTCTATTTTTGAAAAAATCCCTTAAACTTAAGTATTAAAGTAATGCTATCTTAATTGGACCTTTTTCAAAAATAGAAAAAATTGACAAACTATTTAAACGCTATAGAACAAAGCCACTAAATGAAAAGACAGAATTTATTACACTTGATTTTTCTATGAAGTGTAAATATTTTGTCAAATGTTCTATACTCGACAATTTTCCATCTTATTAATTTTTTTTAATATAATAAAGAGTCAATTTCCACTCGTTTAAACTATAAAATTGTATTTAGAAATGTTTATTTAACCAAAAGGGCAGGTGACCCGCCTTGAACAAAGCGGAGAATCCTCGAATACCTGAGGAATGAAGGAGGGATTAGTGGAGAGTATTTGTTTTTCCCATAACCATTTGAGGCCAAGGATAGGGAATACATTCCCTCCCCTCAGCCTCGCCCCTAAAAAAGATATATATACATATATATAAATTGAAAATATTTACAAAATATAGCAAAAAAAAAAAAAAAAAAAAAAAACTAAAATGTGCTAAAGAGAATTGAATAGATTTTGTTATGTTTGTAAATAGTTTCAATTTTTCTTTTTGTTATATTTGAAAATGTCTCTTATATTTATTTATTTAAGTGAAAAATATTTTTCTGTGGGAAACCCGATCTCCGCGAAATCCTTGCAAGAAATCCCCCTCCCCATTCTCGGCAGGAAAATTTGTGGGGATGTGGAATGGGATAGAAGGGTGGGGACGTAGATGGGGAGTGACATCCCCCAGTCCTCCTCATGGACATCTCTAGTTGTATTCATGTGGGTAAAAATAACTATAACTTAACTAACCTCAAGTAATGCGTACGATAATTTCGAGAGGGTTAAAACCTTTTTTCTCCTAAAAAATCTCATAGTCAATAATACTTAAATCAGTTAAGTTATACTCGATTTGATTGATGTCAAAAGTTGTCTTTCATTAAGATATTGATAATAAATAAAGGGAGGAGAGAGTTTTAGTATGTGTAAAAGGGTTTGAATGAAACTAATAACTTCAAAGAATCCTAATTGCATAGAGACAGAGAATTGATATATATATATATATATATATATATATTATTACTATTTTCTTTGTCCTTACACACACCGATTCCATGTATAATGCCTTTGCACTTCTATTTATGTTTTTCCTTTGTCAAAATATTTTCACAAACTTTGAATTTACTTTGTGCAAACCAAATCCCCAACAACTATGTTCACACCCTTGACCATTTATTCCCATCTCAAATCACATGTAAATATGCAGCAAAACTTCAAAATGTTCACTATCTTTTTAAAAAATATTAAACCTACGAATACTATTTCCATCTCCAAATAAAAACAAGTTAAAATTTAAAAACTATGAAAGGTAACTTTTAAGAATTTATTTTTATTTTTGTTTTTAGAATTTTGACTAAAAACTCAAACATTGTACTAAAAAAAATACCAATCATTATAAGAAATTGAGCAAAAATATACTTAATTTAAAAAACAAAAAATAAAATTGGTACCAAATGGAACCTAAATTGGAACTCGAATATAAAGTTTTAATGTTTTACAACTTTACCTCCAAATTTTTATTAATGCTCACTTTAACCTAACTCATACAATTTTAGTTAATTAATATAAAATAAATTATGATTTGAAATCTTTTTATTAGATTTATTTGTAACGAAAGAAATCGTACAACATTTTTGTAGTTGTTTAAAATAATTGATAGATATTGACACCAATAAATAAAAAAAAATAAAAGAGAATTTTAAAAAAGAGTAGATTTTATAAAATATTTACAACTTATAGCAAATTCTATCACTGATAGTCATTGATATGCTATAGTGATAGAAGACTACCAATGATAGAATCCAAAATTTTGCTATAGCTTGTAAATATTTTAATTTATTTTGCTATTTTTAAAAATGTTCTAAAACAAAAGGTGTATTTAGTGAAAAATTAAAACATTATATAAAATGTAAAGACCAAATAGAATTTAAATTCGAAACTTGGTAAAGAAAGTGTAACATTAAATTTTAAATAAACATATTTTGGAATAGCAAAATAAATTAAAATATTTATAAGTTGTAGAAATTTTTTGGATTCTATCTTCTATTACTATAACATATTAATGACTATCAGCGATTAAATTTATTATAAGTCGTAAATATTTTTGTAAAATCTACTATTTTAACAAAATTTCCAAATTTAAACTCAAATATCGAATATTAGTTTGTGTAGTGTTCACTAAGTTTGGTACGAAAAAATTTGGGTGTAGAATTTTATTATTATTGTTGGTAGAGAGTTTGACTATGGTCCTCGAAACTCCCAAAAGTAATTGTTTAATGATTCACATCTAACAAATTCAAATGGCCACTTGTACCCTCTGCATGTTCATTTCCTGTATTTATACCTGTCTTTGTTTTTCTACACAAAACAAATACCATCCTTTTTGCACTAAAATTTTCAAACACAAGTAGGTATACGATTTCCTTTCTTGTTATGTCATCAATAGTTTTTTAATTAAAAATAAAAGAAAAAAATTCAAAGGGGGAGAATGTGAACTTTCTATATTTCGATCCAAATAAATAGTTTATTTCACTTGAACTAGGTTTATATTTGCATATTCGACGGAAAATTTATCATATGACAAAGCATAAAAAATAACATCTAAATCAAACATAAACTTTAAAGTTTTATTTGGTAAATATTTAGTTTTGAGTAAGATTTTGACGAGTAGGCGAATAAACACCACCTCCAACTTCTAAATCTTTTGCATGTTAACTACTTTTTCGTTTAATTAATGTTTTAAAAAACTAGGTCAAAATTTGAAAACTATAAAAATATAGATTCTTTAAACGGTTTTTATGTTTTTTGGTATCTTATACAAAGAGCTTGTATAAAAAAAGACTACGAAATAATTAATCTCTCTTTTATATAGCTTGTTAATTGAAGAGATTAACATTTCATGTGATGACAATATGTAAAAATTTAAGGAAAATTGCACCAAATAGCAAAAATTAGAAAATAAATATAATATACTATTACCAATACAAGCTATCATAGAATAGTATGTTATTAGTGATTCAAAGCTATTACCCATAACATGCTAATTTGATTTCTTTTCTTTGTCCATTTATGCTAAAGACAAACAACCACAATATATATCACTTTATAGTAGCATTACCTTAATATTTTGATATGTAGTAGTCTATTAGGGCCATTGCTTATATCACATCGTTCTATTGCTATCACTAATATATATTATTAGTGATAATAATAGAAGAACATTGATAGTAGCTATAAAAAATATCAATTGATAGTTTAATTAAACCTCATTCAATTCAGAATTGATATGTTTATGATGGAGATGTCACTTATAAAAAATATCCGTCTAATGATATAGATTTATAGGTGCTATTAGTGATATCCTTCTAATGCAATCATTAATAGATAATGCTAGTGGTATCATTTTACGTTGATCGCAATATAGAAAAATTACTTATAGTAGCTATTAGGAATACCAATTGATAACAACATTGTTGATAGAAGATATCAGTGAAAGCAACTGATACTATATTTCTCAAATTGAAAGCTACCATTAATAGTTGTTACTAGTTATAGAAGCTAACTATAACAACTGATATATATATAATATTTGTCAAATTGAAAGTTACTCTACCCTTCAGTGGCTATCATTGATAAAAGCTATCGTTGATAGCCGTTATCAATTATATTAATGATAACATATTTCTCAAATTAAAAGCTATCGCTCATAGAATCTATCAAGATAACAACATATAATAACTATCAATTGCTATTAATGATAACTTTCAATTTAAGAAAATCGAAAAAAAAACTCGTAATGGTGATAAGTTATAACTTATATTAGCTATTAATGACAACTATCGATAACATCTATCAGTGATATTATTAATTAATTGTAGGCATTAGTGATATTTTTCAACATGAAAAAATAGAAAAGAAACGTGAAATAATCATTTCTCAAATTGAAAACTAAAACTGATAGTTGTTATCACTAATAAATTCTATCCGTGGTAGTTTTTAATTTGAGAAATTCAACTAAAAATTTTCAAAATGATGGTTGGACGTGAGTATTTTAGTCTTTTACTATTTTTTATATTATATATGCAATTATTTTATCCTTGTATTGTATATGCAATTCTTTTATGCTTTTTTGTCATTTATGAAACTAATCCAAAATTTTATTTAATTATTTTCATATATTAAATTAGGGGCATTTTTAAAAATAGCAAAATAAATTAAAATATTTACAAGCTATAACAAAATTTTGGATTCTATCACTGATAGTCTTTTATCACTGATAGTCTTCTATAACTATAACATATCAATGACTATCAGTGATAGAATTTGGTTGTAAATATTTTGTAAAATTTACTATTTTTAAAATTTCCCATTAAATTAAGTTTAACAACTGTGAAAATTTTCTTTCCAAAGTCTAAGATCTAATTTTAGGAGTTGTTAATAAATTATAAAAAATATTATAATTTAAATTAAACTAACATAAATATATTTATATATAATAGTATCATAAGTGGTTATAAAAGTCAATAATAAGTTTAGGTTGGTTTGGGTTATTTTTGGTGAACTCATTAACCAATCTAAACCATATGATTCTCATTTATTTGAACCCAACCCAACCCAAATAGTGTGAGTTAGGTTGGGTTGATCAAATTTTTTTCGATCATCAGGTTTTTTCAAAATTCTTTAACCATAGATAACTCGATCTCAATCCTTAGTGAGTTATGAACTCTTGTCTAAAAAGACAGCACTTTGATTTGTATGGGTGAGAGTTGCCAGTTTTGACGACTCAATATACCTACCATTTTAGGGACTTATTTGATTTGAAGTTCCTATGATCGAGCTACCGAAAAGGAAGGTGCACCTTGTTGGTATAGGTAGTCACTTTTAATTCTTTTTAAGCTTTCTTAACATTACTTTCATGTCCTCAGGATCCCTCTCATTCAGATGTGATACCGGTTCATTCATGTCTCCCTCCTAATCTCGGGTGTTACATTCATATTAAAATTATAAGTTATGAGATTGATATGTATTTTAATATTATTAAAATACATAATTAAATATATGGTATTTCTATTAAATAACCGTTTGTTTAATTACATAATATTAAATATAATTTAATTAAATAAACTTAACTCCCCATTACAAGAGAGATATTTTCACGTTGGTGGGGAGTTAATGTAACTCCCCTCCCTTGTCATCTTATGATCTAATCTATTTTGAGAGATTTAGATGTACATCTTGAAGGTGCTAGAAAAGGGCAAAAAACTCTTTCTTTTCACTCACAGCAGAACTCTATCGTAAAAGAATTTTATAGAAGAATCCCTTGAAAACTTTTCTTGTCTTCTTCAAATGTTGGATCTTATCGTCTTGGTTCTTACCTGAGATTGCAAGGAAGTTAAGTGGGAGTGTTCCTATGGTGAGTTCAAAGTTTGATGGAGAAGCTTGTTGTATGTGGGACTCTGTTGGAAAGTGTTAAAAGTGATAAAGTAAAGTAGACAGCAAGTGTCACGCCCTGCTCCAAGATCGCTTCATGCGTCCATGTGGAGGCATGATCTAACGAGAGATGAGAACTCATTTTGAAACAACAAAGACTTCATTGATATTTGATAACATAGACAACTAAAGCTGAAAATATACACGTATCAATACAATCACTTGATCATCTTGTCTAGGACTCTTCATGTTAAGTGAACTAACTGAGAGTACTAACAAGTTGATGCGATGCAATTAAGGCACAACAAGCGTTCAATTTGACAAGTCAAATACTAGATGTCCTTTGCTACCTTGGGGGAGGGGAGAGGGGGGAATAAAACAAAACATTTGAAAGATTAGACAAAAGTGTCTAGTGAGTGAGGTTTTTCATCAATACATTTAACAAATAAAAATTTCTGCCATAATGTGATATCGTTCTTTTCACAAAACTAGGCAAGATAGATAAATACATAAACGTTTAAATACAAATCTGAGTTCAAATTAGATAATTTGAATTTACTACGGGGTTTGAAATTGAAATCTCTTGGGCAAATATTTACAAATCATTTAGAAACCATTTTCTTGCAAGTCATTCATCATAACCATATCGCATAAAGAAGCAATTCGCGTAACGTGTTTTATAGATCATATCGTAGAATCATTTTGCATGTTTAATTATATATATCTTTGTACCCTCCTCAGCTCACACTATAAGAAATTAATGTAACACCCCAAAACTATTAAGTTAATTTTTAATTTTTATTATGTTGAATTTTGGGTGTTATTTGAGAAATTGTTTAAAATTGTGGAAATTAAGTATTTTGGAACGTAATGTAATTAATTTTTGAAATTGAAATTCTATTGTTAAAGTTTTGATTTTTGGATTGATTGATATTGGTGAATTAAGTTGGTAAAGTTGAAAGTATTATGAGTAATTATTTATATGTGTATATATTAAGTTGTGGAGGAATAAGAATAATTATATTATGGGATAATATACTTATTAAGGAAAATGTATTATATTTTTGGAAAAAGAGAAAGTTTAAAGGTGATGGAATGAGTTATTCAATGAGAAGAGAGAAGGAGTTATTGTTTTATTTGGAAAAAGAAAAAGAAAAGGAAAAAGATAATGATAATAGTATATTATTATTATTATTTAACTTGAAAAAGGGGAAGGAAATAATGATATTTATGTTATTATTTTTATTAAATAAGATCACCTCCTGAAGAGTGCAACTTCATCTTCAACCTACTTTCTTCTTCACCATTCAACCCTACAGCAGCCGCCGCCCCACTCCTCTAGCCGTCGCGGCGTGCAGCACTCCGGTGAGAGCATCTCCATTCGTCTAAGCCGTCTACCCTCTATCCGCAACACGCCAGAAGAAGCTGAGGAGCTCGTCAACGTCTCTCATCCCAACTCCTTTGTTCACGCGTAGGTGAAGCTGAGGTGTCTATCTTTTCACGTTCGTCCCCAGATCGCGTCACCGACTACCACCACATCCGTGTCGGTCCTTCCTAGCGTGAGCCGCCTTCATTTTTCGTTCTCACTCACCACCGTAAAGAGGACTCCGACGAACGAACCTACGACCAATCTAATTCGATCTGAGCTGCATTGCCCAATTTGTGAGTCGAGCCGTCCTTTGCAAGACGCTCGCCTGCATCCTTCATGTCGCACATGCAAGCAAGCCATATCCCAGCCACCCCTCCAATTTGAGCCGAGCCGACCTTCTTAGTCCAGCCACAAGCTTTCCTTCATTGGTTAATTAGCCATTCACCTTTGAGAGCCTTATTTTTGGAGAAGTTGGTAAGTTTTTTATGGGTTTGGTGCTCTCATCCAATACTTATTTATCCCAAATGATTTAAGTCAAGAAATTTGAGTTATGGATTTAAGTTGGAATGTTATTTTTACTTGAAGGTTGACTATTTTGTTGGAAGATTAGAATTGTGTAATTTCTCATTCGAGGTTGTGTTGGATTCAACCTTAGTCTTGGGGTAAGTTTTGTTAAGTTTGGATGTCTAATTAACCGGATGGGTGATAGTGGACAAAATTATTAATTTTGTTTATGTGTTTATGTTTAGGACTGTAATTGGGAAGGTGACTGTCAACCAAAGAAGTTTTATTTTAGTTAATCTCCAAGTAAGAGATTTTCCTATTATACCCCATTTTGAAGTTGCATGTATGTTATGTATTACTTAGTAGTGTAGCTAAGGGAGATACAGTATGATTGAGTTATGATATTGATGTTATGATATATATGTATAGGTTATAGTGTTCTCTTAAGTCTACCTGTTAGAGTCGTACCATATGGGTGTCCCTTGGGATCACCACCTATGTATGCCTATGTGGCTAGTTTTGATGTGTGATTCGACGGGATCACTTACAGCCCGACTCTCCTTTAGAATGATTCCTTCGAGTTCATTTAGAGTCCAGATGTGTCCTTACGAGACCACTGGATAGCGTGCGTTCGGGAGCACAATAGTATGAGGTACTTTATTATAGCACTCTAACAAGATATTAACAGACACATAGCGGGACTAATAGTGGGTCCCTTACTGGGTATAAATTTATACTCATTCTTTTACATGTTTAATTTTACAAGTAAAGGTAGAGGTAAAGGCAAGCTGGCGAATGACAAGAAGTGACTGTGGTTCACCATAGGGGATAGTTCAGTTTTCTTTCGCATTTTATTTATATTTTCGGTATTTAATTTTAAGAAATTTATTTTGGAACTCATCATTATATATTTTTAGTATTTTATTTTTATGGGGCCCAAACTAGTATTTTAATTAGTTATTTTAATTATTTATTTAGTTATTTTATTCCCTTTTTATATACTTTATTATTTAATTTAACTGAATATTTAAAACATTTCATTTAATTTTATTATTTTCTTGTATTTAGAAATAAAAAGTCTATATTTATTTCAATGGTAATGACTTCAACTTAGTAAGAAAGCTGGGTCGTTACAATTAAGGATATCTTTATGCATTTTAGTGCGTTGGAATAAGGAATGACGGGATATAGAACATCCGTCGACGTCATAATGTGTATGTCGGTATATGTCCCCAATGCCATACACACGTACATTGGAGAAAATGTAAGAATTAAATAATAATTTCTCCATCCCCACCACGTGCAATCTTAACCCATAACCCATTTTTGTCGCGTGTAGTCTTCACGCGTAGTGCAGATGTCACACCCCGATCTGCAAGACAACCAGAACGTAGAAAGTAGTGTGGATAGCATGCGGTTTAGCTTTAAACTTTGCAATAGGTCTTATCGCCTAGATTATTCTCAATTTCTTTTAAGCTATCGATCGAAACTCAAAACACAACGGAAGTCAACTTTAAACGCCAAATACAATAAGTAACATAACCAAAACGTACACTTTATTACTAAGAGACGTTTAGTACAACATTTGACCAAAATAAATAATATTTATCAAAACTCTTTAACGCCTAGTGACTTTCTCAACTCGCCGCAAGCCCTTCAATCCTCCACCATGCATGCCTTTTCTACATGGCTGCTTTTAACTTTATGTGCACATAACAATTAGCTCATTTAAGGAAGCAACTAATGGTTTAAAAACCATTTCTTATCAAGCTTAAACATTGTAAAACATGTTTGAAATCATATAAATACTTTAAAAAAAACACTTTGAAAGAAAGCACTCACCAATCCTTGCTAAAAAAAAGTTATCTTCTCCTTCTCGGGTAGCCTTCTCGTCGAACAACCATAGCACTTAACACCTAATTTTTCTTATGCTTACTTAATGACCAAATCCTGTATTTATACTATTCCTTAACTTAGATTAGTTATTCTCAAATCCTTGTCCAATTGCCAGCTCCTACATAAAACTTTACACATAAAATTAATATTTATCTTAGCCATGTTTAAATTTTTAATCTTACACGTTAACCCTTGTTAAATTAGATTTGACATCTTCTCGCCAAACCTTTCTTCTCGCCTAACTCCATTCCACGAATAGCTTTAACCACTTAACACAATTTTCGAAAGTGTTAATGCAATAACTCCTTTTGCGGATTACCCAACCTTTTCTCGAGAATACTCTTTCTCTTGTGAACGTTTAGACTTATAGGTCCTACCGCAAATCCTTATTTTCACAAAACCTCATCGCGAACTAGCTTCTTAATCGCAAAACTTATACTTAACCATATAAATTTTTATCCACTACTACAAAATCTACTTTACTTGATACTAGCCACTTTTACATACTTGACATTTTTATTAAAAAAAATGTCAAGTATTGACCATTTAAAAATATTTTACGTTAGCTTTTACTTGATGTTTTTTTCGTGTAAAAAATAAGAGAGATTTTACTTGACGTTTTATTCCCATCAAGTATAACGAACATTTATTTTATGCGAAAAAAACGTCAAGTATAGTTTGAAGAAAGCAAAATTTTCACTGAATTTTTTGAATTATTTTACGTTAGTTTTTACTTGACATTTTTTTCTACGTCCAGTATAGTGCATATGTTACTTGATGGTTTTTTAGCATCAAGTATAGTGCATATTTTACTTTACGTTTGTTTCGCGTCAAGTATAGCTAATATTTACTTGACGTGGAAACAACGTCAAGTATAGTTAACAATTTTATTTTGTTAAGTATAAAAATATAAAAATACTTTTTATTTCCCTCATTTGATTAAATAAACGGATCAAAATAAATTTATTAAAATAAATGAATCAAAATAAATTTATTAAAATAAACTTTTCAAAATAAACTTATCAAAATAAACTTTTAAAAATAAACTTATTAAAAATTTCCCTCCCTTCCATTCGTCTCCTCCTTTCGTTTCCCCCTTTCTCTCCACTAAAACCCTCCACGTTATTCTCTTCATCTCCAAAATTTTCCTAACTCCCTCGATTTCCCTCCTCTTACAGCACCCCTCCCCCGACTTCCCCTTCCCGCCATTACCCTCCACAAATCACCACCAACTCATTGCACTACTTGACGAAGGTCACCGCACGCTTATCGGACTCTGCCTTCCTGTGGGTAACTCATCAAACTCCTCGTCGATCAAATTCATTCTCTCAATCTACAAGAATGTTGCCGCACGTCTTCACTTGTAGCACGCTCACCTCCCTCCTCAGGTCATCACAGGTCATCATTATAGGTAATACTTTTGAGGAATATTTTCTTATTTGAACGATTTCTGTGGTTCTTAAGTAGGTTAGAGTCTTCAGATTAACAACCTGTTAAGTATTTCATTGCTTCAGATGATGTGGGAGTAGGTGGGGAAATCGGCTTTCATAGAAGAAAATGAAAGAATGTGAGAAAGGCCACTTCCATATCAAGAAGGACGCAATAAACTAAACTAACTTATGGTAATTTCATTAGTATTAGAGCTAAAATCATGAATTTTCTATCTGTTTCCTCCCATATTAGTAGTCCGCTTGTTGGAGTTTGTAAATTAAATTTGATATCCAAACCTATGTGTCAGGGATAATATTGAAGATATTCACATCTAATGAAATGATTAGATTACTCTACAATCTTTCTAGCTTGGATTTGGTGCTGATTTATTGGCAATCTTATCCCATTTATATTTCTTGTTTTTTTTTTTCAATCCACTGGTTGAGAAGGATAGGCATGTTTTTTATATTAAGTGTAATTTTCTCCATTACCATCTCCCCTTTCACGTTGCCTTTCATGCCAGTCATCTAGTGAACTAGTTTGCAAGTTCTGAGTATACAATTTTCATTAATGGAATTTTGGTTAAACTTTTGATGAGGATTATGGATATTCACTGATACACTGAGAATATAATTTTTTGATGGCATATTGGTGTAACGACCCAACTTTTCAAATCTAATCTAAGTCGTTACTTTAACACAAAACAGTTTGTTGACAAAAGACATAACGAAGTTTAGTTGAAACCATAAGAAATCAAAGAAAAACTTTAATCGGGCCTTATTTCAAAATATGAAATTTTAAAGTACTGTTTACAAAAATTTAACTATTTGTAAACTTAGTTCAAACAAAATATTTTAAAGCCGTTAGTGGAAGCAGTTTAAAGATAGTCCTCTATGGCAATTCACGATTCTTTCTTGTCCCTCATCGGTCTGCCTCTCGTGTTACCTTTGCCTGAAAAGTTAAACATAAAAAGGATGAGTATTAACATACCCAGTAAGAGACCCACTACTTGTCCCGTTAGGGGAAAAATAAATTATTAGCATCCAATGGTGTACCCTGCACAGTCAAAGTCTTGTGATCCCGTAGGATGCACATAATCAGTCTAGCGTCCGAGGGACGCATAAATCAGTCTAGTGTTCTGCAGAAACACTATCAGTCTAGTGCTCCCGAAGGATGCATATATCAGTCCAGTGCTCCCGAAGGATGAACATATCAATCTAGCGCTCCCAAAGGATACATATATTAGTCCAGTGCTCCCGAAGGATGCACAAATGGTGATAATCCCGTAGGGCACCCACAAGGTAACTACCCACTAGGAAACCAATAATTTATCGCTCAGTCCCTTCTATACATCTTAACAGTAGTTTACAATCCAGTTAAACGTCCTCATCACGTAAACTCTTCACTTAACCTCGAACAACCATTTCATTCCAATTTAACCTAAGGCCAGTCAAAACATATCAGTATATCAGTCAAAGAAGTAATTACTCATAACATCCTCCTCGGTCTACAAGGGGTATGACTAATTAGTTCCCTCCGGCATAAGCACGCAACCACGACAGTGTATCCTACACTCAGTCTAAACAACCATCCATCAGTTTCAACCTTCCCCCTATATAAATTACATCTACTGTTTTCAGTCATTCAACAACCATATGTGAATATTTACATAGCCTGTCAGTCGCCACATACACTTGACACCAAACCACATAAACCCATACATACATATATATTTTCTCGTCGAAACACAATCTTAGTTAAACATCAGGCTTACAACCAAAAGTATATAGCATATCCAACATTCCTGCTCAATTCCAATATAATCATATAGTCCAACACATCTCAAAGCTATAAGTGAGTCCAGTAGGAAGTCCCTTACCTCACTCTTATGTAATTTCTTCAATCGAACAAATTCCAATAAATCAATTCCCAAGAAGTGGAGAAATGAACTTCAACGAAGCTTATGGCAAAATTCAAGGTCCCTAACTTCAAATCCCCAATATCGCCTTCAAGAACAAACATCAAAGCTATCAATTAACAAACATCAACTAAATGAAATTTCAATGTAGGCCCTTAAACCCATCAATTTCATCCTTACCCAACAAAATTACAACGACTTAGCGGCAGCGGCACACAAGATTAGAGCAAAAGGCATTGTGCAATAGATTTGGAAATGGGTCGGCTTTCAAATCCGCTGCTGGAAGGAGACGCGCGGCTACCTCACGAATAACCAGCGAGCTGACTCGGCGGCTGGGCATCACGAACGGAGACCGGCAACTTACAATAGACGATTCGCGGCTGAGAGACGGCGTGAGTGCGGACGGTACCAGGCGGCGGCGGGTTTCGGCTGGCGAACGGAATGACGACTGCGGAAATGGAGAGGCGGTGCGGCTCGGTTTCGCAAACTGGAACGGACGGCGGCGTGCAGCTGGGCTGGGCTTCTTCGGACGAACGAAAAAGAGGATGGGGAGGGGCTGCGGCGGCTAGGGAAAAGGGAAGAGGAGAAGAAGAAAAGAGAAAAAGAAAGAGATGGGGGGGGTGTCGCACACGAGAGGAAGAGAGGGGGGGGAGGGAATTTTGAATTGCCCCCCCCCCTTTTTTTGTTTTATTTAATAATAAAAATAATAATAATAACTATTATTACTATTACTTTATTTATTAAATCCCTATTTCTTTTTTTTTTCCCTCAATTTTATAGTATACAACACCCAACAAATTTTAAAATCTTTAAATAATAAGGTAATTTGATTGAAATAAAATACCTCGAAATTGGGGTGTTACATTCTTCCCTCCTTAAGAAACTTTCGTCCTCGAAAGTTCTAATCCTGGAATAACTCTGGGTAACGAGCCCTCATATCATCTTCTTGCTCCCATGTTGCCTCTTCAACTCGATGATTCCTCCACAATACTTTCACTAATGAAATTCCTCTATTACGAAGCATCTTCACCTCTCTAGCCAGAATCTCAACTGGTTGCTCCACATAGCTCAAATTCTCATCAATCTCTAGTGGTTCATAGTCCACTACGTGAGATGGATCTGCCACATACTTCCTCAACATCGAAACATGAAAAACATTATGAACTGCGGAGTGAGATGGTGGTAATGCCAAACGATACGCCACAACACCAATTCTCTCTAAAATCTCAAACGGTCCAACAAAACGAGGACTCAACTTCCCCTTCTTTTCAAAACGCATAACACCCTTCATAGGTGCTACCTTCAAGTACACTTTATCTCCCACATCAAACTCAAGGTCTTTCCGTCTCACATCAGCATAGCTCTTCTGTCTACTCTGCGTTGTTTGCATACTTGCTCTAATCTTCTGAATGGCCTCATTGTAGACTGAACCAACTCAGGACCCATCAATCTCTGTTCACCAACCTCATTCCAACAAACATGAGTTCTACAACATTTACCATACAAAGCTTCAAACGGTGCCATGACAATGGTAGCCTCAAAGCTGTTATTATAAGCAAACTCCATCAAATGCAAGTGAGAGTCCCAACTACCTGGAAACTCTCAAACACAAGCTCGTAGCATATCCTATAAAACCTGGTTCAAATGTTCAGTTTGACCATCAGTCTGTGGATGAAAAGCCGTACCAAAATCTTACCTCGTGCCCATGGCAGTCTGAAGTCCCTTCCAAAACTTGGAAGTAAATCGTGCATCTCTATCAGAAACAATAGACACAGGCACTCCATGCAGTCTCACAATCTCAGTTAAATATAACTGTGCCCACTTACTAGCAGTATAAGTGGATTTTCCTGGAACAAAATGTGCTGACTTCGTAAGTCTGTCTACAACAACCCAAATCACTGTGTAACCCTTCAGGGTTCTAGGAAGTCCTGTAATAAAGTCCATCGACACATTCTCCCACTTCCAGTCTGGCACACTCAAAGGCTGCAACGAACCTGCTGGTTTCAGTCTAGGTGCCTTAACCTGCTGACACACTAGACACTTACTAACAAACTCTGCCACTTCCCTCTTCATATTGCACCACCAATAAACTCGTTTAAGATCTTGATACATTTTCGTACTACCAGGATGCATGGAAAATGGAGAACTATGGGTCTCATTCAGTAATTCGGTCTTGATTGTAGTATCTACTGGCACACACAAGCGTCTCTCAAACAACATCCCACCATCAGAGGATATAGAGAACTCATCAGTCTGTCCTGTTCCTACGAGGCGACGTCTCTCCTCCAAATAAGGATCACTACTCTGAGCCTCAATAATCTTCTGCCTCAGAGTTGGTTGTACTGTTAACTGAGCTAACTGTGAGGCAATTGCCCCCACAGATACTGCAATCTCAGCTCTCTCAAGGTCTCGATGTATCGATACTTGACTAGTAATAAGCGTTGCTGAATGTGATACTTTCCTACTAAGAGCATCAACTACAACATTCGCTTTACTTGGATGATATAATATCTCACAGTCATAATCTTTTACTAACTCGAGCCACCTTCGCTGTCTCATATTTAACTTCTTCTGGGTGAAGAAGTATTTCAGGCTCTTATGGTCAGTAAAGATTTATATCTTTTCACCGTACAAATAATGTCTCCAGATTTTCAGTGCAAACACTACTGCTGCCAACTCTAAATCATGTGTAGGGTAGTTCTGCTCATGACTTTTCAACTGACGAGAGGCATATGCAACCACCCTACCTTGTTGCATCAAAACACAACCCAAACCTTTCTTAGAAGCATTGCTGTAGATCACAAAACTCCCAGATCCATCTAGTACTGTCAGGACTGGTGCAGTAACTAACCTCTGCTTGAGGTTCTGAAAACTATCCTCACAAGCTGGGCTCCAAACAAAAGAAGTCCCCTTCCTGGTCAACTGGGTCAAGGGAGTAGCTATACGAGAAAAATCTGCCACAAACCTCCGGTAATAACCTGCTAAACCAAGAAAACTACGAACCTCACTGACAGCAGAGGGTCGAGACCAACTAGTAATAGCCTCAATCTTTGCAGGATCCACAGAAACTCCCTCGCTTGAAACCACATGACCAAGGAAAGCCACCTGCTTCAACCAGAACTCACACTTTGAGAACTTAGCATAAAGTTTATTGTCTCGAAGAGTTTATAAAACTTTATGCAAATGCTCCTCATGTTCAGCCTCGGTCTTGGAATAAACTAAAATGTCATCAATGAAGACTATTACAAAAGTGTCTAAGAAGTCCTTAAACACTCTGTTCATCATATCCATAAATATAGCAGGTGCATTTGTCAATCCAAAAGACATTACAATGAATTCATAATGTCCATACCTCTAACGAAAAGCAGTCTTAGGAATATCACCGTCTTTAATCCTCAACTGATGGTAACCCGAGCGTAAATAAATCTTAGAGAATACAGTGGCTCCTTGCAACTGATCAAACAAATCATCAATTCTAGGCAGTGGATACCTATTCTTGACTGTCACCTTATTAAGTTCTTTGTAATCTATACAAAGACGCATCGATCCATCCTTCTTCTTCACAAACAGTATGGGTGCACCCCAAGGCGACACACTAGGTCAAATAAAATCTTTGTCAAGCAATTCCTGTAACTGTACCTTCAACTCCTTCAATTCAGCAGGAGCCATCCTATAAGGGACTCTAGAAATGGGAGC
The DNA here is from genome assembly GCA_025688845.1 of Cucumis hystrix. Lineage (NCBI taxonomy): Eukaryota > Viridiplantae > Streptophyta > Magnoliopsida > Cucurbitales > Cucurbitaceae > Cucumis > Cucumis hystrix. Next base: position 4,467,934 of record CM046891.1, on the reverse strand, counting down.
GGTACCTGACTCCAACTCAATAGCAAAATCAATCTCCCTGTGAGGCGGAAGTCTTGGAAGCTCTTCTGGAAATACATCAGGATATTCCCTTACCACAGGTTCTGAGGTCAAAGAAATCTCAACTTCCCTAGTATCCACCACACTGGCCAAAATACTCCAGGTACCCTGGTTGAGTAATTTACTGGCCTTCATAGCTGAAATTTCTTTAGGTAGAACCACAATCCCTGCCCCTTTAAACTTAAAACTAGGCTCGGTAGGAGGACTAAACACTACCTCCTTACGAGAACAATCAATACTGGCATGATTGGCGGCCAACCAATCCATGCCTAAAATTACATCGAAATCATGCATATCCAAAAGTAACAAGGTTACATCCAACACACGACCAGCTAACTCAATTTGGCATGCTTTAATCTTTTCCCTTGACATCATTATTTCCCCAGATGGTGTAGACATTGATAAAACATAATCTAGGGGCTCCACTTCTAAACATGCATGTGTTACAAATATCGACGATATAAAAGAGTGAGAGGAACCAGAGTCAAACAAAGTTAAGGCAAAATGCCCCAACACTGGTAGCGTACCTGTAACAACTGTGCCAGCCCTTTGAGCCTCAGATCTGTTAGTAGCAAAAACTTTGCCATGTTGAGGTGCTCTCGCTCCCTGACTGCTCTGCCCAAGCTCAGTAGACCTCAAAGGACAACGATCAGCTGTATGCTCCTCTTGCCTACACTTGAAACAAATCCTTGTCCCAAATAAATAACTACCCAGATGGCGCTTTCCACAAGTGTTGCACAACGGTTTCTCTCTGGCAGTTTCACCTGCCCCAAAGGGACTCTGCTGGAAACAGCAGAAATTACCACCTGACCTCAAGCTCCTCTGAGGAACTTCGACGAACTTCTGCTCCGCCTTTCTCTTCTGACTAAATGATGTTCCCTTGTCAACATTCTTTGGCTGAACCTCGTCCTTTCCAATACTCACATCTACTGCCAAGTGCAGTGCTTCAACTTGAGTGGAGGGCTTTAGTGCTCGCACAAAGCCTCTGATCTCATCCCTTAATCCCCTAACAAACCTCTCAGCTCTGGCCTGCTCATTACCAACAAGCTCAGGGGCGAAGCATGACAGCATGTCGAACGCCTGATCGTACTCCTCAACTGTCATGTGTCCTTGCTTCAATTCCAAGAATTCCTGGCTTTTAGCATCTCTAAGGTTAGCCGAGAAAAACTTGGTATAGAAGCAATCTCTAAACTGGTCCCAAGTGACCTGGTCCAACTTTCAACCCAACATACGCAGTGTAGACCTCCACCAGATAATACCCCTATCTCTGAAAAGAAACACTGAACCTTGTGCTCTTCTGGGCATCTCATATAACTAAAAATGGTTTCCACAGAAGACAACCACAACTCCGCCTTGGTAGAATCCTCCAGTTATCCATCAAAAGTCTGAGAGTCATATTTCCTAAAGTCTCTCAAGTGTTTCGCCTCTGCAGAAAGCTGATTTGGTAACATCTGTGGCTGCTATACGACCGATCCCCGTGCAGAAGGGTCTACAGACGCAGGTGGAGCTGGTGGTACAAGCAGAACCACTGGTGCAGGTTGGTTCTGAGCCATGGCAGCAGCAATAAGCTCCGTAATTCTCTGCTCCAGGTGGGCAGACAAGGCTGCCAAATCCGTTTGAGTAACAAGTGCAGCAGGGACATGCTGGTCAGCTTGGCCCACAGCAGGCTGATTACGCCCTGCTCCTCTACCTCGGCCTCTAAAACCATCCCTACGTGCACCTCTCCTTGGCGGCATGGTTTTCTAATACCACCAAAATATCCTTTTAGTCTTAACAACAAAGCACCTCAGACAGTCTAGTTTAACTTAGGCAAAGTCATGTTATTAATACCATACTTATTAAACATAAAAGCATACCTGATGAGTGACGAAGGATTGTGTTAGCCATAGGGACACAAAAACACAGACTTACTTCATAAGTCAGTCTACAGAACCTAAAACTTAGGCTCTGATACCAACTGTAACGACCCAACTTTTCAAATCTAATCTAAGTCGTTACTTTAACAAAAAACAGTTTGTTGACAAAAGACATAGCGAAGTTTAGTTGAAACCATAAGAAATCGAAGAAAAACTTTAATCGGGCCCTATTTCAAAATATGAAATTTTAAAGTACTATTTACAAAAATTTAACTATTTGTAAACTTAGTTCAAACAAAATATTTTAAAGCCGTCAGCGGAAGCAGTTTAAAGACAGTCCTAATGACAATTCACGATTCATTCTTGTCCCTCGTCGGTCTGCCCCTCGTGTTACCTTTGCCTGAAAAGTTAAACATAAAAAGGGTGAGTATTAACATACCCAGTAAGAGACCCACTACTGATCCCGTTAGGGGAAAAATAAATTATTAGCATCCTATGGTGTACCTGCATAGTCACAGTCTTGTGATCCCGTAGGATGCACATAATCAGTCTAGCGTCCGAGGGACACATAAATCAGTCTAGTGTTCTGCAGAAACACTATCAGTCTAGTGCTCCCGAAGGATGCACATATCAGTCCAGTGCTCCCGAAGGATGCACATATCAGTCTAGGGCTCCCGAAGGATGCACATATTAGTCTAGTGCTCCCGCAGGATGCACATATCAGTCTAGTGCTCCCGAAGGATGCACAAAGGGTGATAATCCCGTAGGGCACCCGCAAGGTAACTACCCACTAGGAAACCAATAATTTACCCCTCAGTCCCTTCTATACATCTTAACAGTAGTTTACAATCCAGTTAAACGTCCTCATCACGTAAACTCTTCACTTAACCTCGAACAAGCATTTCATTCCAATTTAACCTAAGGCTAGTCAAAACATATCAGTATATCAGTCAACGAACTAATTACTCATAACATCCTCCTCGGTCTACAAGGGGTATGACTAATTAGTTCCCTCCGGCATAAGCACGCAACCACGACAGTGTATTCTACACTCAGTCTAAACAACCATCCATCAGTTTCAACCTTTCCCCTATATAAATTACATCTACTGTTTTCAGTCATTCAACAACCACATGTGAATATTTACATAGCCAGTCAGTCGCCACATACACTTGACACCAAACCACATAAACCCATACATAAATATGTATTTTCTCGTCGAAACACAATCTTAGTTAAACATCAGGCTCACAACCAAACGTACATAGCATATCCAACATTCCTGCTCAATTCCAATATAATCATACAGTCCAACACATCTCAAAGCTATAAGTGAGTCCAGTAGGAAGTCCCTTACCTCACTCTTATGTAATTTCTTCAATCGAACAAATTCCAATAAATCAATTCCTAAGAAGTGGAGAAATGAACTCCAACGAAGCTTATGGCAAAATTCAAGGTCCCAAACTTCAAATCCTCAATATCGCCTTCAAGAACAAACATCAAAGCTATCAATTAACAAACATCAATTAAATGAAATTTCAATGTAGGCCCTTAAACCCATCAATTTCATCCTTACCCAACAAAATTACAACCACGTAGCGGCAGCGACACACAAGATTAGAGCAAAAGGCATTGTGCAATAGATTTGGGCATGGGTTGGCTTTCAAATCCGCGGCTAGAAGAAGACGCGCGACTAGAAGGAGACGCGCGGCTGGAAGGAGATGCGCGGCTACCTCACGAACAACCGACGAGCTGATGCGGAGGCTGGGCTTCACGAACGGAGACCGGCAGCTTGAAATAGACAATTCGCGGCTGAGAGACGGCATGAGTGCAGACGGTACAAGGCAACGACGGGTTTCGACTGGCAAACGAGCGACAGCTGCGGAAATGGAGAGTCGGTGCGGCTCAGTTTCGCGAACTGGAACGGACGGCGGTGTGCGGCTGGGCTGGGCTTCTTCGGACGAACGGAAAAGAGGAGGGGGAGAGGCTGCGGCGGCTAGGGAAAAGGGAAGGAGAAGAAGAAAAGAAAGAGATGGGGGGGGGGGGGGGTCGCACGCGGGAGGAAGAGAGGGGGGAAAGGAAATTTTTAATTTCCCCCCCTTTTTTTTGTTTTATTTAATAATAATGATAATAATAAAAATAATAATAATAATAATAATAACTATTATTACTATTACTTTATTTATTAAATCCCTATTTTTTTTCTTTTCCCTCAATTTTATAGTATACAACACCCAACAAATTTTAAAATCTTTAAATAATAAGGTAATTTGATTGAAATAAAATACCTCGAAATTAGGGTGTTACAATTGGTGGCCTCTGAAACTTGATGAAGTTCAAGATGTGCGTATGTCTTATTTTAACTGATATATTCCATAACCCAAATACTATACTACTTTGGTGATTTAAACCATAAGTTTTTATGCTTGAATGAATGTACAAGAAAGTGTTCATATAATGAACATTGAAATTGTGTTACTTTGATGATGTGTATCATTTAACCGCCAAAATGTTTCTTATTTGTTGTTGAAGAACCCTTCTAACAAAAGGAGAATAATTTGTGACGAGAAGTTAAAAGAACTTTTTGATGTTGATTCCTTTAATGGACTCACTGTTTTGAAACTCCTGGCCACACATTTTATAAAGATGAAATAGTAAGTTTCTCCTACACGTTGTCTTTGTTGATGTAAGATAATCTAGAATTTATTGTATTCTTGAGTTGTAATCTCCTACACTTGTGTTAATATTTAAAGTTTCAACATTAATCGTTTTTATAAATTTTATCTTTGGTTTTGAGTTAGAAAGATACACTTAGATATTTTCTAAGTTTTTTTAATATTTAAGACACATAGTTTTGTTGGTTTTTTTTTAAAGTTACAATTAGTAATTTTAACTTGTTTGAAAGATACACTTAGACATTTTCTAAGTTGTTTTAATACATCAAACACTTCAAATTTCTCATTATCTCAAAGTATATGAATGATATAGCTTGTGTAGATTGTTGATAAAAGTTTTCATTGCTCATTTCAGTTATGAGCTGTAAGTTTAAACAATAAACAATTTCAGTTTTAAGACTTCAAACCTCTTTGGTGACCAAGAGGATGAGGATATAACATACACACTCCAAGACTATGAAGCTTTTCCTAGAAGGTAACATTTATAGTCTCATGTTCATTTGGTATGTTTGTATGTTGCTTACTTTTTAATACTATTCTATTTTGGAGCTATTTAGTCAATTTATTGTAAATTTTGACTACAGTTGAGGATATGTGTGAGAGACATCCAAATGTCAAGGTCAACATCTTTGGTGTACCAGTTGTTCACTTCCAAGCAATTTCTTCCTTAGTTTTAGTAGACCACACGTTTTTGGTTATATAAGACAGTTATTATTATTGTTGATTTTGGAATAGGCTACATATAGAAAATTTTATTTGACTATATTGGATTGAAATTGCGTAATTCTTGATGACATTGTTGAGATTAATGAAATTATTGTTGATTTACGTAGTTGTTATACTAAATTATTTGTCATTTTTTATTGTATAACTACTTATTAAAGAGTTTATTTTGTTGATAGATATGTTTTATTAAAATGCAGGAAACATGAAATGGAAAATTTTGTATATTTAATATATTAATAAATTATATACATGACATTAAATACATGTAGTATACTATCTTACTTGAATCAAATATACAATTTTACTTGACGAATAAATAGTGTCAAGTATTCTATCTTACTTGATGAGCAAATAGTGTTAAGTATATTATCTTACTTGACATGTAAATAGTGTCAAGTATACGATCTTACTTAACGTGCAAAAGCCTTCAAGTATACGACTTTGCTTGACACGTAAAAGGCGTAATGTATACGATCTTACTTGACACGTAATAAGCGTCAAGTGCCATAGATTACTTGACGTTAATACGGTGTCAAGTAAACGTATACTTGACGGTTTTTTAGTGTCAAGTAATGTGACTACACTTGACGCTTTTAAAAACATCAAGTATACGTTTACTTGACACTATAGTAATGTCAAGTAAACCAATTTCTGTAGTAGTGATCACTCAATCCTTTCCGCAGATTGATTCAAATGCCAACTTCTTATCGTGAAGTCTTACTTCAAAAATTCTCCTCTTATCCAAAACGAAAATTTCAAAACACTTAGCCAAATTTTTCTTCTTATACTCAAATTAGAAACATGTCTTACAATAGATCTCATTCGCGATCTCACACCGAATTATGTGCAAACCTAAGTACCGAAAGAAAAACCATGATTGACTTTCTTATTAATTTCTTATATTAACAAAAGATACAAGAGGGAAGATAAATAGGTTACAACTTATGATAAATAAAAAAAAAAAAGGAAAGGATATGAGGGTAAATCCTTCCTTGGGCCAAACCCACTAATTATAACACTCCTCAAATTGGGACGTAGGTATTAATAAGAACCAACTTACTAACACAAGCATCAAAGTTCTATCTGAGAAGTCTCTTAGTTAGAACATCGACAACTTTCTGGCTCGAGGGAATGTATGGAATGCATATTCTACCATTATTTAGTTTTTCTTATATGAAATGTCAATTAATCTTCACATGTTTAGTTCTATCCTATTAAATTGAATTGTTGGCGATGCTAATAGCTCCATTGTTATCACAGAAGAATTTCATCAGCAACTTACAATCATGATGAAGATCAGATAAAATTTTAATATATGAAAGTTGTCCTTAGTCCAATTGCATCTTCTTTTTCTCAAAATTTACGATGAAAAACACCAAAAAGTCATAGTTTCCAAGATTCACAAATTTGCAAACATCTGAATGCATAGTAAACACACTGCATAGTTTCTAAGTCCAATTGATGTGTGTTCTCCATTGTTTTCCTTAATTATCTTGAATAAAGAGAAAAAAATAAGTTGTGTTTCTACAAGTTATCACACCCGTAATTTTAGGATAATGTTTGTCCTTAAACAGTTTCTCATAGTCCCAATGCAACATTCCCCAAACTCGATACAACACCATGATCCCTCATTGTGGATCAAACTTTAAGATATGACACCATCAAATTTAATATAATATATGTCATCCTATGCGATCATCTCCTCGGAGGATCTGACCATAGGAGTTACAACAACATAAAGACAAGTAATGGATAGGATTGCTTAAAACTTCAACAATTGTCTTTCCTAATAGTAGCTAGAGAAATGTTTGATTGAATATGAATTTTTATATCTTCAATAAATATGCTCTTCTCTCATAGGGAAATAATAATATGCTTTGAATCGAAAGCAACCATTGTGCAAAATTTAAAAGTCATTATAACAAGCAAAGTACCTTAAGATCAGATAAATCTGAAACTTGACAGGTTGGCTTTGCCTCGGTCTAGACCTTGGCAGGTTAGCCCCTGACCTCGGCTTGGCTAGTCAACCTCACGTGGTGGCTTTTCTTTAATCAAGTTCTGAGTTTTTCATTATCTCTTGGCTTTTTAAATTTCTAATTGATCCCTAGTCCTTTGTGGTCCTTCTCAGCCTGAGCCTCAACCTTCGACTATCTAATATTTGAATTACCTTTAAATAATGAAGCTTCATTATTTTTAGCTTCCTAAGTACTTTGGGGTGAATATGTAGTTGAAACTCGTACTTGCCTCTAAATAATAATCAACTTAACTTTAATTGATAAGATTGAGCTTTGGCCTCAAACACTTTGGATTTACGGAACTAGCTAAACGTGAGATCTATACCTTTTTGTGATTGGGTTGGCCTCGACCTCGAAAAAATTTCATAGTACGTCTAGTGAAAATGTTTTACCTTACTACATTTAGAGTTAGTCTCGGTCAGCCCTCTGTAAATTTCTATCACAATTTCACATTTTCAAACAAATTTGAGCTTGAGTTAAGGGATAAAAGTCCTCACATACGAAAAACATCGCAATGACCAAACTCAAATTAATTAAAAATTTAAAAAATTGGAAATGCCAATTCATTGGCACAATTACAGAGAAGCAACTTCTTAAGCATACTTTTGAAAATAAATCTAGTTTAAAGAATGAAATAGAGAAGAAAAACATTACTCTCGTTGTCATCTTTGTATCTACAATTCACCAATTGGAAGTCATGAACACCACCACTTGAAGATCTCCATATTCTCTAATTGACTCAGGTTTAGGGTTGTTTAAAATATTCTGTAACTCAAAAATTCTATGAAGAATTGGGAATTGAAAAATTTTTTTAGAGATTTGTCAGATATAATTTTTACAGTATTCAATAACTAAAAAAGGAAGAACATCTCTTTTTCTTTCTATTTTGCAAGTGCATTACATGCACGAAATGGAGAGAGAGTAGAAGAACATGAGGGACATCCCATGTTTGAAGTAACTCCCAAGAAGGGAGTTAATTATACTATTATTTAATAAAAGAATAAAATAATAATTAATTAAATTAGTTTATTAATTTAATAATTAGTAATCAATTAGATTAATATTTGATCAAATCAAATTTAATTAAGGGGTCTTTACAAAAAGATAACAAAGCAGTAAAATATTTACATTGTATAGAACAATTTCAAAGACGAAAAAAGTCGGTCCACAATGAAAAATACCAAAAATGTCTCATGATTAATTAATTGGCACCCAACACGCGTAGTATATTTGGTAAATGATCGTTTTGATTTGACTATTCTTTCCTATCGTTTAGATTTGGCTACTCATGGTTTAGATTTGGCTATCATTTGGTACACAATCGTTTAGATTTAATCATTTAAATTTGGATAGTCAAATCAACGATTATTTAAAAAAAAAATTAATACACGATCTTTTAAATTTGGGTAGCCAAATCTCAACGTTTTTTTTTTTTTTTTGTGATTTTTTTGTACACGATCGTTAATGTTTGATACATGATAGTTTAGATTTAATCGTTTAAATTTAGCTACCCAAATCTAAACGATTTTTTAAAGATTCTTTGGAACACGATCGTTTCGATTTGGCTATTTTTTGTAAACGATCATTTAGATTTGGCTATCCAATATTCTAACGATTTTCTTTCACGATCTTTTATATTTGACACACGATGTCAAACAACCAAATAACATTTTAAATTTTTTTTAAAAAATAGATATTTTATATTTGGTACACGATCTTGACTAAATAACAGTTTGAAAAGAAAATTTGCAAAAGAATAAGAGAAAAAGACGATGGAAAGAAAAAAATCGCACAAGAGGAAAGGGAAAAAAGACGATAAAAAGGAAGGGCAAACATGAAATATTTTTGAAAAAACAGTGAGGTTCATGGAGTTTTTCATTTTGTTACACAGGCCGAAAATATTTTGCAGGGTTTGTTATATTTATGAAAAATAACCTTTAATTAACATGTTTCATTTAAATCATATTTAAATGAATATCTCCCACGTAACGTACAATTTTAATTCAACTAATTTAATTAAATCAAATCAAATTAAATACTTAATTAATTCTCCAACTAATTAATTACCAAGTTAAACATTATATATTTAAGGGCAATTGCATCAAATGACAAAAAAATTAGAAAAAAAACAAATCATAGCACCTCTTTTTTGCATATTGCAAATATGAAAAATATGACAAATAATTAGATATATCAAATAACTATCAGAGGATTATCAAAGGGCTATCCTTTTTTAAATTTGCTACTTTTGAAATTTAGAAGATGTAGTGACATGTGTCTTCCTATCATAATTGTTTTTTGCTATTTTAGAAAACGCCTCTATATTTAACTTAATTTACAATTTGAATCACATTCAATTGTATCTCTCTCATAACCTATAGCTTTCATATGTATCATATACGTATTAAACTTTAAACTAGAGTTTTAATTTAGATATAGTTCATATTAAATTAATATTTGAACTCATTCAAATATCTTATTATCTCATAAGTTAATTTTGTATCATATCTAAAATTATATTTATATAATTAAATTTAATTAAAATATAAACTTTATATTATAATGTATCAATATACATTATATTAATTCTTTAAGTACATTAACATTTTAAATTACATTTAAGATATAACAACCTCAATATTCTTTACTGGCTAGACCTAATGGACCAAAAAATTAGAAGCTCCAACAATATGAGATTAATTAACTAAATTCATTAACCACATTAATCAAAATTCATTGAATGTGTATATGCTCTATTAAACACACATAGTTGCACTCTTCTCACTGTACATATATTTTAGTCATTCATGAATCTCTATAATGACAAAAGGATTAAACTACCATTTAAGTTACTTCTTAATCTTTAAATACCAATACTTCTCTACTAAACAATATGCTTATAGTCCAACCGGTACACATAAACCACTCTCATGTCATACAAAAGGTAGAACCCTTTGTACAAGTCCCAGACACACCATTTAAAGAAATACTCATCTACTTACCCTAAAGTTGGAAATGAGTGAATTCAATCTTGTGATTATGTTCTTAACTCCTCACTCGGTCTTGTACCTAAAATGGTAAGCAATTAAGTTGAAAATCTAGCCACTTCCACTCATACACATAAAAAGACAATCTCAGTTCACAATACATTCAAGATTAAAATTAAACTACCTAGGTCATTCTATTGAAATATAAACTAACTAGTCACCAAAGATAAATCTAGTGGTTACCATTTCATGGTCCATCTTATGCAAACTCATTGCATAGGATACCCCCACTTGCATGCCACTGATAACTTGTAGAATACAAGTTATTATGACCTATTAGGTATAACAATATAGCCAAAACGTATGATCATGAATCAAAATGTGAAGCTTATATCGCAAATTCATAACTATAAGAGAATACAATTTGCACAAGTCTCCAAGCCTGTTTTACCCTATTTTTTAATGTTTTATCGTGGGATTATAAAGGAAAGAAGATAGACAATCGTTGAGGAGCTCGTGCAATAACCATGCAATAGTATCCCTATTTGGCAATTAAAATCCCTTAAGCTAGGAACCACACCATCACGCGATAAGGATTCACTAACAGACAAGAATGAAAGTTGGAGTTGATATGACTTGATGAGGCACAAACGACGCTGGCATGCACAAAAAAGTAGAAGTTTCAGGCCAAAAGTGGCTTATATAAAGTCTCCACTCAACCAAGGAGAAGTGGGGCCAGACTTCTGAATGGACCGGCTAAAAATCTAGTCTAAATGGACTAAAATCTAGAGAGCTCCATTGGTGCTGATGGAAAAGACTAGCTTCTCCACCTTCTACAAAAGATCATCCTCTTCTTCTGTTAATTATAAGAAGAGCTTAGAGAAAACTAGAGAGAGAACCACCCTTTCTTTCCTCTAACTTTTAAATGAACCAAGCAATGTGCAAGCATTCTACAGCTCGACCCATCCCCTTTCTTACTTTTCATTTTTGTATTTGTTCGTTGTAATATTAGTATTCTTAATGTACATGGTCGAAAGGCCTACATTCTTTTATACATAGTTTAGGCTTGTGATAAGTTCTTGGTTAGATGTCTAACTTGTAAGGGTAATCTCATTAGTTGAGTATACTCCATTGTTTGGCTAGCATTTGTCACCAACTGCTCAAGAGAGTAAGTAGCAAGGACATAGCTAACGCGCACAAGAAGAAGTTTGGAGACAAGCTCCATCTTAGCGATTTAACCTCCATCATTTGTGTCCCGAAAGGAGAACAAGTGTGATAATTTGGTAACGAGAGGTTGCCAGCCTTAAAAGAGAGGTACTATAAGTCTTATAAGTAACCACTTCTAGATAGCGATCGTTTAACTAAGCTTTATCATTTGCATCCCAGGAGGCGAGTAAGTGTGTGGTGTTTAAAGCATTGAAAGGTGCTCGGCTTAATTAAAAGATAGTCAATTGATCCCTATCGCATTAAAGACTACCATGTAGCTTAATCGCCAAGAACGTGGAGACCTTCCTTCACATCTTCTTAACACAAGTTAATTCATTCTCCACCTTCTCACCTTTCTACGCCACATTTTACATAATTTCTAGTGTAGATATTAGATGAGAAGTAAGCTTTATTATTAAGATTTGATAGAAATTCCCTGTTTTCAATCCTGAACTTCCTAGGAAACATATCGTTTCGCTTACACTTGGACAAGCGATAGGAAAACTTGTACTACGTGTTATCATTAAAGGTTTCGCAACACACAAACTGGATTTATTCTTCTTATTGTATCATCCTAATCTAGTTGCCTGATAAGTTGCTCAATTAGAGCTTAAACGTGATATATCCACAAACCAACTACATTTGCATGTAAACACAAAGTCCACACAACCATTGCATATATGCACATATAAAAATAAACCAAAGCAGTCACCTACATGAACGCATTAGATCGTTACGTTTGTATCAAGTACAAAGTGGTATGTATCCCTAATGTTACTAGGATAAGGTATCAAGCCCTATTCCTATTCAATAGACCCTTTAAGCTATATATCAAATATTGCACTATATGTGACATACAGTTCAAGACTCATAAAATAGCTTAGGATGTTAATTTATTGGATTTAGATTATTAAGATAACACTAATAAAATAATATCAATAACACTTATTGAAATTAGAACAATAATGTGTTATTAATAACGATCAATGAATTGCATTTACTATTTGCAAATTTTAGAAATAAAATCCCAACATAGGCCTCATCCTCGGTTCCTTGCTTCAACTTGATCTCCTTGGCCTTAACCTAAGTAGCCTCGATTTTGAACATTTTGGCCTTCGTTCTTTGCTTCCACTTGGTCTCCTTGGCTTCAACCTCAACCTTAGCTTCAGCCTTGCTTGTCTAGGGTCTCTTTGCTTCAACTTTGTCTCCTCATGTCAACTAAGTCTCCTTAGCCTCGACCTTTACTATTCGCATTAACTTGATATTGTCACACTCTCTCCCAAAGCACCTTCTCTCGGCCCAAGAGACGATGTGAATCCAACCAATATCATTTCCTTCTCAATGACACCAGCTGACCCGTAACCTCTAACGTCTACTTGAAAAACATGCAAAAACAAATAACACAACTCTAGAGAAAGATATATAAAAAAAAACAACTTTAGGACAGCCCATCAATTAACAAACTCCAAAGTAAGTCTTGTACAGACATTTAACACAACCCTGATGTACATAGATGCAAAATCCATCCATAATCGACTCTGGTTCTAGTCTAGTATAAGTACATGATTACATGTACATAAGTTCAAAAGAACAAGACAACATACAAAAGGAAGACATAACCCTTTAGTAGATAAGGAGCAGTGTTTCGGGCTCTGGGAACACGACGTCTACCTGAAAAGTGGAAAACAACTTGGAAAGTGTGAGCTAAAAGAGTGCAATGAGTGACTTGTTTTTAATACAACATTTCATAAACATTTAGTCAATAAAAACTTAACAAATATCTTTAATAATAAATTAACTCAGCAAACTTTTAGAAAATAGTTCTTCAAATACTTGTTTTTCCTCGTCTAAAACCCAAGAATCCATTCCTTAGGAAATGGCATAGTTAAATCAGTACCAATTTCTAACCTCAGAAATGGGTATCTCCAACTTTACCTCAAAGATAGCCATCCCTATCTCTAACCCTCAGAGATAAGTGTTCTTACCTCAAAAGTCCTCAGCGCCTAATATTCTACCCCGTAAAACTATAGAAACAACTTGTATTAGACTAAAACATGCGTTAAATCTAAAAAACTTTTATGAGAACAGTAACTCAACATGTATAAAAAAATCTCTTGAACTTAGCAAATCTTAAAGTCCTAAATCATGCTTATCACACACGTTTATAAACTTAAGTGCTCATAAATTGATGCTGGTTTCTTTTGATAGTCAAACATATTCCTCAACAAACTCATGCATTTTAAACACATTTAAATACCTTGTATGCTTTAGAAATAATTTATAAATAAGATAACTCAAAGTATGTTAAAACATAAAGCTAGCAAATACATATAGAAATCTTTTACTAAAATTCATTTCATCACTCATAGATACAAGCTAGATTCTTGGCCTACAGATTTGTCCAATTACTTTTTTACTTGAAATAATGGCAATTAAGTCCAATTTCATCCCCTTGATCAAGAAAATATCAAAACTCTACTTAGAAATGGCTCAACTACACTTTGGCATAGGCTAACATGCAAGCATGAGCAACAGGGAGGTTAGCGCATGTGCGGGACTCTAGAAAGCCATGTGCTAACCTTGCATGCAGGGCTTACCGTGCACCCTCATTGGTTGCGCGCCTTGCGCGTCGCATGCATCCTCATGTGCAGGGCATGCCGCATGGCCTAAGCGTGTGCCTCATGTCTTCTGGCCATGCACTGGCGCTATCACATGCTCCAACAATCAACTAACCTCTTTTCGCCTAATTTTCATGCCTAGGTCGCCTCACCCTCCTTGTCACTCGGCTAGCCCCAAACATTGCCCATAAACTATTTTTTTGTCCAGAACATACTTCCAACTTGAAAGGTTAATAACTAAAAATCTATAACTTAAATGAGAAAACTTTCTTCTATAAAGCTGTTTAGAAAGGTCTTAGCTAGCTTACTTCAAAACTTCAATCTAAAACTCTTAGTATTGCATTTTGTAGCGTTTAGAAAATGAACACTACTCAAAATTCCTTCGAACCTGACCTTTTGTCCTTCCCCAATCAATTGAATATCCTCATTGAATCTTCTTAATCCGAAAGCCTCAGCTTAAAAACTATACTTAAAATGAAAACTTTGAGAACTAATTTGAAGAAAAACGCACAAGTAAGATAGGAGCTTCAATTGTTCAAAATTATCTATTTATAGTAAACCTTGCATGCTTAAAATTTAACACCTCTTGCTTGCCGAAATTTGAAGTATTTTCATTCCTGATACTTGGATTCCACTTCCACCTCTTGCCAAAAATGCCTCAACCTTCCTTTGCTCACCTAACCTCCAAACTATCACACTTAGCTTGTATAGGTGCTTGGTCGACTCACATATCTCACATGGGTGCTTGGTTGCATCCTTCAACACATAGAGAGGTTCCCTTGACACTTTGCCGCCTAGACTTGCCTTCACAACCCTCTTCTTGTGTGGCCCTCCAAGCCCTTGGCCTCATGGTGTAACTTGCCTAGCCAAGCTTCTTCGCCTAGTCAAGCTTACCATTCTAAACGCCTATCTTAGCTCTCCCTGTCTATTTCTTGCCTTGCCCGCGAAGTACATCCAAAAGCCTAAATAGACCTTTCTCGCCTAAGATGTGTCCTCGACCGCCCAACCTTTTGTTCTTAGAGGCTTTCTCATCAACTTAGCCGCCTATACTAACCTCAAAACACGTAGCACCATGCAAAACGCCTCATATCTTGTTTTGGCCACCTACTTGACACTTTTAGTCAATTTTTCCAAACTTTCATTCTTCCAACAACCATGACACTCTTACCATGGCACAACAATGATGACACTTAGGCTACTGTCACAACATTGTAAACTCCTATTGAACCCTTCTTTGAGCCACTTTCTCAACTTAATCCTAGTTTTTACCTAACCTATAATTCAACTCTTATATGTGTTTCATTAAAGACTTAGAAAATACTAAAGTTCATGATTTACTGATACCCTCGATATTAGTTGCCTGTTCAGATCTACTAGGACAATTTGATCTTAGTAGCCTCAACCTTTCCTTTTTCTTAACTTGGTCTCCCCTTCGGTTTTCTTGACCTTTGCTCTTTTCTTTAACTTGATCTTGACTTACGTATTGGTTGGCTTGACCTTAGTCTCAATTATCTTCATCTGAGTTATATTCTCATCCCTCTTCCTCATGCTTTGTAAGGTATGCAGATTGTTAGTAAAACACTTTCTTTCCTACAAATGACGTCAGTTGTTGATGCCAATTTTTTAAGAAAGGCAATTGCACCTAACTTTCACGTGACACCAATGGTGAATTTTTTTGAAAGAAGTGAAGAACTTGGCCGCAAAAGAGAAAAAGAAACTTGAGACTGATGTGGTGCTTGCCACACACACTCCGATGCCTAAGTTAAAGAGTGAAACAATGTGAAAGCTAGAAAAAGTTTTAGAGTTGAACTCAAGTTCCCTCATATGAAGTTAATTATAATGGCGTATTTATGGGAGAAATTGAACATAGGTATTCTAGGTTTTCAAGTTGTCTTAGGATAATTAGATATAACTAATCGAGCAAAAGGTTGTGCCCAGTTTCTTAAAATACAAAAATCATGTGAATAAATATACTTTTTTAATGCCCTTGAAGTTGGAGCATGAGAATCACAAATGTCAAGCTTGTGAAAAAGATAAAGAAATCGCCGCTGCCCTAATGCCTCTTGTAAAGATTAAGGTGTAATGATCAGAATGTATAAATGCTTTATTATTAGTGAAAACCTTTGCCATCAATAAAATGATAACTTATGAGAATATATTAAAATTGAAACTTATTTTTTACGACACTTATCTAAGTTTAAGATGTAATCTTATAAAACAGAAAGTTTATAATGAAAATTGATATAATTTTACAAATTTGAGGTAAAATGTGATTTTTTTTCTCGTTTATCTTGTACACTCATGGTATTTAATTTCCAACAACATGCCCATGTGTATATACATAAATATATATTCATGATTTTAGGCTCAATATTTACATTGAATTGGTAAACAAATCTACGGGTGTAAGTCCAACCCGAATAACTCGACAACTCGGACTACCAAACTCATATTATATGGGTTGAGTTGGTTTAGTTTAAAATATGAGTTGGGTTGGGTTGAAAATTTTGGTTCAACCCAACCCAACCCGAGTTAATATATATATTATTTATTTAATAAAAGTAAATTTAAGAGTATATTGTTAAACGATCAAGTAGAAAGTTATATGATCGTAAGAAAAGTTAGCTGATCGTGTAAGAAGTAAACAATAGTTTAGAAAGCTAAGCGATCGTCGGGTTGGGAAGAAAAAAAACAATATAACCCTACAACCCAACCTAACCCATATTTTACGGGTTGGGTTGGATTAAAACATTAATCTAAGTTATTCGGATTCTAACCCAACCCAACCCAATTCGTTTACACCCCTAAACAAATCCATAAAACAAACAACCAGAGCGTAATTAAAAAATATAGAATATTGAACAAATAATATAAATACGGAGAAATGGACAAACTATTTACATCCAAAATCAAGTGTAATTAGTTTTTGTAGGAGTGGTTTTTTGCCATAAAGTGTAAATAGTTTGTATTTTTCATTATTCTCGAAAAAAAATCCATAACTTTTTTTTAAAGAATATTCAACAACATTTAATTTAAACCAATTATATATGTCCATAACTATGAATTATGGTCTATCAACCGTAACTGTGGTTGGTATTGAATGTAGTTTCGGTAACAAAAAATTGGTCTGAAAATGTCCGAAAAGATTCTTTGGAAGAAAAATAATTATAATAAATAATTTTCGACATTATAATGCTCTATCACTTTCAAACCAACAAAATAAATGTATAAATAATAATAATAATAATAATAATAATAAATAAATAAAAAGTCTAGTTTTCACATTAACAATGACAAGTGGCTTCTTCTTAAATTGACGCGTAATTGACTTTCCTCCCCCCTTTTACCACTTCTCATTCTTAAACTTTCACAAAATTCTTCCAATCATTTACTTTTTCTCTTTCTTACCTCATTCTTACGCTTGCATTTCATCTACTCCCCATTTTCCTTTTTTCCTTTTCTTGTTAAAAAAAGATACAAAACAAAACAAAACCTCACCAAATTAATAAAAAGTGATCACTTTATCACTTCTTTTCTTTCTTGCCTCAAAATTATTCTATGCTTTTACGTATTAAATTTTATTTTCTTGTACACCCCTATATTTTTATCCATATTAGATTACAAATATCTTAATTCTTTTTTTTTTCTCTTGAGAAGTATATGTGGACATTCATACCCAGCCTATTTTATTTGAATATTCAAAACTTAATTTATAAAATAGATTATTATGTGTGTTTTAACCATGTTTAATGGTTCAATAACATGTTAGTGGATTACGATTTTAATTTTACTTTTAACGTATAATAAAATTTGAGATTTATCGAAAATATTAAAGTAAAATAAGGCATTTAAAAGTAAATTGATTTTTCTTATAATAGTTTGACAAATTATAATTATAAACCTCCTCGTTACTAACAATTCATATTTCAACTAAATTAGGATTTTATTAACCAATAATTAATGTGTTTACGTAAATTTAATTAGATAATTTTATAATCTAGCTTATTCTCTTTTTTTTTCTAGGAAATCATTCAACATATTAGAAATTGAGAATAAAGATTTAAAAAGTAAAAATAAAATGTTTTAATTGTCTTAACCTCAATTAAAAAAAACTACACTTCATTTATTAATCATTCGATTTTCGAAAATTTTTATGAACACTATTTTTATTCATTGATTTCTTTAATTTGGTATATATTACTTGCTCAAAGGGTATTTTTAAAAAACATGTTTCTAAAAAAAATTTTAAAAATTATTTGAAAATCCAGTTCATAATTTTAGAATTTAGATAAAGGAATGCAAGTATTTAGTTAGAAAAGATCAAACCGTACTAAAAAATTGCAATAAAACAAATATACTTTTCAAGATAATGATTATGAGATAGAGAAGATTATATTAAATATAATATTTGAATTAAATTAAATAAACAAAAGGGTCATCTAAGCATATGATTATGCAAATAAAGGAAAAGCCAAAGCGTGAGGCTACCAAACCCCAGTGGTCATAATGTCACTTTGACTTGTTAATTTTAGATATTGAGTTGCCACGTCCTTGTCACTATAACCCCAAAACACACAAGCATGCTTCATATTTTATTAGATATAAATTTTGAATGACATATACTACGTGGGTGTTGTTGAATCAGACATAGCTTTAAAGCAACATTATAATTTATCATAAAATTTAACTCACTATAATATTTACCCTATATTTAATTTGAACCTTTAATCATATCTAACCATTTATTTGAGATTTATGTGACTATTAGTTATTTCTATGTCATTTTTTATTTTAGTTTTATCGTACAATATATTCCAACAACACATTTTGTCAACAATGATTAATAGTGAGAACTAAAAATAAACATAATTTACGAAAATTAATATATTTTTTTAGTCCAAAGAATAATTAGAAATCATGCGCAAAATAACAATAAAACAAGGTATAACTTTAATATATGATTATTCAAATATATGCAAGTTTTCTCTAGAACGCTTTCTTATTACTTACCAAATCAAAAGATAATTATTGTAATTTAAATTTATATAACATTATTAATATTTTAGAAAAAAATATATATTTGATGGTGATGAATTATTTACAATAATAGAAAAAAAAAAAAAAAAAACTCAACTATGCAAGTTGAAATTGTACATTTTGTTAAAGAAAAAGTATATGGGAGACAGCTTATGATTGACAATGAGAGGAATGAAAATATTAGGTTTTGGAGAGGTATATGTATTTGTGTCAAATCAGAAATTTTTTTTCTCTTTTTGAAAAAATCAGACAATAATTTTATTATGTTATTTGAAATAGAATTTTATTTGTGTGTATTGAATATGCATAATGGAAAAATAATAATGGCTTGGATTTTTGAGCCAACGTCAGAATTTGCCACCATACTAATTATTCCTCCAATGTACTTGGGTTTTGTTTATGAATTAATTCTTATCTATGCATTGGTAGAGCGAGCTAATAATATATGTTATTATTTATACATACTATTATTCTTCGCAAACTATAAAAGATTATAGCGGTAAGCATAAGTACGAAGAAGAACGTGAGTGCACGCACTAAAGTGAAATAGAGCATCAATGTGAGAGAGAGTAAGTCCTGAACATATGAGAACAACCATTATAATTGAGGTAGTTGTGAATGAAAGTGTAAGGAAAAAATTGTGAAGATCATACTAAAATTTCATAGACAATTAATATGTAATCTAGAAAAATAACAAAGCGTCATTTTTCATATTTTTAAAAATTGGGACAAACCACACATCTTAAAAAATTAACAAGGAAAAAGAAGACTTTATGTTTATAGATATATGAATTATTGAGTCTGTTTTCTGTTTTTTTTTTTTTTTTTTTTTTTTTTTCCCAAATTTTAAGTTATTGATGAACCTATTAATTTACTTTCCGGGTAATTTTGCTCAGTTTTTTTAATGTCAAAATTTATATATTATAACTAAAATTAGCCAAAAAAAAAAACGATTTCTATTAACTATGGTCAGGATTTGTGTGTAGGCAATATTTGTTTAGCACATGCCATTTAGTTTGTCTCTGCATTCAACTTATCTGTCTAAAAGTTGTTCAGTTGAAATGTTGATTAAGCGAAAATGTTTTTTTTTTTTTTTTTTTGTGAAAAATTGGTTTGTATGCAGTATTTTTGAAGATCTCTGGACTTCTATATCTTCGACCGTTTTGAAATATAGGGTTGATTCTCTCAATGTTTGTTGTGCATGCATATCTAATGGTATTATTGGTTTTTGCTTTGAGGTTGGCCATTTTCGCCAGGAATATTGGATGTCAGTGTTGTACTTTGAAGGATTTGGTCAAAGAGTGTTGGGTACATTGTTGGGGAGAAAGAAAATAGTGTCATGTAAGGTTAGAAATATACTTCAATATTTTTGTGAGCTTATCAATGATCATCTTGAGAAGAGATTCTCAAGCTTAGGAGGAGCCTAAGGAAAAGGAGTGGAATGACATTCACTTGAGAGGAAAGATAAATATTAAGTGAGAGGGAGCTTTATTGCTTAAGAGGAGTCTAAGGAATTCTTCATATAATATCAATATATACTTAGGAAAAGTTACCGCTTAACTTAACTGTCATCTATATGTTCTCCAAAACAAAAAATATTGAGTTCAAATCTTCACTCTCATGTTATACTTCAAAGACCTATTCAAAAAAGTAATAATAATACTTAGGAGGAGCCTAAGTTATCAAGAGAGAGTCGCATCTCTAGATAACCTAGAGGTGAAAGGTTGAACGATTATAAACTTTACCGAGGTTATTATAATAATTTATATTAATGTTGTTTTTGTTGATTGTTTCTATTTTATTATTGTTTCGTGGAACGTGGTTATATTGGTAGTAACATTATTGAACAAACAATACTTACCCCTACTTAATAATATTTTTCAGTTAATACCGAGTACTTACTCTGGTACTTGTATAATCATTGAGTTTTATTTCAATATCGTGCTTGAATAGTTATGAAGTTTAACAATATAAAAGGACTACATGTTATTATTTATATAATTCTGATATAAAAATATAGCTGATAATTAATATTTTTTTTTTAGAATTCAAAAACAAAACAAAATGATCGTCATTTTGACTTTTTTTTTTTTAAGGAATTATTCATTTATTGGACAAAATTCAAAAGTTATCATACTATAATTAATTTATGTGATTATAGTCTTAAATTCCATTTTTATTTACTCAAATTTTTTAATTTGTTTACCAAGGTTTAAATATTTTTAAGTGTTTAACAAGAAATTTTGAACCAATTACAAATTGTCACATCATTTATTAAATTAGTAGTGAAAATGCAAATAATTGAATTTGAGACTAATTAAAATTTGACATGTGTCCCAAATTGGATCGTTAATTATTTTGATTCAATTAAATATTATTTATTAGCATTAAAGTTTAATTGAACTAAAAAATGAACTTAATTTAGTCCAAATGCTAAATAAGGTCTCATCCATATGATTGGACTTAGGGGGTTTGGTCCATGAACCAACCAAGCCCAAGCTCATAAAGTCCACCGAACAAATCTAGAGTTCTTTATTATTTGTGGGGGTTTAGAAATTTTTACTAGAGAGAATTCTTCCAATAACAAGAAGACTGAGTAGCTCATAAAGTTCTTCATTCTTTGAAGATGCAAATAGTCTTTCAAGACTCAAACTTCAAAATCAAACACTCCACTTCCATACATCAAGCGTATGCATTCAACCGAGAGAGAATTAGAGAATCAAGTTCAATGATCAAAATTAACATAGACACAACATCGGCACAAAGATGTTTCAAACTTCACGAAACACGTTGCTCCAGAAACCTCATGTGAACAAGTACCTTGCAAATTTATGAAAAGAAATTGTTTAACAACGTTAACAATCATAGATGTCAACTTCTCGTAATAATCATGTTTTCTAATTCTAACATATGTCTTAAAATAAGTCATTAATTGGAAGTATTAATTTGTCAATTTAATTCACACATTTAAAATTCTACCATAAAATGTTTGCTTGAATAAAAGAAACAAAAACAAACCAACAAAACCGTAATGACTAGTAACAAAAAAAAAAAAAATGTTCCATTTTTTATAGTTTTATAAGTAGATATCACATATGTTTCTTATATATATATATACACAAGTAAGGCAGATAAAAGGCTAATTTATGTCTATTGAAAAATAGAAACTCTATATAACTGAAAATAATATGGCCAATGAAAATACATTAGTAAAAGAATATATTAAAATCGTAAATTCTTAATTACTGACTTAGCTAGTTAAGCTTAATTGCACGTTAAAAATGACGTAAAAAATAGATTGTTCAATTGAGTAAAATTTTGCATTATCAAACTTAAAATTAGAGATTTAATTTTGGTAAAAGAAAAAAAATTATGAAAATGGAAACATCCCACCAAAATATTATTTGAAATAGATCAAATATAACAGAAAATCAGACATTTATTTCTTTTTTATATATATATTTTATTTTATATTTACAAAATCAACACTCCATATCGGTCAAAAAAAAGATAAGAAAAAGACCATCCAACCAACAAACTCAATCTCTTCATATATAAATCTTGCACTATGCGATTAAAAAATATATTATTGCAATATCTTCAAGTGTAATAAATTCACAATTTGGACTTTGAAATTTAAATTTATGAGTTTTTCATTCGCAAATATATCTTTCTTACAACAAGTTGCAATTTACAATTTCCAACACATTTGAGCTATCAATCAATAGATTATTATTTGACTGTTTTCTTTAATTTTTATTATTAGAAAAGAGTTGATTTGTTCTGCTTTCCCATCTAAAAATAGGAGCTTCCAACTAATTAATTGACCATTCCAAAATACATCTCAAACTTTGGTTGATTTTGTTAAGTTTGTCAATTGCTTTTATTTTTTAAAAACCCTAAAACCCCGGCCGTTGAGTTTAGGGTTGGTTGTTTGTTGTTTGTTGCTTCATTCCATCATTAACCAATATCATCTTTATTATATATATACACGTACTCTTCGAAAATGATAGTTACATTATAATTAGATTGAACATGTCATACATATTTTGTAATTATGTTTCATTTGTCTTTAATCAATCATAAGAGTTTCTGAACATTACTCAGTTGCAATTTACATATAATTTGTCCCTCAAAGGTGTCCAAGTTCTCACTCATTCTCTCTATTAAAAATAAATTAGCGTAATAGTAATGTGAAAAATAATTTTCAAACATATCTTTTTCTGTACTGTATTAGGTTAGCTTATTTTCATCAATTAATTTTACCGGACAACTATCATATTTGATGAACCCAACCAACCACATTTCTTTCACATCCATTACTTTTTTTTTTTTTTTTATCATTTTCGCTTATTCTCTTAAGCTATTTCATGGCTTGAAAGAAGTATATATAGACTTACTCAAACACACGCATATCACGAGCCATCACATTTCAATAATTCTTATATGTAATAATCGTAACTAATTCAATGTATATACTCAATTAATTAAGTTGACCATAGGTTAGTTGATTTGGGGTATATACCTTCGACTAGAGATTAAAGATTTGAACTGCCTCACCCGTTTAACTATATAATAAAAAAAAATTAATGGTCAAGGTAGTTTAATATTTCCATGCATCGCCAAATCTTACAAACTTTAAACCATTTCACATTTACGTACCTCACATAAACATAAGTCACACATTTAAAGAAGGATAATGTAGTTATGTGCAGCTTAGACTAAAACCATCACACCATGCAACCCTTGTTTATTACATAGTAGAAAAATAGCAATTAAACTTCTATAATAAAAATATATCTAGCAGTAGCAAAGGGTACCCTAAACCCTAAACATATAACTTAGTGAAGTTGCATAAAAATAGGGTTAGTGAAGTCAATACTCTACATATTTTGCTTCAAGAAATACATTTTATAAACATATGTGATTAATAAACTAAAATACTATTATTATTGCTCAATTTTAAAAAAGAAAAGTACTTTTGCAAAAAAAGAATTATATGTCAATAAACTAAAAATTGACCTTCAATCATTTTTGGATACATTAAAGTGGTGATTAACATAATTTTCATACCTCTACTGGAAAAAAAAAAAAAGAATGATATTCATACCAACCACATACAAAAAGATTATGACATTAACTAGAAATATTAAAAAATGCAAGGGTCAATTTGTGGTTTTTATTTCTTATTTTTTCCAAAGATTGAGCTTATAAAAATCAATTTCCACTCCTAGTTCTTTTACATTTCCTTATCTAGTTTCTATTCATGTTTTTAAAAACCATACAAAAGTTTAAAATTAAGCTTATAAACATTACTTGTATTTTCAATTTTCTTCTTTTGTCATATACATCCAAGCCAAAAATTGAAAACTAAAAAAAAGTAGACTTCTAAAAAATGTTTTATTTTATAAATATGGTTAAGAATTCAAACATTATATTTAAGAAGGCAATGCAAATCAATGTAAGACATGGAAATGAAAACGGTTAATTTTCAAAATCAAAAACAAAAAATAATTAAAATGTTTGTCTTAAATAAATAAATAAGTAAAACTTGTTTTTGTTTTAAGACTTAAATATAGGAATATCCAAATTTTCTATAACATGTTGTTTGAATTGAACATAGGAAATACCCGTTTGTTATGTGGTCATATAAGATACCATTAGAAAGAGTATTTTAAGAGTTTTGGATGTCTATCTTAAAAATATGGATGTTCAAGGTCTCTGTTGAAGGCATCATCTTTTTACATTTTGACCTTTTCTCTTTTTTTTTTTTTCTTTATCATATATAGATATATATATATGTATTTGTATTTTATATATGGAATAAATATTGTCAGTTCTATATGTCACCCTTCTTCATTATATCATAGTTTTTTTTTTCAAAAAATAGAAAATCATTAAAATTAAATTTTAATTTAATATTTATTTTATAAAAATCTCAAATTAATATAGATTATTTTGGGGGAGGTAAATAATATATATCAATATTATAAATTATATTAATTTAAAAAGAAACTCAATTAATTAAAAAAAATAAAGGAATTTTCAAAATAACAAATTTTACAAAATATTTACAACCTATAACAAATTCTATCACTGATAGTTATTGATACTATAGTGATAAAAGACTATCATAGATAGAATTCAAATTTTTCCTATAGCTGGTAAATATTTTAATTTATTTTGCTATTTGTAAAATACACAAATATATATATATATATATATATATATATATGTTATATAAGTTTAAAATATATTAATTAATTATAAATTAAATAACAGGCATTCATAACATATTTTGTAAATTTATGATATTTTTTTAGTAAAACCATACTAAAGAAACATATATTTTTCGTTATTTAAAAAAAACTACAAAAACAAACAAAATTAACATAATTATAAAGATATTGGACATCTAAGATTTCAAACATCAAAAGATTTTGATTATCAAACATAAATTTCATAAAACGGAAAACGAAATTGTTATCGTTTATTTTTTTTCTTTTTTCTTTTTTCCTATTTCCTCTTTTCTTATAAAAAAAAAAAACTTGAATTGCTTTGGTAATTATTTCCGGATTTTGTTCCCTTAAACATCTTTAGTTATTATTTCTTGTTCTTGTCCACTTAAATTTTAAACTAAAAAGTTGAAAAAGAAAAACCAGGAAAGTAATTTTTAAAAGGACTTCTTTAAACTTAGAAATTAAAAAAAAAATAAAGATGCATAAGGAAGACTAGTTACTTTTGCAAAAATGACAAAACACACCCTAACCTATAAAATATCATAAAAATACAAACAAGGAAAATCAATCCGGATCAAAGGCTAGTCCTTCATGAAAGGCCCGGCCGTTCAGTAGGCAAAGAATCCAAATCCCTCTATCCCGAGAGGGGAAAGCTAGCCAGCTCTGAATGCTACGTCAATCTTATACACACTTAATACACATAATAAACTTGATACACTATTCAAATACACTTCGATACACTACTAATAGATACTTGACAGCTACAACTAAAAAGTGTCATATTGGTTATAAAATAGAAAAAACGTGTGACACTTTAAATATTTATTCTTAAACAATCCAGCACTACCATTTTCTTAAAAAAATTAATCATCCAAAAATTATTATGTATTTTTAGAGGTTTTCTAAGCATGTTAGAGTAAAAAGAAGGAGAATTTTTAAAAATAGCAAATTTTACAAAATATTTACAACTTATAGCAAATTCTATCACTGATAGTCATTGATGTGTTATAGTGATAGAAGACTATCAGGGATAAAATCTAAAATTTTGCTATAACATGTAAATATTTTAATTTATTTTGCTATTTTAAAAAATGTCCCTAAAAATAATTACAAATAATATTTATTTTTATTTAAAAATTCAAAACAAAAACAAGACATTTAATGTTGTACTCATTTTCAAAAATTGTTTAGAAATTTTGAAATAAACATAATTTTGGATAAAAACTTTGTTCGTTGCACAATTTTAGTAATGTTTGTAAGAAAAAAGTGATAGCTACAGATATAGTAATTAAATTCAAAATAATTAAATATATAATAATAGTTTTATAAAATTACAAATATAGCCAAATTTGTCAAAATCATGATAGGAATTACAAATATAGCAAAATCTAAACCATGTTACAAATGAAACATAATAAGTAATAACCCAAAATTATTACTCATTGTAACTGTCCAAGAAAAAAATTAAAAATTAAAAATTAAAAACGAAAACAATAGGTCCAAAATATTTTTTCATAGAAAGGGCATTAGGTGAAAGTTTATTAAAAGAAAAAAAAAAGTCAAAATGTCATATAAAAACAACTTTTTAATTCTCAAACTAGATCATAAGCCACCAATTCCACCAACTTTTTCGAATGATTAGAGGTATATTTTAGAATCAAAATCACTCCAAAATCTAGATTTAATATAATGAATATTAGACATTTTAAATATAACAAAACGAATCAAGATATTTGTAAAATTTAGTAAAATTTTGTATTTTATAGTAATAGACTATATAGTACTATCGTGAAATCTAAAATTTTGTTATACTTTTAGTAGTTTTTTCATTTACAATAACGTTAAAATAAAAAATGATAAATGACAACCGTTAACTATTCTTTAAAGGTATGAAAAGAAATAATTAAATTGTTTTTAAATTATAGAAAATATATGTTTTGAAGTATGATTTCAAGTCGATTATAAAAGTGATTTGAACTATTTTAAAATCTTCATTAAACGTTTTTTTTTTAATTTAAGTGGGTTTAATTTCAATATTTTGAATTTACTTTTGAATAATGCATGGAGACAAATTAAAAATAAAATTTCAGCTACAATATTTTAAAGGGTTGAATTAATTTAGTTCTTACAATTATTTATAATCTTATAACTCACAAAATGTAAATATGAAAATTAAAATAATTATAGGGTGGTTTTAAAAATACTTTATATTAGCGATTAACTGTATAATACACTAATATATATGTTGGAATATATTTAAAGAGTAATTCATCGTGGTTTATTGTTGATAGACCATGATATTTTAGTATATATTTGATATACCATGATATTTTAGTATATATTTGTAAATATTTTTAACAATTTAAAACAATTATCTTCGATCATAGTATTATCACATTTTTAATTTAGAAAAATAAATACAATATTTAAATAGTTTGTCGCCACCATTTCCCTACCTATAAAAGGTCCCTCTTTCACTAATTTTTAAACACACACCATATGACCATAACTTCTCAATACACTCTTTCTTTTCTTCTCCAGGGAACTCTCCCAACTTTTTCTAGAATGGTTTATGAAATAGTTTGATGGTATCTCTCTAAATTCATCATTATTTTATCTGTGTTTTAACCTACTTCAAGTGTGACCATATAGTACATGCCTCAGCTGCTAAATTTTCTTGCAACTCAAATAGGTTATACTGTTATTGATTTAAGTTTTCATGTGTTATAGCATGCATGATTAATATAATATAGTTTGGTAAATTTGTATTATTGTTGTTTTTTTTTTTTGGGGGAATATATTTAGGTTATTCATGTCATAAATTTTCCTTACTATGTACAATTGAGCATAATTATTATTTGTTTAAGTTTTCTAACATATACTCGTTTAATTTAACCTACGGATGTAGGATCAAGCTCTAGTCACGTCGTAATACTTTGGATAAACATATATATTAATCATATGGAAAGTACCAAAATAACATTGAAAAATCACACCTTAACTATCCAAGAGAAACATGAGTACATATGTAGGATGTTCCCAAACAAAGGAATTTTAAAAATATGACAAATTTGCATGGTTAAAGAATTAAAAATATTGAAATTAATAAAAGATCTACGAAGAAAAAGAAGTATCTTAAAATTGAACGAAACAGTTAACTTTTAAGATTTAAAGGAGGGGAAAAAAATTGGAGTGATTTATTTAACATTTAATGGTCAAGAAATTTTGAAGATGTTAACATTGTTGAAGCAAAGTGTGTGTGGCGAAATAAAAGGGCCACCTTTTTCACCATAGCGTTCCACAAAAAAGAGAATTACAAGTAGTAGAAAACATGAGAAGAGATAGAGAGAACATACCTAACATCCCACAGAATAGATAAACGAGACAAAACACCTCAAGCAACAAAATTTAATTAATTAGGATTGAAAGAAGGAAAAGAAACCTGGAGACACGTCCACACTATAGATATTCGACCAAGTAAAGGAACAAAGGAAGAACGAAGAAACCTATTGATAGGATATATATATATATATGTATATCCGTTTCTCAAAATTGAAGGAAAGAAAGAATAGGTAGTTTGAAACTTTTTATAGCTAGCTTAAAATAAAGAGGAACGGAGTTGGCCACAAAGTTTGGGATGGGTGGTATAAAAAAAATTCCCCATGTATAAAAAAATTAAAAAGTATTAAAAGCGGTAAAATATGACTCTGAGTTACTTGAGAATCGGGAGAAAAACCACTATCTGACTTTCTTATTATTATCTCATTATATAATGGGAGAAAATTAAATAGACAATAAGTTTAAGATTAAAAAATAATAATAATAAAATAATATTAGGGTTAATCTTTCTTTGGGCTTAATTAGGTTCAATATGTTAATTCTAATACTCCCTCTCAAGTTGGGATGTAAATATCAATAAAGTCCAACTTGCTAACACGTGAATCAAAGCTCTGTCTGAGAAGTCCCTTGGTGAGAACATCAACAGGTTGTTGACTCGAAGGGGTGTAAGAAACACATATGCTACCATTGTCCAATTTTTCTTTAATAAAGTGTGTCAATCAATCTCTACATGTTTTAGTTCTATCATGTTAAACTAGATTGTTGACGAAGCTAATAGCTGCCTTATTATCACATAATAATTTGATTGACACCTCATAGTCCTGATGAAGGTCAGATAAAACCTTATGAAGCCAATTTTCCTCAAATATATTCCTAAACTCATAACTTTTTACTCGGCTTCAGCACTGCTTTTGGCCACAACTCCTTGCTTCTTACTTCTCCAAGTTACGAGATTGCCCCATACAAAAGTACAATAGCCATAGGTGAATTTCTATCAAAAGCGGATCTTACCTTAGTTAGAATTAAGTATAGATCTCAATAGCTATTCTATCGGTCTTCCTGAACATCAACCCTTTACCAAAAGTTGTTTTTACATATCTCAGATTATGTTAACTGCCTCCATGTGTTTCTTATAGAGTGCCTGCATGAACTGGCTAATGGCACTCAGATCATAGGAGATATATGATCTAGTGTGTGACAAGTAGATCAATTTTTCCACAAGGTGCTGATACTTTTCTTTTCAACTGGAACTTTACCACCTGAATTTTCCAGTTTACAATTGATGATCAACTCAATAAAAGTATCAGCAGGACGATATTGTAACATACTTGTTTCAATCAGCAAATCAAGGGTATACTTCCTTTGAGATACGAAGATACTTTCTTTTGATCTAACTACCTCCATCCCAAGGAAATACTTTAGATTCCCCAATTTTTTAATTTCAAGCTCATCATCCATCTTCTTTTTCAGTTAAATGATATGGTGTCATCTCCAGATAAAACAATATCATCAACATAAACAATCATCATGGCGATCTATCCAACCTTGGAGACTTTCGTAGAGAAAGTGTGATTAGAGTGCCCCTAATTGTACCTTTGGGACTTGACAAAGGAAGTAAACCTATCAAACCATGCTCTGAGTGACTGTTTTAGCCCATACAAGGATTTCTAAAGTTTGCAAACCCGATGATCCAAACTGGACTTCAAACCCTAGAGGGGGCTCGTATAGATTTTCTCCTCCAAGTCTCCATTCAAGAACACCTTCTTAACATCTAGCTGATATAGCGGTCAGTCTTTATTCACAACAACATATACCAGAACTCTAACGATATTTAGTTTTGCAACTAGCACTACAAGAAAAGGTATCTATTACGACAGTTGTATACATTCTAAAATTGGAGGGAAAAAAAACTGTCACAAAAGATAAAAATTCGCGTTTTTGGCGGGAAAAGACGGAATTTTTCGGATTCCACTTTCGATGACAGTTATTTTGTAATGCCTCAGGTCCAGAATTTGGAATTCGAATCTCCTACATTCCCCTGCGACCTGATAGCATCATTCTTACTATCCTTAAAGGCTTATTAGAGTGAAAGTTCTCCCCACAAACCAACACGAGTTCTTTCAGCATGCTTTGTCCTCACTCACATGCTTAACTTTGAAGTTCCTATGATAGAGCTACCGAAAAGGAAGGTGCACCTTGTTGGTATAGGTAGTCACTTTTAATTCTTTTAAGTCTTTCTTAACATTAATTTCATGTTCTCAGGATCCCTCTCATTCAGATGTGATACCGGTTCATTCATGTCTCCCTCCTAATCTCGGGCGTTACATATTTGCTGTCATAAAAGATACCGAAAATAATTTATTTAATTTATTAAAATAAAATTCATTTTAAATGAAAAGTTTATTAAAATGAGTTTTTTCCCTAATTCTAAAACCCTCACAGCTTATGCGAACAAATTTTCCAAACCCTCACACGATTTCGACGATCTCCAATCCAACCATCAATCTCTTCACTTCAGCGCCTCCGCAACCTCCTCACGCATTGTCTTTTCTCAATTTTTTTGTGACTAATGTCTACGAGCTCGTTTAGCAAGAGCATGAGTTTGGTATATTCTTGAGCTTTCTATGGAATTTTGTATTTTTATAATCTCTTTTTAAAATCAAAACCATATTTGTTTTGTTCATATTTTCTCTTTTTCTTTCTTTTTTTTTTTTTTTTTTTTTTTGCAGAGACATGTTGAAGCAGCCCAGATTAGAGAAAAACTAAAATACCCAGACAGAATTTCGGTAAGCTTTATGACTTTTCTTGTTTGTTTGAGAAGAAGTGTAGAAAATGGTGGCAATGTCATTAGTTTTAAAAACAAAAAAAAAAAGATGAAGTTGATATAGTTCTGATCCTTATGGCAGCTATGATTAAATCAGTGTGACTATAGTGTGAGTGATGAAAATGGTGTGCTTGAATAATCCAGTACGTACCATAGTCGATTTGGGTAATTGTAGATTGGTTGGAATTCAGGGAAATAGAAATTCATTTCCATGATATATTTGAAGTTACATGATATATGTATGGAGATGCTAAGTAAATGAGATATATTTGTAAAAAGACAATAGTCTAGGCACAGTTTAGTGGGAAAAGAATATGCTTGTTATCTAAATATGATGTGGATTTTTCTCCTTCTTTTTCTCCTTTTAATGAAAGATCAAACTTTTGAGTTTAGAACAGAAATGTGCTATATGAAAAGAAATGCCCAAAATCAAATGCTCCTCGTAAACAATCATTGAGAAAGAAACATTACACTTAAGATTCAGAGAGACAAATCCACCTATGAACACTCAAATACCATGAAACATTCTCCTAAGGCTTGAGTCAATTCAGACCTCCCCTTTTGGATTTTGTCGATTTTGACAGTTTTAAGGACTTTAGTCCCTATTAAACGAACCACTCGAAGCCACGATGAAAACTAACTTTGTCATTGTTTATGAGGTTTTTTTCTTCTACAAATGTGAGAATGAGAGGACTTAAATATGTGTCTTGATTGAAGGTATATATTCTGATTTGTCAAGTACCCAACCTGGTTAGTTAGTTGATTGGTTTGCTGAAAATTAATGGAAAAATTATAATGATAAAGTTTAAGAGTTTGAATGGAATTTAATCCATTAATTTGGAAGGTTGTCTCATTACCACTTTGGATTTGGAACGATCTTCAAGGAAACTTCTGGACTGGGTCAACCACCCCCAATTGGCATAAAAGCTTTGTTATTTTGAGTTTTACACTCAATTGAAGGACAATTTCTTTTACAGACGGAGTGCACATCACGATGAATGATGAAGGGAATAGTTGACAATTAATTAGAACAATAGTTTGTCTTTAGTTAGTTGATTTGGGTAGGTTTGTATCAGTAGTTTATTGTTGTTTTTTTTAATTAATTAGCACCGGTTTAATGAGCTTAAGACTATGAATTTTGAGATCAAGAAGAAACCTAGATTGGCACAATACAATTTTGGATTGTACCATAGATGAATTATTTAAGTCTTTCTTTTGGTTTTTATTTGATGTTTGATGGA
Source organism: Cucumis hystrix (assembly GCA_025688845.1). Classification (NCBI taxonomy): domain Eukaryota; kingdom Viridiplantae; phylum Streptophyta; class Magnoliopsida; order Cucurbitales; family Cucurbitaceae; genus Cucumis; species Cucumis hystrix. The sequence continues at coordinate 4,435,114 of CM046891.1, read as the reverse complement.
GGATAAGATTCCAAAAAAAGTCAAGTTCTTTTTCTGACAAGTTTTGCTTGGGCGTGTGAACACGACGGATAGGCTTTTGAGAAAGATGTCTTCCTTATTAGACCCTTGGTGCTGTATTCTTTTATGGAAGACAGAGAAAACCTGGACCCCCTTATCTGGAAGTGTCAGTATGTAAGATGTGTGACTTCTGTCAAGTTTCGTGGGGTGGAGAGACCCTAGTGTGGTTTGGTCCTTGGTGAGGTTTCATCTTTCTCTTTTGAGCTTCAATTTCAAAGATTTTTTCTAATTATTTCCTAGACAATATTTTACTTAGTTGGAATCCTTTTCTCTACGATCTTTGGGGCCTTGTGGGCTTGATTTGTACCTCCTTGTATTCTTTTATGTTCTTTTCTCAAAGAAAGTGGTTTGTATATAAAAAAAAAAAGAATTATAGAAAACTGGATTTATGTTGCATTATAGGTTCACACTTTGTAAAATTAAATCCCAATACAAAGATAGGTTCATTGGCCTAAGTTTACCTACCTGTGGAAGCAATAAATTCAGACGCTGTTATCAAACATAAATTTAACTTAGAACTGCAAAGTTAACATGTAATTTTGGATTACTTTCCTTGTTTCACAGAGGGATAGATTTCATCTCATTTGAATTTGTTTTTCTATTTTGCAGATAATCAAACATGAATAAGACTAATACTAAGAAGAAAAAAAGATGGAAGAAATGGGATGAAAAGATGAGTTGCCCTTATTAAAGCAAGATTGAATAAGAACAATTCGATGAAGGTTTGAGAGACTCACTAGACCCAAGTACTTGATACACTATTATTGAAGTTTCAATCTGGGGCACTGCTCAACAAGATTTACTTCCTTTCCTTCTCCTATATCCAACCTGTTTTACTTAAAACTTTTAGTTTCTAGAAAATCTGAACTTTAGTAATGATGCTTTAAAAATTTTGTCAAAGAATGCTTACCAATAGAAAAAGTAACTTATCTTTAGTATATTATTCATTGCTATAGAAATTATCAAGTGTTGAGTGATGCAGTTCAAAGAAATGCCTATTATAGGAATGGGAAGCATAGTGTTACTAGGTTAGATCTCTTGGTTGAGATTCATTTGTATATGTGGTTTTCCTTCATCCACGCTGATGTCATTCTTTTTAGTTAATTGATTTCTTCTCCTCCGTACTGTTCTGTGTTGTTCTTTCTTTTGACATTATTGGATTTGTGATGTTCAGGGAATCCATGCTTGACCCTCTGCTGTTTTTGCACTTTTATTTAGAAGTGAATTATTTGAGAACTACATTGGGCATTTAGCTATAGCATCAATGGCCTCATCTGAATTAGAGAGCGAATCTGGCAATCCAGAGAGATTACATGATAAGTTGAAGGCAAGTATTCGGTATCGTGTTCATTTGTTTCAATAAGTGCATATCTTTATACCTTAGATTTGTTTTTTAGTTTAACACTTTGCAGAGTGGCAGATCAAACTATAGATCTTTTGTATGAGTAAGCTTCATTTGTGTGAGTTCATAGAGGACTGTGAATTCACTTATCTTTTCGCATAGGTAAGTAAACATCAATTTTGCTAGAATTAGAAATGAAATTTTGGTTTTTGATCCCACTTTACTTATTCATTGAGAAAGAAGCTAGTCATGTTGAGGGATTTACATTTAGCTCTTCAAAATGTAAGAGAGAGAGAACTTGAGAGCAGCTGCAAATTTAATATAGACCTAGTGGATAGTCTAATGGTAATTATAATTTTTATCCAGTCTCCTTTAGACCCAAGTTTAAACTCAAAAAAATTTTAAAATACACCACTGCTTGAAACATAAACTGCTGTGTATGTTATACACATTGGAAAGGGATGTTAGTCCTCTGTAATGAAATTTTATTTATGAAATTTTTTGGATTAATTAGGAAGTGGAATGGATTCTTTTCTTGCAGACAAAAAAGAGATCTAACTTTTTATAATTGTTTAATCCATTCTTTACATCTCTGTATATCTAAATATTTTTCCTGTTCTCCATTGATTTTTTTTTTTTTTTTTTGGTGGGGGTGATAAACTTGAACATGTTATTATATTTACCTATTGACTTTTCAATTTGAAGGATGGATTTAGTATAGATGAAGGATGGGTTCTCCATTGATTTAGTATAGAAGGGAAAGTTTCCATATATGGTTTCTCCTTTTAATTTTCTTCAATTTTTCAAAAGGAAACTCACAAATCATTTTTGGTATGTTAAGAAGAAAGCCTTTTATAATGTAGAGAAGAGGCAGCGGCAAATTTATGTGAGTTTCTTAGAATGTTTTATAATGCAATGTCCTTCATGAAAATACATGTTATGATCTTAAACTCCCTTCCTTTATTGTACATTATTTTTCTCTGTGTTTACCTAATTCTTCAATTTTGTTGTTATTTCTCTGTTTACAAGGTTGACATCCCACGTTCTTCATTTGAAAGTCTCTAACAGCCCATTCTCAACACTTGCTCCACAAGCAAAGATTTGGATTTCCCCTAGGTTGGTTTCTTCTCCAGATCGATTGAAAACGTTTTGCTGGTCACGGGCAAGAAAAGACTATCTTATTGGTTAAACTTGATAAATCATTTTAATTTGATAAAAGTAAATTGCTGTTAGAATGTGGAAGAAAATGAGTGATGTTAGAATGAAAAGTGTGAAAGAGAATAATGTTTTTCCCTCCTTACTACTAAACAAGCTATCGTTTTGTTTTTTCTTCTTAGGCCCACATCAACCTTGAAGTCAACAGAACATCGACTGGTTTACTCAGTTTCTAACTTACCACTTCCTTGAGAATAATTGTTCAATTTATTGATCTCTTGTTGAAAAAACTCCTGTTGAGTTTAAATGTTTTTCTTCATATTCAAATTTGCAGTTCTTTCGAGAGGAATCCATAGAAGCATATAAGAAATTTTCAGTTCTTAAGCAGATTCGAGAGACAACATCGAATCTTAATTTTGAAGAAGTTATAATAGGAAGGGAAGTTGAAGTTTCAAACATGGTGAAGCTGCTGATTGATTCTATCAATGAACCTCCTATGTCCATCATACCCATTATGGGTATGGGTGGATTAAGGAAAACAACTTTGGCAAAGATGGTGTTCAATCATGCCAGGCCATTTCGACCCACGTCTCAATGACCCACTTGCTTATCAATCTTGCAATGCTTCATTTTTTGGGATTCTACCTTGGTATGTTATTTGTAGTTTTACAATTTGAATCTACTTATGGTTGAAACTGAATATTTCTTATTTACAAGTTATGTTTCAAATTAAGTATAGTGTTTCAAATTAAGTATCATTTTTTTTCCTTTTTTGTCGTTGTTGTTCCACTGGTATTGTTAAATTTTTCACTATTATTTATGCATTTGCCGTAATATTATTGTTTTGAAAATTTGGGTCATATATTTCATTGGTTTGAGATCATATGTGTAATTTATTTTTGTCCTTTTCTTCTTTGTGTTGTCTTTTAGTTAGAACATTATTCTGAATCTTCTTGTTTTATTTTGCTTGACAATTTTGTGTAATTGGGGGTACGTTGTTTCTTTTTTTTTTTTTTTTTGGTATATTCATCCTAATTGTTCCATTTTTTCGCTCTTTTTTTCTATTGTGTGATATCTTTTTAGTTTTCACTTCTGTTGTATTATATTTTCAAGTCCGTACTAATTAGTACGTTGATTTGTTAGGTATAGTGCATATGGTTACTGATTATATCTGTTTGTGTTCTCTTATTCTCTCTTAAATATTTATTTTTGTCTGTTTCATTATTGCTTTTAGAGCCATTTATGTTTAAAGCTCCTAACAATAGTGGATTGTGTTTGTGTATTTGGTACATTTTTTTTCTTTTTTTCTTTGTTTTGTTCATATTCTTGGTATAATGTATTTGGATTGTGTTTGTGTATTTGGTACATTGTGTTATGGTATTGACTGAAGACATATGTTTTGTGTGTGTCATTTTCACTGCTTTTTGACTGTGTTGGGAGGGGGCTGGAATGAAGGGTTGGGAGGGTCTAGTTTTTGTTTTGTAGGTTCCACTGGAGCCGACAACTGCATGAGTTTTCCTTCAAAGAAGCTAATATGGACCATCAAAATACACTGGCTAGCATGGTTTAAGCAACAAAGAATATTTTCAGCAATGAAGGCTTACCGGTTGGTTGTTTATGCTTGTGCAGAAAATCATGTTATATGTATTCTTATGGTATTTACACTAGTTTTGATTAAGGGCTGGAATACCATACTTGTAAGTTGTTCAAACTTGATTGGAAATGTACGAATATTACAAAGTGTATTATAGCGTATATATATTAAAGTGTCAACTATTTATTTCTACATGGGTGTGATGTGTTATAACATTATTGTCATTCAAATGGTTCGTATAATGGCGGAGCGACAATAAGAACAAGGAAAACCTATAGTAATTGAGGAATTTTCAATAGGAAATAAATGTCAAAATATATGAATTCGTGACGTTCCTTAATTGTCGTTAATATTAAAACAATTACAATTTTTTGATAAAAAAAAACTGTCACGATTGGCCTATCTTTGACAGAAAAAAAATGTCGTCAATAGCGAAACAATAACATTTAATTTTATAAAAAACTATCACGATTGGCATATATTTGACATGGAAAAATTGTCATAAAATACGAATTCGTGACATTTTTAAACTGTCATCAATTTCGAAAATATGACATTTTTTTTATAAAGATTGTCACGATTGACATATCCTTGACATTTAAAAAAGTCATAATAAACGAATTTGCGACATTTTTTAACTGTCGTTAATATGCAAATGATGACAATTATTTGTTGTCATAATATAAAATATGACAGTTATTTGTTGTAATAAAATAGTAATTAATGACATTTCTTTCTATCATAAAAAAACTTATTGCGACAGTTTTCGAAAACTGTCATGAAGGACTTTCCATGACTCCCGATACTATGACTGTAAATAACTGTCACGGATTTTATTCGCGACAGAAATTAACTATCGTCGTAGACCATTTTTGTTGTAGTGTAGAGAAAGGGTTTTAGAGTAATCGACACCATAAGTCTGAGTAAACCATTTTGCAACTAACCTAACCTTGTGTTTGTCAAGAGTTCCTTCTACCTTGTATTTGAGTATGAACACCTATTTACTTCCCACGATTTTATGTCCCGTAGGAAGAGTACAGTTCTCCCAAATCTTATTCTTTTCAAGAGCTTTTATCTTATCTATAACTGCAATTTTCCACTTAGGGCACTTTGAATTAATGTGGATATTTTTAGGTATCATGGTAGAGTCAAGGCTGGTTGTAAAGGCTCTGAATTGTGGTGATAAACTCTCACAGGACACATAGTTATAGATGTTCTACAAGACCTGGTACCTTTCCTTAACGTAATAGGAATGTCAATAGAAGAATCATACTCATCTAGATTGCCTGAATGGTTTTATTTAGCCTCATTACCAACAATTTTTTCTTTGACCTCGATCTCATCAACACTGTCCGTTTCTTCCATATATTCAAAAACAGCTATATCGGATCTGTCATTCTCACTCATTTTACTGTCAACACACGACTCAATGGGATTAGTCATACCTTGATCTCGTGGTACTTCAGAGTCTTGGACTGCAGCCCATTGATTAGTAGGGGACCAATTTTTTTTTTTTTTTTTAGATTCCTCCTATAGTAGGTTTTGCAGGGAACTTGGTTTGTAGGTATGACCACGGGATGAGGATCAGTGTCATGTAAGGTAACAAGGGTAGGACTGATAGACTCTTCATTTATATTCTTCTCCTAAAGATGCGGAAAATAAAGGATTATCCTCATGAAAGGTGACATCCATAGTGACAAAGTATCTATAGAAAGAAGGATGAAAACATTTATATCCCGTTGATCAAGAAGATACCCAACAAACACACATGCCTGAGCTCGAGGGGTGAATTTGGTCTAGTTAGGATCAAAGATGTGAACATAGGTTGTACACCCAAACATACATAGGGGAACCTCAAAAGTGAGACTGGTTAAGGGATACGACTCTCTTAAGACAATCTAAGGGAATCTGGAGGTGGAGGACAAGAGAGGGCATCCTATTAATGAAATAAGTTGCAGTAAAAACAGCATATGCTCACAAATAAGAAAACAAGGAAGTAGACAACATAAGGAAACGGGTTCTTTCCAAAAGACGATTTTTCCTCTTGGCAACCCCATTTTATTGAGGGCTGTAAGCACAAGAGCTCTGGTGAACAATCATTTTGAAGGAGAGAAACTCATTAAGGGTATGATTTTGAAACTCACGACTATTATCACTTTAAAAAATTATAATTTTTCAATTGAACTACATTTCACGGTGTGATAAAAATTCTAGAATCCAATGGAGACCTCGAATTTATTAATGATAAGGAAGACCTAGGTAAGACGAGTATGATCAACAATAAAGATAACAAACGACTGTTTTCCAAAAGAGGTAGTAACCTTTGATGGACCCCAAACGTCACTATGGATAAGGGTGAATGATCGGGTTGGTTTATATGGCTATGAGGGAAAGAAATACCAAATGTTGTTTAGCCCAAATACACACATCACAAGATAAAGAGGAGACATCAACTTCAGAGAAGATATAGGTAAATAAATACTTCATATATTGAAAAATTGGGTGGCTCAATCGGAAATACCACAACATATATACAATCTTATTCAGAAAATAGTAAAATATGAAGATAATAAACTAGTCCTAGATTACTACTAGCAGAGGTATCATCATCAAGGAGATAGAGTCCCCTGCTATATTAGGAAGTGCAAATCATCCTTCTCGATCGGAAGTCCTGAAAAGAAATAGAACCATATAAGAAAGTAGCTTTGCAGTTTAGCTCATGGATGATCTTGCTTATAGATAGCAAATTATATGAAATCTTAGACACATGCAACACATTCGAAAGGGTAGCCTCTCAAAGGAGAAAGTTTTCCCCTTCACAACAATTGGAGCCAAGGAACTGGGCTATTATGATCTTCTCATTACCCAGCATATGAAATATAATAAACAAAATTCTAAGAAGAATTTTTCAAGTGATCTGTAGCACCTAAGTTTAGTGTCCATGGATTATTCCTATTGACATTGATAAGACTAAAGGGTTGAGGCATACCTAACTGAGTAATGGCTCCTAGAGTGGAGGATTGACTAGAACCATTTTGGTTTAAAGTAGGATCAAGTGGTTGAGAGGTTCCAGCAGACTCGCTCATTTAAGCATGCCCTGAATTTTGTTTATCATTTGAGGAACGCTTCTTACCTACTGAAGGAAGACCATACAATTTCCAACACTGATCCTTAGTATGCCATTGTTTCTTGCAATTCTCAAAGATAGAAATCGATTTTTTGTTGTTCTTCTCACTATCATGGGTAAAAGATCTAGCACTAAAGGCTGTAGAGTCAGTAGCAAGAGTAGTCAAATCACTCACGACACTAGTATGATCTTCTTCAAGATGGACTTACTTCTATTAAGGAGGAAATGAGTCTCTGGCCAAGTATACGTACAAACTATGTCAAACTTGGGGTTGAAACCTGCAAGTAAGTCATAAATTTAATCAGCTTCTTCAAGTCCAGCATACCATATGACTTCATTCGGAGTATCCTAAACTATCCTGTCTTATTAGGGAAAGTTCAATGAAGTAGGAGGTGACATCCAGAGTTTCTTGCCTGCAATCGTGGACTTGTTTCCTCAGTGTGTACAGATGAGGGACATTATGATGCTTCGAATAGAGTTTCTAAGTAGTATCCTATAGGTCCTTCGTAGTTGTTGCATAAAGTAAAGGCTTGCCAATTTGTGGTTTCATAATATTAATCAACGTAAATTGAATAAGAGAATCTTCTCCTCTCCAGAATTGTTCATGGGAATCACCGAGTGGGGAACGAAAAGTCTCCCCTATTAGAAAACCAAATTGGCGACATCCCTAAAAAAAATTGCCCGATTGTGGATAGGAAAAATAGTCCTTGCCATTCAACTTCTCTCTTGGAATGACACTTGTAGATGGTGCCATAGAATTAGTTATATAATTTAAGGACAAAGTAGGAAACGAAGTTAATGGGTTCTTAGAATACATAGACAAGTCTGTTGGTTTAGATAATGTCGAAGATTCACCAACTAAAAACCTAATTTATTATGGAGTTGATCAATCCTGATACTACAAATGTGCAACTGGTGATTCAAAATGCAGCAACGTATAAAGAGGGCAGCAACGAGGCGTGGATTGGCGACTAACCAAAAGGGTGTTGTAGCTAAATAAGGGACCACAGTTAGGAGTAGGGCAACTAAGCTACTGATAACTTGTAGAAATACAAGTTATTATAGCCTCTTTTATTATAATAACGAGGCCAAAATACATAAAAAGATAATCAAAACGCGTAACTTATATTGCAAATTCATAAATATTCAAAAATATACTTTACATATGCATTATGTCTGCTTTACCATGTGTTTTTAATGTCTAAACGTATGATTTTTAACAAAAGAAGAAGTTAGCAAATCGCAGAGTCTCTCAGGAGAAGAAGAGGCGAGAAGACCAAATCACAATGTGAGAATTGGTTTGCTGGACGACAAAAATAGTAGTGGGAGATGATGTGACATGTCACAGATAGCTTTCGGCTTGCAGCCCCAAAATGTCAGAAGAACAGAAGTTTCCTCGCCAAAAGATGTCTATAAAAAGTTTCCTTCTTCACCAAAGAAAATAGAGGCCTGTATGGGCCAAGACAGCCAAAGGCTTGAATAGGCCAATCCCTATAGAGTAGCGGAAAGGAATAACCTTTTCATCGTCTGTAAAAGTTTTCTTCTTCTTCTCTGATCAGTTGTAGAAGTGAGAGCTTGGCTCCTGAGTAGGGAAGAATCCATACTTTCGTTGTTCCTTAACTTGTAATATTTTCCATTATTTTTTCTAGATCTCATTTTTATACTTCTTTGTAATATATATTGTTCATATTGTACAATGGTCTAAGGTCTTCATTCTCTATATATATATTACATGTTTAAACCTTTTCAATCCATCATTTTTTTTACTTCTCACTTGTCAATGTGTTATTAGTCGTTAGGTTTGTGATAAGTTCTTGATAAGAAGTTTAACTTATAATTCTTGTCGCGTTAACTAAACTATGTTCATTGTTTGGCTAGCGTATATCGCCAACTACCCGAGAGGACAAGTAGCAATGATAAGGCTAATGCGTGCAAAGAGGAGTTTGAAGACAAACTCAACTATGTGAGATAACTTTCATCATTTGTGTCTCGAAAGGTAAGCAAGTGTGAACATTAGACGTCGAAAGGTTGCTGTTCTTAATCATGAAGTTCTATAAGTATTATAAGTTAATTCTTCTAGATATATCTTGCCTAATCAAGCACAGCCATTTGCATCCAGAGAGGTGAGCAAATGTGTCGTCTAAAGACTTTGAGAGAAGCTCACTTTAATCATGAGTTGGTTAAGCAAGTTATATCGCATCGAAGCTCTTGCATTGCCTAATCGCTTAATAATTTGTAGACCTTCTTTCACCTTTTTCTCGCTTACAAGTTAGTTTGCATCTCCATCTCGCATCCATTTATTCCTCTTTACAGATTCTCTAAGCTTACATAAGTAGTTTTAATCCTGGTTCTGATTCTTTTATACTTTATTTAATTAATTATTTTCTACCGCCTAATTGATGAGTAAATTCTAGAACTAAGTTTTGATAGCAATTCCCTGTGTTTGATTCTGAATCACCGAGATAAACCTATTACTTTGCTTATACTTAGACAAGCAATAGAAAAATTTGTACTCAACAAGGACTTAGTAGTTACACGATAAAGAGGTACATAGTGAGTACTTCGCATACAATGATCATGATCAATGACTTATAGCATAGAATTAATTGTGCACACTTAGTTAACTCCTTAAGTCCTAAGTTAACTTATGTGTCACTCCAACCAAGTTTTTGGCACCGTTAATTAACGAAACAAGACAACAACACAGTTCAGCTGTGTAGACAGACATGGGTATACGTGCTCGGCAGTGGCGATACGTGGGCGGACAAGCTTGGTGTGTGACTGATTCCTTTACTAGGTGGTGCGACTGGCTCTATGGGTAGGCTCGAACTAATCAACGATGGAATCTGAAGCTGACGGAGCAGATTTTCCACAGCAGTAGCGACTGTCTCTCGTGGTTTGCCTTTGTTTGGGTTCCATCAATAGTAGTGTATAGTATTTCATCTTTACCCCGCTCTTATACCATATTAAAAGTGATAAAATATGACACCAAGTTACGTGAAAACCTGAGAACCGAATGAAAAAACAGAAGCGATGAAGCCCTAGGCAGCAGACGATTTTATTGAACCATTCCTCAATTTAATTTGGGAATCCCAAAATACAAAAACATTCGCAAAAAATAATTAAGAAACTAATTTTCTTATTAAGCATGCTTTAAAAAAGTATAGATTAGAGAGAGAAAAACTTACGTAGTTTGATGTCTTTGAATCTACTAAATCTTCAAATTTAGGGACAGCACCCATCGGAGACCTTCCTATCCTTTGAGATGAGATTGGTTTGTGGAAATCAATTGGGATGGAAAAAGTTTTAGAGAAAAAACTAATTTTGCAGAGAGTAAAAGTATTGACTTTTTCTTCATTAAGAAAAAACTGTTTTTCTTTTGCATATTTATAACTCTCTTTCTTGAGGGAGTAGGAAAGAATCATGAAATTTTATTAAATTTAAAAAATATTAAATTAATAAAAAAAAATTAATCAACTAATTAATTAATTAATCAATTAATAATTAATTGAATCATATTTAATTATAGTTTTATATTCATTTAATTAAATAAAATTAAACTAAACTATTAATTAATTATCCAATTAATTAATAGCTAAATTAAATATCTTATATTTAACTTAATATTTGAATCATATTCAAAATATAAATTTCTCTCATAATCAATAATTTTAATATGAATCCAATTTACATTAAATTAATATTTGAACTCATTCAAATACTTTAACTCTCATAAATTAATTTTGAATCATATCTCAAATTAAATTTATATAATAAAGTTTGATTAAAATATAAACTTTATATTATAATGTATCACTATACATTATACTAATTTCCAAAGTAAATTTGAACATTTCAAATTACAACTAATATAAATAAATCTCATTACCCTTTACGAGCTAGGAAGGGAACCTAATGGATCTATATATCAGAAGATACAACGATATGAGATGAATTGGCTAAACTCATTAACCACATTAATCAATATTCGTTAACTGTGTGTACATTCCATTAAAGACTCACAGTTGAACTCTTGTCACTATAGATATATTTCTATGTCCACGGATATAGACCAATAACAGTAAGTTAGTCCTTCACGAGTGTTCGTAACACCACCTGGGTCAAACTATCGTTTTACCCTTAGTTACCTCCATTCCTTAAATACCATGCTTCTCTAATGAACAATTTGTTTATGGTCCAACCAATAAACAGAACCTCTCTCGTGTCATAGTGAAGGTAGGGTCTTTTGTTCAAGTCTTTAAGACACCATTTAAGGAAACACTCATCTACTTACCCTAAAGTTAGGAATGAGTGAATTCCATCTTGTGTGATTATGTTCTCAACTCCTCACTCGGTCTTATCCCCATAATGATAAACATATTGAGTCAGCAATCTGGCCACTCACACCCGTACAAATCAAAGGACAATCCCTTGCGAATAGGAGTTCTTAATACACTCAGGATTAAGACTAAGTTACATAGGTCATCCTAATGAAATAGAAACCTAACTAGTTAAAGAAGTTACATCTAGTGGTTCCTATTTCGTGGTTCGGTCTTATGCAAACTCATTCCATAAGATACCCTTACTTGCATGTCACCTACACGAACGCGTTGGATCATTGCATTTGTATCAAATACAAAGTGAGTCGTATCCATAGTGTTACCAAGATAAGGTACTCAGCCTTATCCCTATATTATAAACCCTTTAAGCTGATTTAGAACATTGATCCTTGTATGTCTCTACATACTATTAAGGACTCATCAAACAGCTTAGGATGTTAGTTTATTGGATTTTGGTGATTAAGACAAAATTAATAATATAATCAATCATTTATCATAATAATAATACTTTATTAATAACAATAAATAAATTATATTTACAATCTACAAGTTTTAGGACATAAATCCCAACAAAAACACGATCTGATTTTCTTATTATTATTTCAATGAACAAAAGAGACATGAAAACTTATAGAAATACAAGTTATTATGACCTTCTAGGTAGAATAATGAAGTCTCAACGCGAGAAAAACACTAGAAGAAAACTAGGCTTTAATGTCAATTGGAAAAAATGAACAAGGATATTTGATGTCAAATTTTAAAATTTGAATCTTCAATGTCAGTTTTAAATCGACATTAAAGAGAAAAGATTAATGTCGGTTTAAAACCTACATTAAAGGTATCCCTGATTTTTTATTTTTGTAAAATTAATCTTATTATTAAAAATATATATAACTTTAATTTAGGGTTTGTTGCTTTTCTCTTTAACCCACTAGCAGTCACGTGCTTTCATCCCCCTTCCCTCAATTTCTCTTTCATCTTTCATCTTCTCTTCTTCCATCTCTTCGATCTTTACCTCTGCGTCAGTCGATCGGTCAATCTTCTTTCTTCAATTTGCCTCTACCTCTCTCTTCGTACGATTTTGACTCAACCTCCCTTAGTGCCCCAACCTCTCTCTTCGTATGATTTGCAAAAAATTGAACACCTTCGATATGTAAAAATGCTCTTAATTTTCTCCAGCCGCCACTTGTAGCCTCTAATGTGTTGTTCGATGCCGAGACTTCAACCAACACTATGTCGTAGCTTTTGGCGATTTGAAAGAGTATAACGATTTTTTTTCTTTTGTTTCTCTCTGTTTTGTATTTGAAGTTTGCATAATGGGGGCTGTTGAAGAAGCAGCTTCCATTGCTTCTCATGATTCTGAAGTATCTATTTCAAATGAGTCTTCCTGTGTTTTCTCTTTTTCTTAAGTTCCCAAGTCTTTACATTTGAAAAGTGAAGGATTTTATGGCCTTCCAATTTGGAAGATTGTTTTAGTTTAATTATTTGATATTTCATTGATGGGTTGTTTGATGATAACACTTCTACTCGGAAGAAGGAAAGTTTTATAAGAGACTTGAAGCTTTTGATTGGCTGAAGTGTGTAAATGAAGTGATTTGTTAGGGGCAAGAAGGGGCTTTGATTCATTGGCTCTATTGTTGGTTAATTTCAAAAGAACGTGGAAACATAATTATTAGTTTTGGATCTATTTGAGTTCCAAAAGTGAAATGCATTTGGGAATTCGGTCTTGCTTCTTGTGCTTTATGTTTGAGGATTGGTTTTAGTTGTTGCTTTTCACTTGACGTTTATGGAACTAATGAGAACTAATTGTTATACTAGATTCAACCTAATTATAGGTCATTCACATTGTATTCAATATTATCTGATGAAGTTGCTATAATTTGAAGAACTGCGTAGAAAGTAGAAATAAGAACTTGAAAATTTGACATTGGTGAATCAACCATTCAAAACGTTGAAGTTTTTCACTTTGGGTGTTCTTCATTATAGTAAACACTCGATAGAATACATTTTCACGAAAGGTGGTTGGCTTTTGCTATTAAACTTGATTATTGGTGCAGCTGGAATTCTTATTTTGACTATTGAAGGGCCACATGAGAAGGTAGGCCTTTTTAATTCATTTTAGCTTCCAATGAGTCATTATAGGCTCTTGGGAGTTACTATATTTATACACTTGAAAATTCTGCAAGCAAGGATTGTACAATGAACATATAATGAATCAACTCAGTGTGATGAGACTGAAGTGAGTCATGTATGCTATTTTCTATGACAATTTTATGTCTCTTGTTATATTTTCAATTTTTTTTGGACCTCTATTTCTAGGCCCTTCTACTTTTCTAAATTAGTTCCCTATAGGCTAAGTTACCTAGGTTATGAAATAAAAACCTAACTAGTTAACGAAGTTACATCTAGTGATTACTATTTTGTGGTCCGATTTTATGCAAACTTATTGCATAAGATATCCTCATTCGCATGTCACCTCCACGAACGCGTTGAATCATTACGTTTGTATCAAATACAAAGTGAGTCGTATTCATAGTGTTACCAAGATAAGGTACCCAACCTTACCCCTATACTATAAACCCTTTAAGTTGTCAGTTCAAGAATTACTAGGTCTTCTGATGTATAAAAGCGTCGACATATATACCCAAATGCATCGGGAAAGGATTTCCCGATGCATATAGGATGATTAGATGAGGAATCAGAAGAAATCCGTTGGGAGACAAGTTCCCAACGGTACATGAAGCAACGTCGGGAATTCCTTACTTCTGACGCTGGAATGAAGCACGTTAGGAAAAGGTAACTCCTGACGTCGCTTCATGTACACGTCGGGAACTCGTCTCCAGACACAATGCTTAAAATGTTGGGAGATGTTTGGACATGTGGCCAACTGACACCTATGTGCATCGAAAGATTCTGTTTTTTTTTTTTTCTTTTTTTCATTTATTATGTTCAGTTTTTTTATCTTGTGGTACATTTTTTAGTTCCAATTCGATTTAAATTAAATAAAGTTTCAAACAAAACAAACACAAAATTAATAATTACATTGAAATACCAAATTTTCATTTAAAAAATTAGAACATAATTCCAACAAAAAAGTGTCTTACTATTCGAACAAGTACGTATTGTTTGTTTAAAACAATTACATTGAAAAAAAAACATCATCTCTCATCGCCCCGGACGCCATCTTCGAACAAGTCCACACCTAAAAAAGTGCAACCCCTAAGTACGCCGAACCTCTCATAAACTCACATCAGCGTGCCACCCAACATAACAACTACCATGTAAACTTTCAAAGTAACGTTTAACATCTTCACACTCCCTCCCCCCCCCCCACCCACCGCCCCAACTCACACAATGACCAAATTACCCAAAACAAGCTAACCTCTCGACTTTTACTCTTTCTACGTAGAAATGTAACAATAGAATCACAAAATCTTTACTCCTTACATGTAAACTCACTTCGGCATGCCACCCAACATAACAATTACATTGAAACCTTAAAAGAGACGTTTACCCCCCACCCCCCCTCAAACTCACTCCATGGTTAAACTAGTACCCAACCTCTCATAAACTCACTTTGGCATGCCACCCAAGGTAACGACTACATTGAAACCTTCAAAGTAACGTTTAACCCCCCCCCCCCCCCTCTCAAACTCACACCATGATCTAACTACTCAAAACAACTGAACCTCTCAACTTTAACTCTAAAACCTTAACTCCTTGCACGTAAACTCACTTGGTGTGCCACCCAACACAACAACTTCATTAACATAAACGTTTAACCCCCTCCTCAAACTCTGATCAAATTACACCTCATAACTACCCAATCTCGCAACCTTCACTAAAGCTAAGTTTAAACTAAAGGCAACCATAACTGCAGGATAGTCAGAATAGATCATCATAATTCAAAAGCTAAGTTTAACTAAAGGCTACCATAACTGCCGGATAGCTAGAACCAATCATCATAATTCAAAAGCTAAGTTTAACCAAAGGCTTCCATTTGTCGGGCAAGCATCTCCGACGTTCTTCTATGTTCTTCAGTCATTCATTTTTCTTCCAAGCTCATTTCTTTGTTCTTCAATCTTGTTTGTTTGTTCTTCAATCTGGGATTACGAGCACTCAAGGCTATTTCTTAGTTCCATAGGTACCTCTCTAGAGTGCATTTCTTGAGAATATGAACTTGACGAACTACTACCACTCTTCTGTGAATTGGGCTTGAGCAATGACACATGAAGAAGTTCAACTCTTTCATGCATTTTCAAGGTGGCACATTATAAGGGATTATCACAATAGTCCACATATTGTACGAGGTACTCATATTTCCAAACCGATTAAACCCATCTGAAGCTAATTTGAAACGAGCATTCCATGATTCTGAAGTGAAATAAGGAAATTCACAATCAAAATGCTTCTAGCCCTCTACATCACTTGGATGTCTTAACACATCCTCTATTTCGACCCGTTTATCCTTATGTCACCTCATGTCAGACGAGCCTTTTTTAGAAGCAAACAATCACTTTAATCTCGGTATTAATAAAAAGTGACGTAACACCTTATGCGGAATTTTTTTTCTTTGTTATCATTAACTTGGTACCGAAACACACCACAAATTGGACAATGTTGCAAATCGCCAAATTCCTTCCAATACAATACACAATCACACTTAAACCATGAATAGACTAGTATCCTAGGCCTAAGTCAAGCAGTTTTCATTTAGCTTCGTAGAATGAAGTAGGTATAGTAGTACCTGTTGGAAATGCTACTTGTAACAGTCTTGGTAACATGTCAAAGCATTTGTTACTCCAAACATTGAGCACCTTGATATGCATCAACTTAACTAAAAAGTTCAAGAAGGAAAATTTTAAACATCTAGAGTATAGTGTATTACGTGCTTCATTCAGTAAATCCTCAAATAAGCTTATTACATCTTGTGGTTCGCCATTAAAGGTCATTTCATTCTCCAAACCTTCTTCTATTGCTTCTTCATGTTCAATCAGAACATGTAAATCATTAAGCATATCCAACATTTCATTTTCTTTGAAAAAGGATGCTAGTTCCTTTCTCAACTCTTTCTATACTTCTACACAAGTTCATTGGCTCTCCATGATACACCTAGTTTGTATAGAAGAGAGACATTCCAATTATTAATAGATATGTTGCTCAACACCCTCTAATGACTCCCAAATTGAGTTCATAGATTTCTTGAATGAACACCTTGTTCATCCATAATCATCAAAGTGAAACTTTGCAACCTCTAAAAATTGGGACACTCCCTAGATCTCTATACTCAACAGACAATTTATTTCTAAGTTTGATCCAAATCTTGTTCATCATTAAAGACCTAAAACATAAATAGGTTTTATTATTGAAAGTTAGAAAAAATAGAGTTCAGAGAATCTAAAAAAAATATCATCAGAGACATATATCATCAACTAAGTGAGTAATATTAGCTGTTAACCTTTGTGTTTGAAAAAATATCATCAAATATAGGCTTTTGGTGAGTGACTCCTACACATAAGTTGTTAACCTTTCAAGGTAAGCAATAAATCCTAAGAGATAATATTACCTTGGCTTTTGATGAGTGGATACTCAATTCTCATTTTGAATGAAAACAAATTTGGATCTCTATTAATTTTGGTGAGTAATTTTCATTACTGAGAATGAGACTAAATAAGATATTGCTAAGGGAATAATTATAAAAAGTCTTCGAAACTGATGCCCAAACAAAAACATGAAACTAAAACCTTACAAAGGACCAAATTTCAATTGGTCCCTCTTCACACCATAAAAAACTCTATTTTTCCTCTCCCCCAAAGACTCCACATAATTTCAACCACTAATTAACCAAAAAAAAGGTTAATGAGAATAATGACAAACAATATTTAGCCACAAACCTCCACTTCTACAACAAAAATATTAATCTCATTCAACAACAAATTAACTCCAAATTATCTCACAAACACTTTTCGACCAAAAATTAACTCCAACGTACACAAGAATGCTATTCACCAACAACATTTGCATACCTTTAAAAAATCTTACAATTTCAAGTACATATTAATATACACAATTGCAATCCTCAAATTTATAGTCCAGAAAAACTTTTACATAATTCTCACTTAATTCCATACCTTCTTCCTCTAACTATTTTCACTTTTTTCAATCACTTGAAGCAAATTAGAGGAAGTCATATAAACTCAAACTCTACACTAAAAACTATCAGAATAAAGAATGAAAACAAATATTCATGATGCACACTCTAAAACAGAAGAAGAAGAAAAACCATATACTTGGATTACCTTATTTCTAACCCTAAACCAAAATAAAGAAAAAAATCATATACTTACAAGAAGAAGGCGGCGACGGCAGGGGATGGGTCACAAGCGATGATTGACAGAAGGCGACGGCGAGCAACAGACAAACTTTGTTGAGGTTGAATGACGAGCAGCAGTTCTCATCGATCGTCTATGTCTCTTGACTCTCTTTGTCTCTTTCTCTTCCAGTTCTAGTTTACAGATCTAGAATAGGGTTTTCTTTATAAGGGAACTCCCAATGTACCACAATAAGCGTTAGGAGTTCCCAAATATTCTCGACTTCATTAGTTAAACATCAAAAATGCCCAAACAAATCCCGATGTCTACATGCATGGCGTCGGAATAAAAATAATAATTATTTAAATGTTTCCTTTATGTCGATGCCACGTCGAGATTTGTTTGGGTATTCCTGATGTTTAACTAATGGCGTCAAGAATACTCAAATCAATCTCGACATTTTACTAGAGTCGTGGAAAATAGTGGATCTTCTGAGCGTGTCTTACTTCGTTAACGAAGACTCTCTCCCGATGCTTCATCTCTCAACGTGCTAAAGAAGCGTTGGAATCTACAGATTTTCTTATAGTGTGTATCTCGAACATTAATCTCTGTATGTCTTTACATACTATTCAAGACTATTAAACAACTTAAGGTGTTAGTTTATTTGATTTAGGTTATTAAGACAAAAACAATAATATAATTAATAACTTTTTATTGAAATTATAATAATAACACTTTATTAATAATGGTCAACGGATTACATTTACTATCTAGGAGTTTTAGGACATAAAACCCAACATATACAAAATTCTATCTCACCTCAACCTTTTCATGATTTTAACAATTGGAAAGCTCTCTCGTAGTTTGCATTAGGTGGGCGATCCCTCTTCTCCTAGCCCATAGTGTAGATAGTTTTAGCTTTTATGATTAATTGGCTATGACCTATGTATAAAGTTGCTCTTCTTTCTGAAATATTCATTTTGTCAAGATGATGTTATAGAATCATTCGAGAGCATAATGTATTGAAAAATAGTAGCTTGCTTTAGTTTTTACTTTCAAACTTGGAGATTACTTCTTTGTTTTAGACTAACAGCAATACAAGTCTGAAATTGTTCATTTGCAAAATAACATGTTCTAGTATGTTTACTGCTTTTCAGCTGTACTTTTCTTAGTTTTGTTACAATGCATTTCATATCCATGTTTTTACATTTTGTTCTCAAATATATTTCTTTCCATTACGCAGCACACCTCTATGGTGCCAGATCAAAAGCAATGGTTGAACTAGATGCCTCTTCAAGGAAAAGTAATGGTTTCATTCCAACATATTTAAATAGAATGATGTTTTGGTTCCTTTCACATTCTCAACACATTTGAATTTTCTTACTATTCTACTACTTGCTTCGGTTAGTTATGACTTTATTTACTATTCTAGAAGGTAGAATTTTACAATTCTACTTAAGAAGTAAACGATCGTTTGAAGATAGAAAGTTAAACGATTGCGTAAGAGGTTAAACGACTGCGTCAGAGGGTTAACGGTCGTCTAGAAAGCTAAATGATCGTGTAAAAGGTTGAATGATTGTATAAAATGCTAAATTATTTTGTAGGACGTTTTAGGGTAAACAATCGTTTGAAGGTAGGAAGTTAAACGATCGCGTACGAGGATAATCGATCGTATAGAAGCTAAACAATAGCATAAGAAGGTAAACAATCGTTTAGAAAGCTATACGATTATGTAAGAGGTTGAATAATCGTATAGAAACCTAAATGATCGTGTAGGAGGTTGTAGGGTAAACGATCGATAACATTTACTGCACAACCAAACATAGTTATAATTAATTCCTAGACATCTTATTATCATGCATTATATTCCCAGACATAATTTATTCCTAGCAATGTTGTTCCCATCCCTATTTCCTCAATCCAAAAGGCCCCTTACTAATTTGATTTTACTTTGGTAGCCTTTTCAAGTAGAGGATGGGAGTATAACATTATATTTTATTGGAGTTTGTGAGGCGCTTGGTAAACAAGGAAGCCACAAGTTATCACATTTTAACTCTCTTGACATTGGTTTACATTTGGCTTTTCTTTTCCAGGATCATACTTTAGGTTATAGATTAATCATATTAATGGTGTAGTGATTGTTGTTTCAACTTAAATTTGGTCTAAATAGTTTTTCTTTTGCTAATTCGTCGTGTATTTGAGTTTCCCACTGCGATACTTTATATGGATTCTTTTAGGTCTTTATTTTGGAATGTCTTCTTTTTTAATCAAAGTTACTATTTCATTATTCAGATTACTGTCTATTTGTAAAGATGTTATCTAGCTTTACTTCTTTTTAAGTCTAACTTTTGGTTTGGGTTTTATAGATTGGAGTTACACCTGATGAAATTGATGCACGACCCATTCTACATGTCAATTAACAAGTCTAAAGGGTTAGTTATAACTTGAAACGCTGCAAGACTTATGTTTATGTTTGTGTATTGCTTTGCTTTGCCTGGGAACACAAAAGAAACCTTGTTCTCTTTTGTAGTTCTCCACGAATTAAGCTTAATAAAGAACAAAATGTTAATATAAGCCAAAATGGTAAAATTACATTACTTGATCAATTTATTTAGTTTTAGTTGCTATATTTTGCTAATTTTGATTGTGAAGATTATTGAGAAAAATCTAATGTTAAATTAATCCAATGCAGCTCCATATTATGCCAAGGTTGATTATAAAGATTAGTTTGTCTGTTTTTCAATGAGATCACCATTTAGAAGAAGTATTAAGTTTGATAATTATGATTAGAATACAATAAAGCAAAAATGTCAACATGAGAATAGCGTAACTTTGTTAATTTCTTTTTGGTATGATTCATTCATTTTTAATTATCTATTTATGCACTTAAGTGAGCATATATCTTCCTTGCATATATTTTTGGGACAACTCTATGATCCTTCCTAATAGACAACAACTCCCTAGTTCGTTTTTTGAAAACTTTGTGTATAAATTCATCAATGTAATTTGCTAATAGGTTACTTAGTTCAATGATTTTGTCACTTTCTTTGTTGTGAATGAGATCATTTTTGTGTTTGTTGAGAATTGTGTTGTATACAACAGACGAGATATTTTTAGCTAGCTAGCGTGTAATTAATGATGATGACGAATGTTTTTTGACATAACCTAAGACAATTAATGATGGTTGTTAAACTATTTGGTATCATAAAAAATGGACAATAACGCAACAATTAATTAAAAGAAATTTGTAAAAACGAACATAGAAGACAATGTACGACATCGGTTTTAAATTGACATTGCTCACCTAATGTTGGTTTTAAATCAACATCAAATCTCAACCGACATTAAACGGTTTTAATAACACGATCATAGATGTTGGTTTAGACCGACATCGTACCTTTTTAATGTCGGTTTTAAACCGACATTGTTGGTCTCTTTAATGTCAGTTTTAAACCGACATCAAAGCCCAACTGACATTAAAGGTTTTAATAACACTATCATAGATGTCGATTGCCAATCGACATTGTGCCTCTTTAATGTCGATTTTAAACCGACATTAAAGTCCAGTTTTATTGTAGTGAAAGGAAGAAAACGTGTAGCTAAATAGATGAAATAAGACAATTACACTTTATAAGTAGTAAAAGAGTTTTATATTGTGTTTATCACGGTTTTTATTTCTTAACACAGGTTATTAGGCGAAAAAAAAGAGTAGTCGAGCAACAAACGTCAGGCAAGGAGACACACGACCACTAAGCGATCAAAGAAGTGAAGTTAGACGATTCACATCGCTAGAAGACAAAATGCTTCCCATGAATATCAGAAAAGGACGAAAGGGACGTCTGCGACATTGAGCAACTTTGTTAGATAATTAATGAAGCCCAAACGATGTTAAGTCTCATCAATCCTCGCCTATAAATAGAAGGTTATCTCTTCATTACAAAGGTGCAAAATTTTAGAGAACAAGCTCACTTCATCCTTCATTTTCCTTTGGTGTTTTATGTGAGAGCTTGATATAAAGTTGAGAGAAATCCCCATCTTCACTCTCCCTCAGTGTAATAGGCAAAAAACCAAAGTCATGTGAAATTATACTTAGAGGCTCGACGCCATCCTTCTTACTTGCAGTTGTAATTTTTTATATTATATTTGTAATTTGAACCTCATGGCCGAAAGACCTAAAGTTTTAATTTTGAATGCAATTTCCTTCTATTTATATTATTTTGTTTCTTTTTCTCTTCATGTTATTACTTTTATGTAAAAAAGGATATGACACAAGGTGAAATTAGTACTAGAGAATCTGAATGGCTATATTAGTTGTCTTGTTTAATCAAATGATGCAACCAATACCTTATTCTATTCGAGAGAAAGAATGAAGTAATGAATGTTGTAAAGGATGAAATGATGAATGTTGTCACTCGACGAAGTGATGACCTAAATTTAACTAAATAGGTGGCGAAAAGAATGTAGTAATACATTTTAGTCATTGAATTCCTCCTTAACATACATATAAAAAATGTGTGTGTGTATGATACCGAGAGGTTGCTCGCCTTAATATAGGATGAGTTGCATATAATCTAGTCAGATGAAATTAGATATAAATCATCTATTAACTTCAAGTACTAGGATCCCGAAAGGCGAGCAAGTATGGCAAAAGCACTAAAAGGTTGCTCGCCTTAAATTTAAAGCTAATGAATGCTTTGTATCGCTTTGATGGAACCACCCTTGTATTGTGTCTGATTACTTAGATATTCTTACATCCACATGCCTAAATATAACTAAGTTCACATTCCACAAATCACTACATCCATGTCCATCTTGTTTCTCCAACACACGTAGTTGTATAGGTATACGTAGGTTAGATAATACTATCCATAAAATTATATTGTATAGATATCGCATAACATTATATCACATATAATTAAAACCTTAAGTGCATTCATTCCTTGTGTTCAACTTTGGCTTACTCAAGAAACCTCTCTTTTCCCTTACACTTGGACAAGTGAGAGAAAAACTTGTACGTACGCGATGTATTTTTAAAATTAGCAACACTTAGGTAGGTGTCACCACCTTTTATCGCATGGACCTATCGTAATCACCTAATCGAGTTACAAACTTAGAGCCAAAATTATCATACACCATACAAAAACAAACAAGTTGTACAATGAGGGAAAAATAAAAAGACAATATTAAGATAGAAAAGAAAAGAATATTAGGGTTAATCTTTTCTTGGGCTTAAACCCACTAGTTCTAACAAAAAAAATATGAGATAACCGTGTAAATAGCAAAATAGTAAATAACATACTCAAAAATAACAAATCCCGAAAATATTAAGATTTATAGCAAAACTGTCGGCTGCAAACTTTTTTTATTTTTTTATACCCGATTATACCCCTTTGAATAAGACAATTCATTACTTACAGATACAGTATATTTGAATAGGTCAAAAAATAAGACAAAATATCACTGATACACGAATATTGTGTATTTGTAAAAAACATTCAGCTTCAGTAAATCTTAACTAAGTATGATATATTATTGCTTGAGAAAATTGCATTAACATTCCCTAAAAATATGTCTGTAATTTCTACCTAATTTTTGAATTCTTAGGATTTAAATCAATTAATTAACAATTTATTTCTATGATTCATAATAGACGTGTTTATTAACGATTTTAATTCAAATTTTAGATGATATCCCTAAAATAATAGCAAAGATAAATTTAATAATTTGGGATTCTTTATATTTTATACTATTTATCAAAATTTTATTAAATAATACATAATAGGGACATTTTTAAAAATAGCAAAATAAATAAAAATATTTACAAGCTATAACAAAATTTTGGATTCTATCAATGATAATCTTCTATCACTATAGCATATCAATGACTATCAGTGATAGAATTTGCTATAAGTTGTAAATATTTTGTAAAATTTTCTATTTTTAAAAATTCCCCTACATAATAAATAGTTTTAATAACAATTTGAATTTAGATTTTATATCATCCCTAAAATCGTCAATTTGAATTTAAATATTGCATAATATCCCTAAATTAATGGCAAAGATAAATTGTTAATAACAATTTAAATTTAAAATTTAAATTCAAATTGTTATAATTTAAAATTTAACAACTTATATTCCAAAAATATTTATAAAAAGTTTATTAAATAATACATGAAACATATTTGTAATAACAATTTGAATTTAAAAAAAAAATTATTCCCCTAAAATCGTGATAATTACTATTATCCACTTATTTTGGTTGATTTTTAATAATAATTTGAATTTAAATTTTAGATCATCTCCTTAAAATAATGTCAAAGATAAATACAACATTTTTGAGTTCTTTATATTCCAATCAATTTAATAAAAAATTTAATTCAAATTTTAGATCCTCCCCCTAAAATAATGCTAACTACGGTTGTCCATTTATTTTTACCAATTTAATAACAACTTCAATTTTCTTAGTTGAATAAAATCAATTTATTGGTTAAATTGATCGTATTTGATTGTGTTGATTTTCTATAGAGTTACAGTGTATTTGTACATACTACATGACAATATTATTCTTTCCAGATTAGCTCCACAGTATTTGACAGAATGTGTAGCATATGTTGCTCACACAATTACATTGTAATTTTATGCTTTTAAATAATGTGATAAACTACTCGTTCTATATCACGATCACATGTTCAAATATTAATATTTATTTGCTCATATAATCATATACTTTTGCAATCCAAGAAACTTAACATTAAAATGGATTTGTTACAAAACTAACAATAAGAACGATTTCCTAAATAGTGTCATTGAATCATAATCACGGTTGTTTAACTAACCAAACTTTATAATAAGTTGAGTATGAATGATGTTATAAATAATAGATTTGGGACACACGAAAAGGTAAAAAAAAAAATTATCATCAAGATATGGTATCATTCCGCTGGGTATAGGATAATCATATATTTCAAATACAGTGTATTTGAGTAGCTCAAAAAATGAGACAGGATATTAGAAATAGCACGAAGACAGTGTATTTTGCAAACAACATTCAAATTTGGTAAATCTTAACTAAATCTACTATTCTGTTGCTGGACAAGATTGCAGCAACCTTCCTATAATAATGACAAATATATCTACAAGATTTTGATGTTTATATTTTAAACAATTTATTAATAATATCGGTAATTATTACAATTCCTTAAATGACCTTAAATATATTTTTTCCTCTTCTTCATTTTTTTACCCATTCATTAAGCATTATATCTTGTAAGTTAATCAGGATAGCTCAATTTTAACAAATCATCAATCTTGAATGCATATAAATTGAAAAACATTAAAACATAAAAGATTTCAAAAGTATCTCAAAGATTCAAAACTTTCGATTTATATCTTGATAGGTCTCGGTAGAAAAATGATAAATATTTAAGTGGTAGTTTAAAATGGGTTTTATGTTGAGGGCAAAATTCTAATTATGCCTCAATGACATTTTTGTAATTAATTGAATCTTCCTCTTTAGGTCTTTTCAGGACTGATAGAAAGAGGGGCAGTCGCAAGCTGAAAAACATAGAAGAGAGAGAGTTTTTTCTAGCAAAAAAAGATTGATAGAGAAGAGGGTAGTACGACAGTTTCTGACATTCCAACAGGAAGAGAGACGTTGGTCGACAGAGAGGAAGACGTTAAAGGTTTAGCCGTGGGTTTCAAGGTAGACAGAAGCTGAGAGTTTTGGGGTTGTTTACGATGGCTTCAGCGTTTGTTTTGACAGCTTCACAATGGGTTTAATGGCTGGTTTAACCGTGGTTTTCAAGCCGTCAAAGGTTGGTTTAGCTATGGGCTCTTCTTGGGGTAGTCGACGTAAGAGACAAAAAGAAAGAGATTTTTTCTTGCAAACAAGAGAGGAGAAAAGTGCGGCTAATGGAGAGGAAGACGTCGGAGTTTTGACGTCAGCGACGATGGGCTTTTTCAAACAGTGGGCTCTTCTTGGCTTTTTCGAAGTTGGTCGTGGGTTTGTGGCGGAGTTTAATTTGATTGTGTGTTGGGAGTTTGATTTTAATTATAGGGTATTTGTGGTTTCTTGAATAATTGTATTTAAGATTCAACTATTTTAGTTAGGTATTTAAGACATTATTCCCGCAATTATTTTTCCATATTTTTCTATTTTGCTATTTTTATCTATTTAAATAAAAAATTATTATTTATCTAAAGTAAACTTTTTATTTCAGTCCAACAAATATATTATGATAAAGCAAAATATAAAATCCACTAGGAAAAAAATATAGAAGCGACACCTATCAGCTCCAACGTCATACTTAACAACTAACAACACAAACTTTAAAAGCTCATCATGTGCAACTAAAACAACTTACCCCAATTGTTTTTTCACAAAAAGTTTGCCATCATAAACTTAGGGTCATCACTCATCACATTTTACTTCCTCTAACCAATGTATAAGATCCTGGGACTGAGTGTGTTTGTTTTTGTCTAGAAAATATTATCAAATGTTTATGATAAGAAAATGTGTTTGTATTTTAATTTATGAGATTAAGTATTAAAAAAATTAATCCAACTCATTTTAATAGATTAATTAACTAAACAATAAATATCATTCAATATATCCTGTGCAAAAAACAAAAGTTTAATAAATTAACATTATCAATAATAATTTTAATTATAAATATATTTAAGATACTTTTAGCTAACTAGTAAATATGTTGTGGAAATAATTAGTAACTGTATTCATATAATAACTTTTTATTAAGTTAAGTAGATGTTTTCTTATTGTTGACTTATGAAAACAAATATTTATATTAATATTTCTAAAGTTAATTATATCAATCAATTTGTTAATTAACTATATTCATAATTTCCATTATGTATGATGTATAAAATGAAAAGTGGAGGAAAAAAGAAAATTCACAGGTTTGGAATGGGAAAAGAAAGCTCTTATTAATGGAAAAAGAGAATGCTAAGAATTGCTTATTTCTATGTAAAATGTTAAAAATAGTGAAACAAAGGTGAGTTTTGCATCTTTTTGTCATTTTCTTGCAGAAAGAATCTTCCATCAAATGAGCTCTTACATATTTTTCAAAGTTTATAAACCCTACTCGAATAAATTTATACGTTTAAAGACTAAAATTTGTATTGCTAATTACCTAACGATAAATTGAAAGAGTGATTTTCGTATGAATTTATGATGTGTACACAAATATTATATATGTATATAAACATATGCTTTTCTTTACACAATTAAAAGGTATAGAATACACAAAGGAAGAGAGGTTCATATTTAAAAGTATATGGTCTCTGTATTATCGTATGAGGTAGTTTCAAACAACCCATCCAAAGCCTCAAAAATTGAATCCAATTGTTGATATACCAAATTATTGCTTCAATCATATATAATTATAATCATCACTCCAAATCTCTTCATCTCTCCACCACTATGAATACTAATGAACTAGTCCATATATGCTCTACCAAATTGCTAAACCCTCCCCCACTTCCATTTTTATATGTATAATATCTATATATAATTGAATATGTCAACTATATATATATATATATATAAGGGGTAGGTATAGATACTTCTCTCTTTCTTTTATATATACAAACTTGCCTATTGTAACTTTCCCTTCGTAATTGAGTTCTAATTATATATCCTGTCTTTATTATCCATATATTATAAGTTTAAATATTTTAGAAAAAGCAAAAAGGTTTTTCCATATCAATATAATCATTAGAAACCAATAATATAGTTTAGAATCATATGTGTGTTGTCAAAGGAATTATGGCATTATACATATCCACAAAAACTAATTTTATTATACCATATTCTTTTTCATTTGTATAAACATGTGAAGAAGACAAAGGAAAAGGGAACGACATCTTATAGAACCCTCCACTAACAAAACTATCATTTTATTCCACACAAAAAAGAAAGAATTAATAAATAAATAAAAAGATAGTCCAGATCAACTCAAAGCACAGACCAAAACTTAGACAAATGGTAATGGAAAAAGGGCAAAAGGAATTAAATAAAGAAAGAAAAGAGATGATCATATAAAAGCTAAGCCACATCTCTTAGGAGAAGTTTGGTAGTAGAAAAACTATTAAAAAACATTTGAACGGAAAATATTTATTTTTTAGTACAATAATAGTGGACATAAAGGATTTAACTTCCATTTTTAGAATGTAAAATTGTGTCAATTACTATTAAGATTTGTTGATACCGTATATTTATCTTCATAAATATTAACAAAAATGGGTGTATTTTTTTACATGATACAATTGATAATAAATAGAGTTAGGAATAGAAATTAATTTGTTGGAATGAGGAGTTGGGAAATTTTGATATGGTACAAAAGGGAGACAGAAGAATTTGGAACATCCATTGGCTTATGGCTTTCTCAAAACAACCACACACACACACACCAAAATCAAAATCAAAATGGTTTTATCATTGTTTGTCACCCACTTTCTTCTTCTTATTCTTCATTGGGGCGGTTCTCATTGGTCAGTTGCCCCCACGTGTACTCATTTTATTGGCATTCATAATGGACTTTGGGACCCTATGGTGTCCCCTTTCAATTCTCTTTTCTTTATTTATTTTAAGAAAAAAATTGTACTTAATATATATATATATATATATATGAATTTCATGATGAGCTGAGTGAAATCAATCCTGAAATGAGTGAATTTATACCTTCTTAGATGGCCATATATATTTCTTTGTTAATCCAGTGGTTACAAGGACACATATATTATTGTAACATGTTGTTGTCAAATGGTATAAGAATTATTTTTTGAGCCCTTAAAAGTATTTGCTTTGCTTAATTTCCAATTCAATATTTGACTTTTAAAACTTGCTTAAGTCACAATGCCATCATTTGCTTTATAATTTTTAGGATTCAAATAATCGAATTGTATAGGTATAATTAAGTCGGCTCTCATGGCAATATAAGTTTTTGCTCTTTTAAAAATTATTTTTAGGAGAAGTTTCAGAAATGGTAAATTTGACAAAATATTTACAATATATAGCAAATTTTTCACATTCTATCAATAATAGACATTGATAGTCACTGATATGCTTTTATCAATGTCATTGATAGATAGCAATAGACTTCTATCAGTGATTATCATTGATAGAATCTAAAATTTTACGATAGCTTATAAATATTTTAATTTATTTTATTATTTTAAAAAATCTTCCTTTATGTTTACTTTGGTAGGTGACATTGGATTGTAATTTTGAATTTTTATAATGAAATTACATTATAAAGGGATAGAATCAGTATCTTCCATTGGTTGAGTTTCTATCCTTTTATACTAAACTTTTTTTATTCTACTATGTTTTTTTTTTTTTAATTATTTGGTATTTGAGAAAGTTAAGAATCCCTATCCATTTATTTCAGTTGTAAAGTTAGTAATGTGTTTTAAAAAGTAAAAATAGAAACCTTGAAATCTAAAAACCAATTTAGAACAATTAAAATTAAACAACTTAAGAACTAAAATGTTGAAATGAAAAATGTAGCGACTAAAAAACATAACATCTTGAAAATCAAAATACACAAACAAAACAAAACACAAACTTGGAGGGCGAAAAAGGTATTTTAATTATGTCTCTTTTTTCTTTCTTTCTTTCTTTTTTTAATAAAAGAAAAGTGCATTTTGATAATCCTCATCTCTACGCGGTTTTAAGCTTTTCCTTTTTGTACTTTGAATTCAATTACTCTTTTCCCCCACAAAACAACAATTCAAACTTTATCATTGGTTTACATTTCCACTCAAAACAAATACTAAACTATCTTACATTTTTCCCTCTCTTAATATCTTAGTTTATATATACTTCAATTGGTCAAACATGTAATCCCAAACTAAAATTCAAATGTTTACATTCTTTCATCTCTGCATATTGTTATTTTTAAAAAAAAATGAATTTTATTATGATTAAAAATGTTAGATTTAATATGACATTAAAATTACAAGTCTCGAATTTTAAATCCTTATGATGATATGTTTTAATTTGTATTATGATATATTACTAGAGAAATAAATCAACCTCTTACTCTAAACTTAGTAAGGTACATTCTTTTTTATCTCAACATTTATATTTAAAGTAAAATAAGGGTAGATAAAGTATTTGCATTTTATTTTATGTTATGCTTTGTTTGATGAAGGATTGAGAAATACATATATGTGTGTTTGTCATGAATTATAAATTCTGTCTTGCATGAAACTAATATGGGAAAGCTAAATATTTTTCTAAATTTTGTGAATTTTGAGTATTGATTTGTTTTGTAGAGATTCTTATCTTTTCTTTTAACTATATAAATAAAGTAAAAATTGAACAAAATTTAAAAACTCAAATCTAATTTAGAATAAAAATTGATTCACACCTAGAAGTAAAAGTTTTAAAAGTGAAGTATTAATATTTCATGAATTGAAATAATAGTTAATGAAGAAAAGTTGTAATAATATATAGTGTTGAGCACTTTAAAAGTTGAATGATGAGGGTTGAAATTAAAAAAATAAAATTAATTGATGATAATAATAATAATAACAATAATAAAACAGTGCAATTGAAAATTAGAAAAAGAAACCCTATATATATGGGTAGCCACAAAATTGAAAAACATTTCTTCTACAATGTTCTTGAACATTGTAAAGTTCTATCCTTTTCTTTTCTTTATTTTTTTAGGTGTAAAGGGAGAGATTATCCATTTTGACAATCAATTGCAATCTTTTTTTCCATTATCAAGTGATAAAATAACTTAGAATGAATCACTTAATCCAATCTCTACACGTATTAAACTTTAGTCTTTCTTTTAATCAATTGGATTTGTCGGCAGCCTCACTTTGTTTTAATGCTAATTTTTTGTATTAATATAGATTGTAATATATAAATGTTTATATATAGCAAATTATTACAATGGTACTCTAATTTATGATGTCATCTCTACAAATATATTGTTATTAGAGGGAAAAAAACTCTAGTTTTATTGTTAATGTTAAGCCCTCTCATTTGTGAGTAAAAATAAAATTCTATTGCCAAGAATCTTGCTTGTTTAGTAGGAAATCTAAAGTTTTGTCTATAAATTATTAAATATGTTTTGAAGTATTGTTTATAAAATGATAAAAATAAGTCAATTAACTACAAGTTAGTTCAATTGACACATGTATGTACTTGAAGACAAGAGATCTCGAATTCATATTCTCTCATCTTTAATTTATTCTAAAAAATGATAAAAATATATGTAGTTATTATAAAAAGTGATGAAAATTGGTTATTGTACGTACATTTTCAAATATAGTAAAATGAATCGAAATATAACAAAATACAGATATTGAGAGTCATAGCTATAATAGACATTTATAAAAATATTGACAGAAGTATATTAGTGGAACTTTCATGTGTAATGTATTCTACTAAACATCTTGAAAGAAAGATGAAATGGCAAGAAAGTTGTATGAAATTTGAGTAAGCAATTGAAGCTATAATAAAATAATCAAAATCATGAAGATGGGATTCGAAACAATATCAAAACTAAATATTTGGACAACAAAAAAAGGAGGCTTAGTAATCAGATTCTTTGTTAGATTTTGAAAAGGAAAATGCACCTCCTCATTTAAACCTCTCATGACTATGTTATTACTTATTATATACTTTTGCAATTTTCATAATCTCTTGTGGTTCATTTCATGTGTCTTCCAAGTTCAACAAAACACACTCTTTTAAAACAAATCACATTTTTAAATCGCTTCTTTTTCCTTTTCTTTTTCCCTTTTTTTTTTATGGAGAAGCATTTGAGAGAGGTTGGAATTTGGAAAGCATGTAAATCCCTTGAAAAGCCACAAGTTGGGGTAGACATTTGTTGGAATTAGGGTGGATCATGAATACAATGGATACTAATTCATGTCATATTTTGTGCATGGTTTACCAATGAATTATTTCTAATACCATTGTTAATAATAAAGTGTTGATATGTCAGATAGTCCATAATATTTATGGTAGTTCTCCAACTGTTCTTGCTTTTGTTTATAAGATCTTCAACCTTACATTTATTACATCAATTCTTTTCAAGGTAATTTTTGTTGAATAGAAACCTTCTTGACCATTAGATCATTAGATTATAGTTTTGATAACATAAATAAAGTAGTAGATAGAGAACATGAAAGAGATAAATTTTACTGATGGGAAATTCAAATTTAGTATTATCCTCCATGTGTAACAAAAAAAAAATATTCCTCCATGTGCAACATTTGTAACACTTGAATAACATCTTTAATTTTCCAGATACATCAATAAAGATTTACCCAAAAAAGAACAATAAAGCAATAATTTAGGCCCATTTGGTTTTGGTTTTTAGAAATTAGGCCTACTACCAGTTTCACTCAAATTCAATGACTTGTAACTAAAAGAACGAAACAGTGAACAAATTTCAAATTTTTTAAAATGAAAAACCTCATTTAATAATCATTTGAAATTTTACTTTTGATATTTTAAAAAGTAAGCCTACAAAGTGCAGGTTTCATTAATTGATTTTCAAGTTTTATAGGCTATGTTTTAGGGGGTTTAAATTAAGGCAAATTTATAAAAAAATTGTAATTTTCAAAAACTTTTTTCATGTTTTTGAAATTTATGGCGTACAAGTTAAAAGGAATAGACTCAACTTTCAAAATTAAAAAATGAAAAAACAAAATACTTACCAAATGAAGTCTAAGTTCTATAAGCTTTAAAATTTGTCAAAAATGTAGATATCAAATGAAAAAAAAATAGAGATGGAATAGGCATTACTTAGTGATCGAGAACTAAAAAATAAACTTCAGTTTAACGACCATTTTGTTTTTTGTTTTTGAAATTTAAACCTATAAACACTACATCTACCTCCAAACACTTCTTTCACTTCCAAACCAAATTTTACAAACTATCTTTTAAAAGTTTGTTTTTGTTTTTAAAATCTAACTAGTTGTACTTGAAAGTGACAAATTATTGCAAAGAACAAAGAGGAAATAGGCATAAATCTAAAAACTAAAGCTAAAACTAAATGATTAGCTAAATGACTAACAAAACGATCCATAATTGTCAACTTTTTGTAAACAAATTTTCTACTCAAGTCTAAAGGATTAGAGTGAATTTGTCCCACCATAAAATTGATACTCTAAGAGATCAAAAATCCAAGTCTAAAGGATTAGGAATCTTTTATTTATGTTTAGCCGTTATTTAAAGTCGATGCAAGAGATTCATAATACAAGCTCAAGACAATTAAAAACGTTTGACTTGAATACAAACACATGGAAAATAACCATCAGTTTCAATTTTACTAACACAGAAGCTTAGAATCGTAACAAGAGAATTGAAATTATTTTAGAATGGCCATTTAAGAAGTAATTAACATAGCCAACAGCTACCTTCCAACTATATGGCGTTTTATGTATACAAAAAAAAAAGAATAATTCCTAACTTCCGATTAATGAACAAGCTTGGACAGATAGAAATTATTCAAAACTTAAATGGCAATGGATTGTCTATACAAATTGTAAGGAAGCAGTAAAAGTATTGAGAAACTAATAATGGCAATCAGAGTTCCAGCTTAACTTGTGTGGTTTGGAAACTGTTGTATTCTGCAACCTTTATTGAAGTATTTTCTAGCGAAAGAGCTCCGCCATTATAACCATCCATCAATAGCTTCCCTATTTTCGATTTCCATTCGGAGATGTCCTCATTATTCCGGTCATGAACAACTCTGCCACGGTAGTTCAGCATTGTACCCAAGCCACTATTCGGCATCCACCCATAGCTCGATAAAACCCCTGCCTCGCCTTCAGTCAAATCTTCCCCAACCTTGCAAAGAGAAATGACAAAAGTGAAAGAAAGTCATCGCTAGTGGATCTAATAAAAAACCTCAATGTATTATCTCGAACTGCAATGACTAACCAGAAAATCACAAATAGAGAATGGATTCCTAATAACATCCCTATGAGATGCATATTTTAACACAGTATTCTTCCCCTTCAATACGAAGGATTGGGGCTTATGGCTTGTCACCGAACAAAATATATAATAAACTCAGGAGGAAGGCGCTTCTGTGAAAGAATGTGATTTCAAGTATTTACTTTGAGAATCCCAAGTTGGAAAATTCTACCCCAAGGCAAGATCCAAATGTAGACTGGTTTGATATGCAAGAAATTGTCGTTACTTATTCCGTTTTCTGGACTTCAAAGCTAATCAAGGGAAAATCTACTTGTTGCTATATGTTCCTTCTCGAGCAGACATAATGAGAATCTACTTTTTCCCTTTTTTTGAACCAAACAATGAAAACTGGCATTTACTCCATCGCCCATAACAATTGGAGTCCAACTAAATGCTTGCAAATTTGTCTACGATAAATTGTCCCTTCAAAAACCAGCTCTCATAATTTTGTCTATGAATTTGATATAAATATATAAAAAGAAACTATCACCAAACGCCAATGCATGGTTGAACAAACTACTCTTTCATCACTCTTCTTCCACGACGGTTCCCTTTTCGCTAACATAAATACCATCAAGAAACTTCCTGATATCTTTGTTTGGCATTTGTGGTTAATCAAGGCAGCAGATTGAGATATAAGCTCAATATCGTTACCATCCAAGACTAACTCATCCTTGACTTTCTCAGATCGAACAATAGACACTCCATCAAGCATATCTACTTTTCGCACCTTCTTCTCGCCAAGAAATTTTCGGATCTCGATGGATTTGTTGGAGTTGATGATGCTAGCATTGATGGGAAAATGAGAATCTACTTTGTTGCATCTTTATTTTGAAAAACCCCCTTCCACCAAAATAGAGGAAAAAAAAAAAGGTAATCCCCTTGCCCAAATAACACTCATACGGAGCCATTTGGAGCATCAAGTTGAACAATCTACGGAGCCATTTGGACCACCAAGAAAACTTCGATAGTAAACACTATTAAAGTTTTACTATTAATGTTTGCACATGTATCGAGTAATTCCATCTTCTTCGGTTTCTCTGTCTTTCACATTTATCGTGCAACTTCGTCTTCCCCTCTTTCTCTACTATTCACATTTACCGAGGAACTCTATCTTCCCCTCTTTCTCTACTTTGTAGATTTATCAAGCAACTTCATCTTACCACTCTACAGCATCTACGCCCCAAACACAAACTTCCCAACTCCAACATATGAAGTTGACCAACACTTGTAGGTTTATATCAATCTTAGGAACCAAAAACACTTCAACAATCAACTCAGTTTCTGCACAACTCACTATTGATTTTGTGCACTTCCCCTTCACTTCTAGATACTCATCATTCTCTATCTTCATACACCCACTATCAACCAACCAAATGTCATACGGAGTGACTGATGAGAAACAAGCACCCACAAATAAATAATCTTCTTCTTCTTGTCATGTAACATGTGCTCCACGTCACGGTCATATTTTTCCAAGGTGTGTTTACCTATGGTTATATGCTCCGAATACCCCCAGTTTATCTTATCTTTATGTTTAGGTAGTTGTCTTTCTTTTTAAGTCATAAAGTTTGGGTGTGACGTTTCGGCATTTTCATATGCAAGCCTACCAGAGCTGAAAATGTTCAAAATGTACTATAGGGGAGGCATACGTTGAATCCCCGCCCAAGCATTAGTTTGTACTCTTTGCAAGCAACCCTTTTTCCTTGCAACTGACAGTCTTTAATGCTTATTGTAACGTTTATTTCAATGTATTTCTTTCTTTCCCGCGTTTTATAAACAAATTTCCCAAGAACGCCAAGGAAGGTTACGACATACGTCGACGTTACCCACAACTTTCGGATTTTGATCTGCTGACTTGTTCATCGAGTTAGAACAAGTGTCGCACAATCGTCCGTCTCGAGGTTGAAACGCTACGATTGTGACACTCCGCAGTCCACATGGTCGCCAAGTTTCCTTTAATGTGCATCATTAAATGACACCTACACTTAACATTTGTCTTCTCCTAATTCCATTTCACTCAATTCTCATAGATGCATCACTCGATTTCTTTATGAGATATCTCACTAATTCTCACATCCCCCAAAAATTTAGGGCTCTCATACTATTGAATTTTTACTATGATACATAGCAGTAAACAAAAGGGAGAAAAACAATTGAACAATTTTTGTCTTCTAGAAGTTGTCCTATTCTCATGACTTAAACCCAAACAAAAACCTTATTCTAACACCTTGGCTTTGGTGGCTTATTTATATTGTTTCGCTCCTCAATGATTTTTTTTTTCCTCTGAAGTAATAATAATAAGAATATAGATGAGAAAATGAAGTACGATTACTAAAGTTGTTACCAATAATGGTGTGTTCTCAAGTAATGAAATTCTGCTGCAACTCGTAAGCTTCATGGAAATCACCAATCGCTTTATCTGCCAATTGATAGGCAACGAATCCACAAGCTCAAAAAAATATGTTGCATAACCATACTCAGGACGTTCCATCACTATTCTGCACTCAAATGCAGCACCATCAATATCTCAGTAATCAGTTCACAAAAATGCAAATGATACTAAATGCACCTTTTATGTCTCTCAAATACAAATATAAAAGACTGGAGTTCCCGGCACCACCCCCATTCGACAGGCCAGTTTCGGAAATGAAGATATCTTGTCTATAAAAGAAAAGCAAACAACAAATGAAGATCATCAGATAGGAATAAACTAGAAAGTAAGTTTAAACAGAGGTTGAAAGAGAATAAAATATCCTTTTTGCACATAGAAGAGACCAAAAGTTCGAGATAATAAGAAAATTCATCATCTGCAACGATGAACTAAATAGATGTTAATAGAAAAAAAATGATTCCAATGCAAAATAATTCAAAACCATCAAGGCATCAAACTGGAAAAAAAAACTTGTTACCTGCTCAATAAGTGAAACTAGACAAGCTAAACAATAGCTTACTCTTGAACTTTTCATGCATCTTATAGAGGAAAACTTCATAAAGGAATGGCGTTGAGAAAAAAGCTGTAGCACATGGTGAAACAGTTACTTTAGGGTATAGATAGAGTACTAGGACAAACTGACATAAAAAAATCCCAACCATCAACCAAAAAGCAAAGTAGTACTAAATGCTAGAAACCAAACAAAATTATCAAATAAAAGGTTTGAGTTCTTTTCTTGGATAACAAACAAATATCATTGACATTGAGAAATCAACATAGGACCAAAAGCGAAAAAAAAAAAACTTATTTATGTTGGTAATTTCAAAGAAACGTAGTTAGAAAAACTTAATAAGGCTGAGAATAAATATACAAGGAAGGTGGTATTGTCCCAAATTTCCACAACTCTTCTAAAACCTTCAAAATTCCATTCTGCCCACACACATCAGCACAAGGTTAAAGAATAAAACAAACCAAAGATGTATGAGCCCCAAACATGCAATCCTCCAATGGCACGAGGTGCAGGTTGGTTAATCTTGAGATACTGTCCCTCATATAATTGTATAGCCGGTGACATGGTCATCCAAACTTCAAACCATAGACAATCCAAAGTAAGAATCATAATGGAATAAAAAAAAAAGTAGTTCCTCCTGGTACAACAATTTCTCTTTTTTGGTAAGAAACAGAGCTTTCATTTAGAATGAATCCAATCTAAAAGGAAAGATACCAAAATGGTTGCGCATAAAGACACATATTTATGTGCCCCAACCTCATCCCACAAACCACAATAAATCTCAGACTCCGTCCAAATGCCTTTCGTTCTCTCTAAAAATTATACAATTTATCTTGAGCCACGACTCCCACAAGAAAGTAAAATAACCAGCCTGCCACAAGACTTTTCCCTTTATCCAGAAATAAGAGTTCATCCATGTCCTCAATTGTAAAGTTCATTACGCACGTGGGAACCCCAAACAAACTAAAACAGCTCCACAGAGAGAAAGAAAACAAACACCCCGAAAATGATGATCAATATCTCAGCTTGATGTTTGCAAAGGAAACACCACCCCACGGAATGTTACTAGTTCCTACTAAAAACATTGGAGCAAAAACTCACGAGGCAATTACATCCAAAAACCTTAACTCAAGTTCTTTCAAGAATC
Source organism: Cucumis hystrix (assembly GCA_025688845.1). NCBI lineage: Eukaryota > Viridiplantae > Streptophyta > Magnoliopsida > Cucurbitales > Cucurbitaceae > Cucumis > Cucumis hystrix. The sequence goes on along the minus strand of CM046891.1, from coordinate 4,397,129 downwards.
AAACCATTTTCCTTGAAAAGATGCTCAAGGTAATCTCACACTAGCGAAATATCCACTGGGTAACATCATGAATTCATCAAAAG
>CM046891.1:4363509-4397036 GCA_025688845.1 Cucumis hystrix | reverse complement strand
CACACTAGCGAAATATCCACTGGGTAACATCATGAATTCATCAAAAGCTATAGCCACCTTCTTTGGATTACTTTGTTTTCTACACAAAAAACCTCCTTTGGATTACTTTGAATATTGGGATTCAACTACATACCAACTAGGCGTTAGATGACCTACAATCCATACCACCCAACTACAATAACATCTCCGGTGTGATGGACCCATAGTAACTGTCCTTCACTTTGATGCCAGCCTCCATAAAATCCATCTTTGTGTTGCTAACCATTTTCTGAGCAAAAGTTGCAAAACCAGCACATGTATCACATATATGACTATTGCTCAAATGTTTAATATTCCAATTATCAAGAAGAAAATTCCTAACTCTAATCAAGTCATGGTCAGGAATCTGCGACATCTTCCAATGAACACTAGCATTTCTCCTTCCAAAGTTAAAAATAGCAACTCCTTTACAAGTGACACAACCATTCTTAATGCACAACAAAATCACCATATCTTCATCCTCAATAAAGGGTCTGGGAGTACTAGAAAAGCTTCCTCGTAAACTTCTTGAGCAAGGACTAGGATCTCACCACCCTCTATTTACAATTAGAAGTACAGGGATCTTCATGTTTCCCTTCCTACCATTATTTGACAGCCTGAGTTACTCCAAGAAATAACCACTCAAGTAAAAATAAGTTCATTACCGATAGTAAATCATAAGAAATATATTTATTTTTTCTGAAAATGAGACAAGCTTCTTTATTATTAATAAACTCAAAGTACAAGAGAGCTATACAATGAGAATAATAGGGAAGCCAAGAAATGGGAGAGAGAGGATCAGTAGGTGCACCCGAAAATCTCAACTAGGTTGACACCCCCATAGCACCCTCATCATATCCAAAATACAAAGAACAAGAACAATACTAAGGTCATGAAAAGACTAAAGTAAAAACCAATATAACGACAGAAGCTACCTACGGTAGACAAAAGCAAGGCTGAAAAGTAAATACATAACAGCATAAATATATATTAAAACCCATCCAAACTACAGAAGCACTAATTCTAAACTGGCAATCGGGAGAAACTACATTGAATCTCACCAAATGAAGGTGGCCCAATTGAGGCAGATGTCCTGTATGGAATAATCTTTGAATTTTGCATTTGAAGAACACCAAGCTGCTGCGTTTCTTTTAGAAATCTCTACGATGTCAACCTAATCCCTTTTTTATCATGGAAGATGCGATGGTTACGTTCAAACCAAATCTCAGCTAGAAGCACTTTTATCAAATTAACCCAAATTAGAAAAGGTTGTTTTTGGTAAATAAGGCCCCCCTCAATAATTGGAGCACACTGGTGCTAAACGAACCATCAAAGACCCAAACTGATTTGGGCATAGAAAATGTCGCCCAATTTATACCGGCCTTCATAGAACCTCAATATTACCCTTTCAATGTCACGAAAAGACTTCGTTATCACCCCTTACTCATCCACCAAATTCTGTGATTAGGTTTTTCCTCTCCTTTGCATTAAGGAATCTGTGAAAAAAGTCAGTATTTTCATCTCATACAGCAACCCAATTTAGTTTACTTTTCTGTATAAAGTTTCTTTCTTCGGTTCTGTAAATACAAAGCAATTCTATTTGTATGGCTGATTTGTGAGCCAATTCCACTTCATTCAGACCAACACCACTGATTTCTAACTCTCACAAAAGCCTTTCCTCTTTCTGCTTTATATCAATCAAATGAGTAGCATGCCAATTTTTAACAGCAAGTTTCACTTTACGAAGCTGCTTATGAAGAGTGAAACCAGCCCACCCAATGACCTTGTTGCACTCTTTTATCAACAACCAACTATTGCAAAATCTGAATGGGATGGTACCCCGTAATATTGCACCTGCCTCTAATAATAAAGGAAAGTGATCGGAGAAGATTCTTGCTTTACGGGTCACTCTTGAGTTTTCAAATTCATCATCCCATTTACTGTTAATAAAAAATCTGTCCAACAAAGATCTTGCAGCAGTGCCACCCTCTCTTGACCAAGTAAATTTGCCATTTTGAAGGGTAATTTCCATTAAATTGGTAGAATCTATAAAGGCATTAAACTGTCTCATCCTCTTGTGCTTCTGCCAACTGGAAACCTCTCATAGACCCATCTAGTGATGTTAAAATCTCCTCCCAAACATCAAGCCTCTTCTCTGCAATCTGTAATGTTTAATAATTCTGGCCAAACAAGTTTCATCTTTCTATAACCACACGGACCACGAACATTGGTAACCCAACAACACTTTTTGCACAAAGTTACACATTTTATTGAGAGGGAATAATGTCCTCTTATAGTTTCCACCAATGTGATTTTACTTTTATCCCTTAAAGTAAGAATGCCTCCGGATGCGCCATAAGATTCCACTGCTTCTCATCCTATATCCATAGAACTCCAAATTGTTTTAATGAAATTTACTTCCAGAATTTCCATTTTTGATTCTTGGATTAGTACCACATCCGGGTGATGAATTTTTTAAAAACTTCTTAAGAGCGGAACATTTATTTGGATCTTTTAGGCCTCTTGTGTTCCAAGAGATGACCTTCATGGGTGAAATTTTTTAGCATATGAATTACACAGACTTCTTAAACCAATATCACTTCACAGTCTTTAATAATTGGCAACAATTCCTTTGGAATTTCTGCTGATTTGATTGGGGAGGAGCAAGGGAAATTACTAAAAACACCACCTTCCACTTCGAAAAGGAAAATTAGATCCACTGCTTCAATTTCAACATTTGCATTATCTTCTTGAATGTAAGTTTAACCCAGAGAGTCTTCGCTGCTGACACTATAAGGGGAGATAATTTCAGTATTTGATAGCTTCTACACTGACTCAACAGAATGGCATGGAGATCCTCGTAATAAAGTGACTTTAGTGTTAGGGTCAGTGAAGCTTGAGTAATTAAAACGAGCAGAAGCGGGGCGGGGAGAGACAGACCTGATATTATCTGAAACTGATTGTATTTTGGAGGTACAAATTTCAAAGAAATCTGGATTTTCATCTGATAAGGAGGCCTTACTTGGCAGATTCTTTTTAAAACCTTTTTTCCAGATCTATGAAGGAGCATGCTGCAATAGCTTCAGACTTTAGTAAAGCTGTCCAAGCATTATCAAATGAAGTGTGCTTTCTAATAAATTGTTTCAACGGTACAGTGGGCAGTTCAGGAGTTGGCTGCTGAATTGGATTGGCCGAGGACTTAAATAAAGAGGTTGGAGGCTCTTTGATACTCGAGGATGTAATTAGGGGGCCTTTTTCAATGTTTCTCACACCTGGTGGGTCATTAACAGCTGTAAAAAGATGGTTTAATTTAAAATCAGTGGGCCCCATAGCTTTTTGGAGACAGTTGTGCTGCAAGGGATTGGAGGAAGACAAAAACTGTTCAGTTACTCGCTCATTTGAAAAAAGAAGCCAGCTGTTCACCGATTTCTGTCTTCTTCTCTGGCAATGGCACCAGTGAGCTGGCTGGAAAGTGCTTCAGGAAGCTGAACATCCCTAGCACCGGGGAGAACCGCGAAAGCTGACTTTGGTACATTGATGTCTGGAGGAAAGGAGAAAATGTCAAGACCTTCGTCAATCATAACTTTCCTAACATGCAACCGGTCAATTGAATTACTGAAATTTCCTTGCAAACTGGGGTTGTGCTTGTATTGATTGGATATAAAAACTCAAAATCACCCTAGTGTAAAAAGATGCTACCCCTCTAAAGATCAGAGATTTCAATGGTAGAAGGAACCAAACCACAAATGTTCTTTTTGACCAAAATCCGAGCTTCCTACAATTAGTAAGGTTTAATGTTTCTGAGGCTATGTCAATTAGGCCTCCACAATGGTCACCTATAGCTTCAAAGATACTTCTTTGCCAGAGATCTAAAGGAAGATCTTTTATTTTCATCCAGCCCCCAAAACCTTTAATCACAAGGGGCCTACTATGTCGAACTGAGACCCATTTTTCAAATTTGATGTGGAATTTGCCCCGAGCCTGCCACTACTTTTCCTCTTCAATGAGATCCTTGGCTGGAACTTTGTCAAAACTAATGAGAGCATTATCGTCATAGAGGGGGTTTATAATGATTTTAGATTGGGAAAGCATCTCCAACTGTTTGCGAATCAATCTCCAATCATCGGAAGCAAACAGTTCTGTAATAATCCATAAATTATCAAAGTCAACCTTTACCACTTCACAATTCTTGATAAGCCACTGGTTGTGTTTAGGGAGAGAAGGCTGGACAGAAACTTGATGAGTTCTAAGTGGGGTGGTGCAAGGACAAGGTACCTTGTTCCGGGAATTTTTTATTGGAGAGGTAGTGCTAGAAGAATTGACCATCTCTACACATGAAGGTCTATTCACCGGAAACTATGGAGAAGACTTTGGGGAATTATCTGAAAACCAGCTGGTGTAGTTGACCTTTTCTACAAATTTAATCAACATGTTACAGAAAGACCACCAACCTTGCAAATATTCCCCTGAACTAACTCTAATCATGGAATGTCCTCTTGGCTAGTAGTCACAACATAGAATCCTGTCAGAATTTGCTTGAAACTTAAGAGACTTTTAGCCGGCCTCCATCAATGTCTGCGTGCTTTCTAAAGAAAGGATCAGCTGGAAATTTGAGTAGTTCGACAATGGCTTCCTGGAGCCATCAAGTTTGTTATCAGATAGGGGAAGGATTCTATGGGCTTCCACGTCTTCAATGATGCAATAATCGTTTTCCATCCATAGGCAGTAATGAGACTGATTGATCTTGCAACTAAAAACCTCCATTCTAAGAGAGTTGGTGCTGGCCGGAGGGGGCTGGCTGCCGAGGAGGAAAGAGGAGAGAGGAGAGAGGGGCGAGAACCATGTCATCATAAGAAATTTATATTAGTTAATCAAGTAATATAAACCTCACCTTCATGACATTAGGAAACTTGTATTTTGTGGTCTAGAAAACCATAGTTTGATACATTTAAAACCCTAAAGGAGAAGCATTAATCGTTATCCCAGAGTTTTAATTTCCTAAGCATGAAAAATATTGTAGGCGAAGGAAATTGAAAGCTTATGGCTAGAAAAGCCTATAGCATATAGCCCATAAAGGAAAAACCTTGGGTCGAAACAAGATCATGAGAGACATACATTAGACTTTCCTTTATGGAAGATCAGTTTCTTGTTGGAAAAAATAAAAAATAGATAAACGTGTCAATGCTCACCCTCGATATCACATCTTCAAGCTCACTAAAGCTGTCTTCACTAAAAGACTCATCTAGATCTTCATCACTTTCTGTCTCCCCATAAAGCTTGATTTCATCAACTAGTACACCTTTGTCAACTAGTATCTGCAAATAAAATTCAATATATATTATTGAAAGCAGAGACAAAGAACACACAAATTTACGTGGAATCCTAGTACAAGGAGAAAAACCACGATGTTGAAGATCTTATTATTTTCTAATAATTCATAAAGGCACAAAGGGGGGAAAATTTATAGGCAACACGAGCCTAATTAAAAGAATAAAAAATAGGACAAAGTAAAACTTAACTACCCATGGGCTTTCATCGTGACCTAAGCCCACTATTTCTAACAAATATGATCCAAAACTTTTTTGAAAAGGATAAGAACTTTCATTAAGTAAACGAAAAGAGACTAATGTTACATCACAATAGAATACAATCTAAATTTGCAAGCAAAATTTAATAACACATAATATTAATACCTGGAGAAGGCCAGGAGCATCTTCCTCCAGTGCTGTTTCAACTGAATTCCTGCATATGAATTCGCACGTACAAAGAGATTGAAAAACACAAGAAACACTTTTTCGGGGGACAAAGAACCGACTTTCCGATGTAAAATTCCAAGTACATACGTGACAGTTTGTTTCCGTTTGCGTCTTCGTTTAATGTTCATTAAACTACCAGGTTCTGAAACAAGAATGCTGCATCCAGGGTCAGAAGGTTTTGGATGCTCATAATTCATAGGTGCAAAACCAAAATCCTTCTGCGAAGGGAAAAACTTCATTCGATCTTGCAATCGCATATTGTCTACCTTGTTTTCATAATGTTCATCGGGAATGGTTGCTTCACTCTTTATTGACACAGTGTCGCTGAAGACATTATTCATATCCTTACCATACATGTTGCTGTCATCCACATGATCATAGGGTTCATCCTTCACTTTCGTGTAACTCAATAAATTTGCTTTAGGAACATGATCAGTCAAAGGCCGTGAACCTAATTTTGTAGCTACCTTCTCTGTTGAGCAGATCTTATCTTCTTTAAGCTCCATATCATCGCATGATTCAGTTAACTTGTTCACACAATGATTGCCTGAGCAATATGATCCCGTAAGAGTTAAACTAGGTGAACAAACTTCTGAAGGAATGCAAGGACGAGGAGCATGATTTCCAGTTCTAGAATGCAACACATTTTCAATTTCCATCAGTTCTTCACTAGCAAACATGGATTTCTCTCTCTTTTTCAAGAAGCATTGTAGAAGTTCTCCCGAACGCACACCAAAACCACCCTGCACAGTCCAACAATATACCAAATTACCAAAAACTCTAAACCACAAAAAAGAAAACCATGAAAAATCGTCACAAAACTTAATGTTTCAGTAATGAGAAAAAAAACATAAAGGAAACATGAAAGGCCCCCAAATCAAACAAGCATAAACAAAATAAGAAAGGTCGTATAATCAATCACAAAAGTTTTTTTTTTTTTTGGATAAATTAATCACAAAAGTTGGGGGTCATAACATGAAGCTTTTGACCAATTTGGTTGATAAAAGCAAGGATCCATAACAAAAACCTAAGCTTCTCTGATATTTACACAACCTGCAAGTGAAGAACGGGCCAAAAGAAAATTTTAAGGCAAGCTTTTTAAGCCTCTATAAAAAAACTTGTGCAATATATTATTTTGGATATCTGTTTTTCTATTGCTACATGTTTATTGTGTGTATATTCATCATTTATGAATGTAATATTTTTTCCTTATTTGGTAGTTGGTCTTTCTCCTAATATAAGAAAACCTTGTATTTGATTCATAATATATAAGAACAATATTACACTATTCCATTCTCTCCCCTCTCTCCTCTCTCCTCCCTCCTCTCTCCTCCTCCACCATCCTCCCCGGATTAGCCAGCCTCTTCTGCGAGCTCCTCAGCAAGGAAATTGTTACCTGCAAAGTTAATCAATCACATTATTGTATTTGAAAAGAGAACAAAGACTATTATTGAAGATGTGGAAGCTAACAAATCCATATCAATCTCCAAAGCTCAACAATGGACTTTGCATACCATTTCCGATCTCCTCAATAATCTAGTAGACCGCTTCTTCAAGAAAGATGGTGAAATTGACTGCGGCTGAAGATCTTCAAGTTCCAAACTAACTCGGGTTGGATCCTTAGTTGCGACATTTGGCCTTATCCAGGAGATCACTCTACCATTAGAATCTGCTCAGAAGTTAATAAGCAAGGCTGGTCTGCCTTCTGTAAAAATGTTGAAAAAGTATGTGGATATAGTTGACTACTCCAGATGGTTTTTAGATAATTTTACCAAAGCTCCCTCCCAACCTCCGGTGGAAAAACCAAGTTATGTTGATATGGTCAAGTCCAAATTTTCCAACCAAACAGTATCAAGGCTGGGAAAAATGGAACCCCGCCCGACTTTCAACCATAAAGCTACTCATGTTTCAGTTTGTCATCCCCTCCCAATTAAAAAACAATGGTTAATTAAAAATTATGAGATGGCTAAGCTTAATTTTGATAACCTCTAGATTATTTCGAAACTATTTGCTTCCGATGACAGGAGGACGATCGGCAAATTTCTGAAATCTAAATTCCAAACCAATATTGTTATTAACCTCCTATATGATGACAATGCCCTTATCAGTCTTGATAAAGGTTCCCTTAGTGACCTCATCGATGCAGAAGTTAAATGGCAGGAATGGGGTAATTTCCACCTTAAATTTGAAAAATGGGACAGCTTGAAAAATAGTACACCACTAATGTTGAAAGGTTATGGAGGTTGGCTTGAAAGTTAAGAACCTTCCCCTTGATTTATGGTGTAGAAATATTTTCGAGGCAACTGGAGATAATTTTGGAGGCCTCATAGAAATAGCCATAGAAACCCTGAATTTTACAAATTGTAGCGATGCTCATATTCAAGTCAAAAAGAACCGGTGTGGATTTGATCGAATCTTCATACCAAAAGAGGGGATATATCTTCTTACATTATGAAGACTTTGAATTTTTAAGTCCTCCATTCTCCATAAAATCCCCCAGTGTGCAAGATGTCTTCAAAAATTCTATTGACCAGCTGAGAATAAGAGAAGTATTGTTTGATGAGGGTTAAAATAGAGAGTTTCTTCTTATGAAAGAACTTGGCATTCCTCTATCAAAAAAAAACCTTCAACTTTGACCCATAAATTTCTGCGAGAAAAAGAACCAACTAGCAACGCCTAATTTCACATCCCAATGTTCTACTGCTAAAAATTCCACTTTCATCTTGCTCACTATCATACAATAGAAACCAAGTTGTCAAAGACATTGGTCTTGTGTGAAACTTCACCCATGATATTAGAATTGCAAATTTTTTGCTACAAAATTACAGAAGACCAGTGAATTACCTCCACATGTCGATTTGTCAAACCCAATGCTCGCCTACAATGGGAACAAGAAAATAACATCAGCAAAACTAGAAAGTCTAATCTTCCACAGAAAGGATATTCAGAAACCATCTAGATAAGTTTTATGATCAACTTCAACTTGATTTCATATATATCCCTGAACTTCAGTGTTCTCAATTATCTCTCGACTTTAAACATATAGCTAAATAACTACAAACTCGTCGTATAAATATTCTATCTGGAAAAAAATAATAATAAAATCATTTGTAGTCAACTAAATTAAAACATGAAATTGTTGGGGAAATTTTATTTCACTAGCTTTGTTTCTTTTCTTATTAAAAAAAAAACATATATATATTTCACTAGCTTCATTAAAGACAATGTTTAATTAAATTTAGGTGGTTAAGAACTATGTTGTTGTGGTTATATGAGTTATATTATTCATCCTAATTATTAAATTCTATTAAAGAAGTTAATGGTCAAGATTAATTTTGGTTGACTTGCTAATTTGAAATAATTGAAAAATTAGGAACTATTATAGAAAGACTAAAACAGTATTTCAACCAAAAAAGAACCAGATGCAATCCCTGTCTAAGTATGGGGAAAAGAGTATAGGCCTAAAGATCAAGTCAATAGAAACAGATAACTACAGATAGAGAAAATATGATCACCAAGAAAATGTGGAACCTTGATAGCAGCATCCTTAGTCGCTCTATCAATAAAACATGATCAAGATCTTCATCAAAGTCATCAAACATCTCATTTTTAACCTTAGTTACAGCCACACCAGCAGAACCAAAGGTATCTACACCATCTGCCAAGGTACCTGGTAAGCTGCTTATGGATTCCACCCTTACCCAATCAAGAACCTCAGGTGGCATTAGATTCTCAAAAGTCAAGTTCTCTATATTTAATCGAGCCCCCTCACGCTTGTCCATAAGATGACCTACATAAAGTAAGGACTATATCATGAACCGTGGATGAAATTAGAATATCTCAGGAACAACATAGAACACACTTACAAAAGTATCCATTTTTTCAACAACATTTTCATCAAAACAAAATCATCATAATAAACTAATAAACTTCCATTAACCAACAACAAAAATACAAGTTGTATTACAAAATGAAAGTGGTTGTTCTGTCCAAAAAAAAACAAGTTTTCTATACAAAATTGACAGACAAACATCATATATATCGTATACTATTCAACTCTAGCTCGTCCAAATCCAATCGACTATACTGTGAGTTTGTCTCGTCAACTGCAAGCAAATAAGTAAACTTCATACATTATTAATACATTAAAAGAAATACTTGCAGTAGCGTAAGCTCACAATGCCTACACAAACTCAAATTGCTCCATTTGTGACTACATTGTACGGGTATACAATAAAATATTATGTGAACAAATCTAGTTTTTAACAAGGATATCTTGCAAGTGTAACTGAGCATTTCCATAAATCTAATGTTTATAGCTGTGGTGGAAGAGGGAATTCGCCCTGACTTTGCTGCTTTTTAACCACCACCTGGATGAGTGAAAAAAAAAACAAAAAATCAAAAGAACATTACCCATGAACATTTTATATAAGTTCCACCACAATGAGACCCCCCAACATAACTTTCTATCAACATAATCAGCAAAGTCTAGTAATTATTTCTTTCATGATAGGAAGGGTGAATTCTCCCTGACTTTGCTGGTTATATTGACAGAAAGTTATTCTTTTTAACATGTGACACATGATTTCTATTATCAACTATCCTAATTTGACACAAAGAATCAGATAGTTATCACAAAATACATTTTTTCGCTTTTTTGTTCCTCTTTTGGGGGGAAATGAAAAGAAAATGAACTGTTTTTTCATACCACAAATTTGATATGTGGGAATGTATAAGTTCTAATACCATCATAATTCATTCCAAAGAAGCTTGCCAAAAGCGACTGCAGATAAAAGATTCAATCATAATGAGGGAAAGTGAAAGTCATCTAGCTAGTAGTACCTCATATTAATGGGAACGTTGAACAAGTTCTCACTTTTACTAAGCTCATTGAGAATTTCCAACTTTCCTTTAACTATAGTGCTTTTGTCCTTTCCAACCTTAAGGAGTTGAGATGACCCAAAGGTGGAAACGTCTTGGATCAAATTCCTCACAATGAGACCTCTTCTTTTGCTACTTTTCTGTAGTTATTAACCAAACTCTACACATCAATTTTCAGAAGTATCGTGCAAATAGACAAAAACTGTGAATTGAAAATTAGCAAAGAATGGAAGAATAGAATAATTACAAGAGGCAGAGGTTAAACATAAGTATAATTTCAAATCCACGCATTAATTAACATTCTCACGAAGTTCTAAAAACGTATAAACAGACAAGTTATATTACAAAGAAGCCTATAAATACTTATTCTTTCAACAAACAAAGAAACAGAAAATGAATCGATTCAATACCACAACAACTCACTAAGATGCAACCATGGGCAACAGTATTAACCAAAGATGGTGTATTAAGGTTGATCAGTTGCAGTAAAAAAAATTATGCCCTAAATAACCAATTACAACACCTGCTCATAATCAAAACAACCTCAGCATAATCCATAGATCAGGTTCAGCTCCTCTTTAAATTATAGTCATCAATTTGGAAACAATTCTACAAACACATGCATGAGGTTGTCATTTTTCACATACTGTCAGTTATACACAGGGTCATTTATTTCTTTTCCTTCTAAGTTTACAGTAAATGAAGAAATTCAACCATTTTTTTTATAAATGAGAATATAACTTCATTCTTCCAACACAATCAAACTAAAAATCATTACAATAATTTTGCATACTCAACAACAAAATCCAATAACAATAATTTTGCAACCATAAAAATAACAATTTAAAACAGTATGGAAAGTACTTACTTTATCAACAACAATATTTATGTAAACTCAGCAAACCTTGGTTGAAGGGGGTTTGATTAAATTGTGGGACCAAAATGCTTTAGAAAATATTAAAATGAGTTCTTTTTTCGAATAATCCTAACCTGGTACTGCATATACAAGTCAATAAAATGAATTTTTTCATGAAAACAACCTAACCAACAAGATCATACAACAAAAAATGAAATTAATATATAATACAAATGAAATAGAACCACATCATGTAAAGTTGAGTAATCGTGGGAATACTTGAATTAAAAAGCCATTAAACAGAGACATCCAAATTCTGAATTGTTGCATCCTTCTTGGTACTTACTAAGTAATCTTAAAAAGGAAACAGTAAGTTTCGAAAAAAAATGCGGTAGCTATTCTTACGAAAAAGCCATAGAAAATACAGTACGATTTACCTAGTCAATATAAACTCGAACAAATACCCTAACCTAAAGTTATGTGAACTAATCTTGTCGGTCCTTGTTCGAGATATTTCAAGCACCATATCCAACATCAAAACGAAGTGGGTAATATCAAATTGGGTCATGGTAACGAAAATAAAGGGGAGAAACTCGAAACTTCAACCACTGTAGCAGCATCCGATGACCTACGGGTGCTATGCGGCGGTCGGCGGAACTGTGCGCGAGGGAAAGAGATAAACGGATGGAGAAGGGTCTGAAAAAGAGACAACCGATCTAGAGAGAGACGAACAAGAAATGAAAGAAGAAAAGATCAAGAACTCACCGGCAACGATCCTTCGAACGGCGCGTGGGGGACCGGGCGGACGTCGAAGACGACGGCAGCGGGTTACGCTGCGCAGGCGGGTGGTCGGCGGACGGTGGCAAGATATATCGAGAGAGGGATGGCTGGGAAAATGACTCGTTTTTGCAAAATATGTTATTTTTAGGAAATTTTGTTAAGAAATAGAACAAAACTTGAAAATATCTATCTCGTAACAATTTTGGAAAAGAAAATCCAAACATAAAATAACAAAAATGACAATAAAACAATTTTATACCCGTCTAAACGATTTTGTACCAAAATTACATGATCTTCCTTGTACACAGTCTAAAAGATCTTGTATCATTGTACCTAGTTTAAACAATCATCAATCGTGTGTCCAGTATAAACGATCTTGTACGATTGTACTCAGTCTAAACAATCATCCATTGTGTGTCTAGCCTAAACGATCATGTATCCAATTTAAATAGTTTAATTTGTACCAAATCTAAATGATTTTGGTACAATACTTGATAATGAAAAAAGAATAAGAAGAAAAAAGAGGAAGAGTAATACAATACTTGACAATGAAAAAAGAATAAAGAAAAAATTATTGTCTTTATGAAAAAAAAAAAAAAAAAAGTGACCCAAATATGAGAGGACGAAAAAAATTATGGAAGAGCAAATCTGGAATTTATAAAAAAGTTAACTCAAGTTATATGAGGTTTGTGGACTTTCTTTTTATTTTGTTATACGGGTCGTAAATATTTTTAGTTTTGTTCTATTGTGTAAATTAACCTTATTTTTATTTTTCTTTCTTGAAAAATTTTAGTGACTAGCTCAAATTCTATAACTCATTCTTATAAACTTATTCATGACCTCTTGTCACGTGAAAGGTCATTTTTACTCTTATTTACTTAAATTCCTAACAAAACATTATGTTGTTTTCTCTCTCCTACAGACTATTTTGATGCATCCATCATCAAAACATTTATTTCAACCAACCATTCAAGAAGCTTTGAATGAACTTGAATTGTATTAACAATGGGACAAGGAAAGTTGCTCTCATACATTGAATTTCATTCTCATTCTCTACACCTCACATTCTTTATCAGATTGTTAGGTGAAAATTTTTCTTATCCTTCATATTTGCTCAGATTGGTCTTCAGAACCAAACTATTGGACCGTAAGTTTTCATGTGTGAACGTTTTTTCTTTTAATATTACTCATCGTCTAATGAGGTCTTCACAATCATATAAATTTACTACATGAGCATAGAACATAATCTAAATGATTGTGCAAACTTATTACACTATTGTTTAATTCAGTATGCACGATCGTTTAGTGAAAGCTTAATGATCATGCCAACTTTATTGCATGATCATTCACTTTAATCTGAATAATTTAGTTAAATAAAACTATTATGAATGCTCAGTGTCGGGTTGAAATACCGTATAATATCAATGGCCATGACATCACATATTTGTACAATTTGGTGGAGAATGGGACTAGAACTTCAAAAACTAAATGGAAAATCAAACGAAAATGACTAAAGGTCAAGAATGATATTACATATTTCGAACCTGTGAGTACTCTATACCAAATATCGAGCATCAATTCGGATATGTTCGATATACATATCAAATGTTGTTATGATCTAAATGTGTGAGTTCCTTCAACATCAAGACCTCAATTTTTTAAGGTCGTGAAGCATCCAGAATGTTGTTGAACACATCAATGGTACAAAAAAGAAACTTAAATGGTTTACACATATTGTATGTACCAACAGCGCGAGATTCCAACTATTCCAGCACTTTATATTCCCTTTATGTCTCCACTGTACAATAATTATGAGTCGTGTAACTTGGATGACTATAGAATTTGGGGTCATCACAATGTAAAAGAGACTTTGATCCCAAGGTTTGATGGAAATGAACATGGTCAGCCACAAACATCTTCATTGGATAATATTCATGTTTCAACCGCATTTGTTCACACCCCATCAATGTTAGTGCCTTCTGTAGAAATTTGATCCAATATGCCAACAACGCCATTTATGGATATACCACAACCGTTGTATGGACCATCGTCTGACGACATCATCACAATCCCTCACAATTGTTTAACCGATGATGATAAAGAGTTGATCAACTTTTTTTTCAAAGCATGACTTATCGATTAAGTTATCAATATTTACAATAAGATAGAATTTTGACTATCATGTAAAAAATTTGGAGGAAAGTCTATTCATTGTGAGAAATTCGATAGAGGAATGCAAGTGGTGAGTCATGCTACTATAATGGATGAAAGTGATTCACTCAAAGTGAAAGACGTATCCAAGTGAACATGCATGCTATCTCGAAATTAGATTATTAAGTAATCACAACCAAGCCAAAAGTTGAGCTATCGAACACTTGGTAAAGTCCAAATACGAACAAGTGAATCGTACATGCCACCCACGAGATATAATTGGTAATATTCATGAGATTGTGGTATGAATATAACTTATGAAGAACTTATCGTATAAGGGAATATGTGTTGGCGTTCGCACGAGGGTCACCGAAAGAATCATATGCTCTTGTTAAATTCTACGAAGTGGCATTGAATATTTCAAATCCAGGTACATTAATTAATGTTGAGTTAGAAGATTGTTAGTACTTTAAATATAAATTCACAGTATTGGACATGTACCATTAGGGATTCTTGAATTGCATTCGTTTCGTTATTGTTAATGGTATTTAACTACACGAGAAATACAAATGTATGTTGTTGATAGCAACTTGTATTTTTTTCAGTGTTTAAGAAGAAATTGTTCTTGTGGAATTCATATACGATAGTCCTTTCTTCATGTTTCGTCTTTGGATTTCCTCTCCATGACAAGTATGTCTTCCACAAAATTACCATCCACAAGCCACTTAGGATCATAGGTAGATATCCATATTGATTTGACCTCTAGAACATGAACTATGGGTGTGTGATAACTTGTAGAAATACAAATTATTATTGCCTTTTAGGTAAATCAATGGAGTTAGAATGCGATATAAGAGACCAAAACGCATAGCTTAAGTTGTAAATTTACAAAGTTAAGAGAATGTAACTTACATAAGTCACCACGCCCGTTTAACTATATTTTTAAGTGTTTTTAAACGTAGGATGATGAAAAGAAGAAATGGAGCGAATTGTAGAAAAACGTGTTCAAGGACTTGGTGACGAGAAGTTGCATGGCGATCCAAATCGTGAGGCATTCTGACAAAAAATCATAATGCATGGTGCTTCGCTAAAAGACAAAAGTGGTGGTTGGAGTTGATGTGACGTCAAAGGGCTACTTTCTGCGCTGACAATTTCAAAGGATAAGGATAGTTATGCAATAAGACATGATTATTTTGCTGCCCAAATATACTTATAAATATCTCCAACTTTACCATGTAAAGCTCTCTCTGGGGGCCGATGGAAGGAAAGTTTTAGAACCCTTCCTCGTCTGTAGAAGTTCCTCCACCTTCACCTCTTCTCCGATCAACTTTTGACTAAGAGCTTAGAGAGAGAAGCTCACAAACCATTCCCCTAACTTGTAAGAGAGCCAAGGAATGCACAACAGTGCACTTTATAGCTCGACCACATTCTTTACTTTCCATTTTTGTATCTTTTTAATGTATTGTTTGAACGTTGTTGTTATTCTCATGACCGAGAGGCCTACATTAATCAATACAATGCATGTTTATTCACTGTCATTTTCTCATCTCTTTACTATTCATCATCTTGCTGAAGTATTATAAGTAGTTTAAGTATGCGTTATATACTTGATAAGGGTTCTTTATTTATAAGACTCGTCATGTTTAGTCTGAGCTTAATTCCAACACCCGATTCTCATTGAGAGAAGGGATCAAGCACTGATCGTCAACTACTCGAGAGAATAAGTAGACAAGACCTCACTAAACACCCGCAGAAAGGAGTTTAGAAACAAACTTCATTTTAGAGTTTTGCCTTCATCGATCATTTATGTCCCGAAAGGAGATCAAGTGTAGGGTTTAGGCACCAAAAAGGTTGCTCGCCTTAATTAGAGAGGAAATGTGATGCTTATAAGTAAGGAAATCTATATATATATATATCGCATAGCTCATTTTCATCATTATTTGTGTCCTGAAAGGAGAATAAGTATGGTGTTTAGGCACCAAAAGGTTACTCGCCTTAATTAGAAGATGGTTAAATGATATCTATTGCATCAAAGTATCTCACATTGCTTAAATCACTTACAAAGCGTAGACGTTCCTACACATTTTTTTAATGCAACTTAGTTCCCATTCCATGATCATTTCATTCCATTCCACCTTCTACAGAATCTCTTAGTGTAAATAATAGGATTAGAATGCATTTACATTTATACTGTATAGATTTATACCGCTTGAAATCAGAACTAAGCGTTATAGCTAAGATTGATAAGAAATTCCTTGTGTTCGACCCTAGCTTCTAGGAAACCTTTCGTTCTGCTTACACTTGGAAAAACAAGAGTAAAACTTGTATTCAACATAGACTCGGTAGAAGTAGCAACACATAAGTAGAATTTGCACCTTTTATAGCACGATCCTCACCTAGAGGCATAGTTAGCATCTTTTATCGCATAACCTTGTCTCCTCGTGTTACAAGTCGCAGAAATAGAACTTTAAATGATAAACTAATGAAATTATTATTAAGCGAACAAAAGGTGTGGTAACCAACTCATGTACCCTATCTCACATGCGATCTGCAAAGAGAATAGAGATCTAACAAATAACACTTCAAGTTTTTGACACCGTTGCGGAGGAATTTGTTTATCAAACTAGATATAATGTTTTACTTTGATTTCAGGTAAACGCCCAATTTGTGTTGAATCATGTGTTTAAACAAAGAACGTGTATACGAGTTTATAAGCACCAGAGACATCCGCGAGTATAGACTTGATCTAGAAATTGAGTACATCTTTCGACGAGAACATGAGGAACCTTGAAGCATTTCAACTAAAGCAAGACAAGGAAGGTCCATCAAGCCCTTGGAGCGAAGAATACAACCTCTTTTGTGGAGGATATTCATTAAGGCATCACCAAAAAGGTATGCACAATAGACGTAGTGAAACACCTTATCATCACTGTCTATGCAAAGAGTGGATCAACTGATCATCTGCAACATGGGAGAAACGCGTCAAACTCCTATGTGGGAAACATTTTGAAGAATGGACGTGTAATCAATTATTCAAATTGTATGATGTTGTAGAACTAAAAATGATTGGAAGTGTTTTGAAATAAGCAACATGTTTAGGATGACTACATGAGGCATGGTTGCAACAAAGCCCCAGTAGGCATCCATTGTCAGAAACTTGAACGCACGGATACTTCTGTAACGTATCACTTTCCCTAACCATTTCACAAAATACATCATTTTTGTATTTACTGTTTTACTTTATCATTTTTTTAAATTATGTCTTTTATCGTTTTCTTTATTACTATTTAAATTAGAAATTTTTTACCATGTTGGGGAAAGGTCTTTGAGCTTCTTTGCGTGCAAGTTAGGAGAAAAGAAAATGTGGGATACACGACAAGACTATTAGGCGAGCAAGAAAAACTGTCATAACGCGTCAAGCGCTAAAAGCATCTCACGAAGCTTATCGGGTAGCAAAAGCCCGTGGGCTTTTTAGAGTTTAGGGTTTTGGAGTGTCTAATTTAAAATTCTAAAAGGAGGAAATGATGAGTTGCCTCGAAAGTCAAAACGACGGTGTCAGACATCACATCGTAAAACGCAATAATTCTAACCCGCATGATAACCCTTTTTTAAATCATAGTTAAGCCCTTTTATAAACCCTCATTTTCTTTGTGAGACTCGTACCTAAAATAGAAAGGCCAAAATTTGACTAAAGTGTTTGAATAAAATGTTTTGAGTAGAGGGTTGAGATAAGAAGTTGGCGTTTGAGTTATTTCACGATGAAGTAAGATAATGCGATAAGACATTCGGTGTTTAAGGACCATTAGGCGTTTGGAGTTCATTGCAGAATGGAGTCATGCAAGAAAACGTTTAATAATTTTGATTTGTAGAGGTTTACATGTAGGGTTAAGAGCTAAGCATGGTTAAGTTAAATATAAAGCTTACATGTATACTACTAAGAGTAGGAGTTGGCAAGTTATTAAGAGATTAAGGATTACTAATCCAATTTGGTATAAATAGAGCAGTAAAGTCAGAAAGGGGAAAATGTTGAATTTATTTAAGTATTACTCTACTGAGAAGAAGAGCCATTAGGCGAGAAGCGAAGTCTGAAGCTAGCCAAGAGGAAACTAAGTTTGTGAGTGAATTTCTAAAAGTATTTGTATTTTTAAAAGTTTTCTTTGAATTTCATAATGTTTTGTAAACGATTATTATGAATGAAAGCATATGTTTTGATTTCAAGTAAAGTCTCAGTGTTTAAATGAAGGAAAATTGCAACATATGAATTTTTTTTTATAGAAAAAAGCAATCCATAACACCTCTTTTTTGCATATTGCAAATATGACAAATAATTATGTATATCAGAGGGTTATCAAAGGCTATTCGCTTTTAAATTTGCTACTTTTGCAATTTAGAAAATGTAATGACATGGGCTCTATTATCATAAAATATTTTGCTATTTTTGCAAACGTCCCTTAAATGAATATGAAATTGTGCTTAAACCTTTAGTCTTGTTCTTATCATTGAGCTAATTATTATGGCCACATAAAGAGTAAAGGCAACCATGTTGAAAAGGTTTGCATGGTGAAATGAGGTGGGACAATGCGTAAAAGATGTGTATTACACTTCGGTCTGAGCAACGAGGAAGAAACCAAGATATTCTCGAATGTTGTTGACAATAGTCTAAAAGTGAGGATAATAAGTCTTAGCGTAGGGAATGGTTTTAGATTTCTTGGTGAAATGACATTGAGACTAATAAGTGTTTTCTAGGAATTGATGTATTTGTGAAAAAAGGCGATGAGCCTGTTTTAATGAAATGATTATATCTGTGAAATGTGTTTCCAAAAGGTTTTCTTAAAACCTCACTAAGTCTTATGACTTATGTTTTAATTTTTCTTTCCCTAGGTTTTAGGCGTTAAGGCTATTTGAGAAAGGAATGAGAATGTTACTGGGTGAGGAAGCTTTGCGAGGCGTTTAGTTCAAGTTGTTTTAGTTTTTAAAGTTTGATGTAGTACTCATGGTTTAAGTTAATAAAAAATTTAAGCTTCTGTTAATTCGTTATGTTTTCTTTGTTTCTTAGTAAGTTAAATGGACTTAAATTTAAGCTAGGCGATAAAGCCAAGTATCAAGACTTAAGGACCTAAGCTAAGCGTTCTGGCGTTTCACCTTAGAGGCATCAGAATAGTCCAATGTTGCTTCAGGTACCGCATAGCGAGTTAGGATGCATGCAGGTCAGGGCGTGACATGCTTCTTTACCTAACTCATCGATCTTGAGAAACTTGAAGCACTTCATTTTTCTGAGAAAATTTTCGATGAGATTCAAGTGAAACTTCCTTTGTTCTTTCTTTCACTATTTGATTCTCACCTATTTCAAATAGCTGAGCGAAAAACCAACACATTAAGAAGTACTTGACTTCAAACCCTAGTTGTTCCCACCAACACAAAAATAAAGTACGTTCTGATCGGCCTTAATCAGAAGGAGCTCAACATAGTCACGTCCCTGCATCTTAAGAATCTGAAGAAATCTATGGGGAATTGATTTACTTAAACCGTGTTACAACTCGAGTAGTAGAAAGTGAGAAGGGGCATGGTAGTGCATCAAGGCGGCCATTGCTGATTGAAGGATAGGATTTGGATGATGAAGATGTGGTCGTAGTGTTAGCCATTGTCAAGTCAATGAAGAAGGAGAAGGATGAACAAAAGGAAAAGGAAAGGAAAGCAAGACTGGAAGAAGAAGAGAGTTGATAACTTGTAGAAATACAAGTTATTATCGGCTTTTAGGTAGAGTTGTCACACTCTACCCCACATACATCCTGTTGGAATTTATGTCATAAAACAAGTAGTTTGTAAATCATATTCTATTCAATAAAGTCATTATTGATACTATAATCTTAAAGCCAATAAACTAAGGACCCGAGGCTATTATTGAGTAAACTTAAACTTTATGTAGAGACATAAACGTAGATCAAGTTCGAGTATATAGCCTAAATAGTCTATAGTATACGAGTATGGATGGACACCTTATTCTGATAGGACACTATGGATGCAGCCCGCTTTGTAGTTAGTACAAACGATGTGATCCTGAATCATTCATGTAGATACATAGAAGTGGGGACATCCTATGTAAAGAGTTTACATAAGATTGGAACCATAGAAATAATCACTTTTAAGTTAATATCGTTAACTTTAATAAAATTGACTATTTTGTTTATAGATATTCAGTGTAACTTAATCTTAATCCTAAGCTAACTATGAACTTCTATTCATACGAAATTATCCTTAGATTTGCATAGGTGATGACAGCTAAATGACACTAGCTCAATAAGCCTCCCATTTTAGGGGTAAGACCGAGTGGATAGCTAGGGACATAATTTGAAATTCACTCCTACCTGCTCTAAGGATAGTAAATAGGTTGTTCCCTTAAGGACTGAATCCAAGTCTTGAACAAGGGGTCCCACTTCTCATTGGCCCGAGAGGGATTCGGTTTAAAGGTTGGACTTTAAATCAATTATTCAATAGTGGATCAGTGGAACTTAAGGAGCAAGATGTAGTCTCGGAGGTAAAATGGTACTTTGACCCAACCAAGATTACGAACAACCTGTGAATGATTAACTTACTTATCGTGATTATATCACATGGACACAAATATATCTATAGTGAGGGGAGTGCAACTACAGAACTTTAGTGGAATGACTTGTTAGTTAACGAAGGTTGATTAACTCGATCGAAAAGAGTTTAGCCAGTTAATCTCGGATCGTTGGAGTCCATGATCTATAGGTCCATTAGGTTCCCCCACTAGCTCACAAAGAATCAACTTAGAACATTATGGTGGAATAATTCGAATTGTTCGAATTAGGTAAAGAGAGAGAAACCGATGAATATATTTGATATAGTCATTGGTTATAAGCATAAGATAGAGCTTCATGTTTGAATGTGATTTAAATATTAAAAATATGAATATAGGTTCATATTTCGAAAGCTCGAAATTGATGAAAATGGTCAAAGTTGTGAAAAGTCAAAATGTTGACTTTTGACTTTGAAAAGTCAAACTTTGACCCACTTTATATTTAAATGTGATTTGAATTTTGGAGAAATGAATACAGATTCATGCTTGGAAGGTCGAAATTAGTCAAAACGGACAAAATGGTAAAAAAATTAAAATGTTGACTTTAGACTTGAAAAGTCAAACTTTGAATTTGATTTAAATGTTAAATTACCATATTGCCCTTAGACTAATTTAAATAATAACACTTGTTGAGATTTGGCAAGCTTATCACTTGCATGTGATATGCAATTAGTTTATTGCATGCAAGACACCTACTCCACTAAGAATGCCAAATGGTGAGATAGGAAAACTCTTGCATTTAGTTTGCTTGTAAAGTGATTTATTGGAATGAAATGACTCTTTATTTTGAGAAGTGTAAAAATTAATTTTGTAACTTGAGAATTATAAAATAATCTAAGAACCTATTTTACTCTTATAAAAAAAGATCTAATAGTTAGGTTCCTCTAAAAAGATATCATCTCTCTATTTTTTTTCTTCTTCCTATTCGAGTCCCACAACCCGATTCCAAATCTGGAGAATAGCGAGTCAACTCTAGTGGTAGTCCCGACTTCAAATTAGTGAAGAGAATACAAGAGACAAAAAGCTTGAAAGGTAAGTTTTTCTATTAACCCCATCTTTGTTTATATTAAGGTTATTATGCATATTGATAACTAAATTTTGTTTAGTTGCAATTAGAGTAAAATTTGTTCATTTTTTCTGCTCCACATGTCTATCGTTTCCATCACATACTTGCTTGGTACGCGAGACGCGACGTGATTGGAGTATCTCAGATGTGTTAAACGCCAAAGACACTCAATCTTAGGGTCCTTAAGCTTTGCTTAATCGCCTAGTGACTTTCCCTTACCTTAACTTATGAATTTCAAATAAACCTTAGGCGGTAAAACAACTTAACACAGAATGTAATCAAAACAATCTTTATTTAAACTTAAGTCATACGATTAAAACTTTTTACATATTACACACTTTCAAAACTTAAAGCTTAAGCTAAAACGTCTCGCAGTTCTTCACACTTAGCAAGCCCTTCAACTTTTCTTACTTGGCCTTAACACTTGGTTCATGGAAGATAAAGCTTTAAAACGTAAGTAAATAAACTTAGTGAGGTTTTAAGAAATACCTTTACGCGAAATACCTTTTGTAAACATCATTTTGCTTAATAATCACACTAGTTCACACATTTCACATACACACACATTAGTCAACAAATTCCTTTCTTCAAGGATCCCAAATCATTCTCCACGCTAAGTCTCATTACTTTGCGTTTAGACTACTATAACAACAATGCTATCCGAGAATATACAGATTCATCTTTGTTACTCAGACTGATGCGCAATGAACATCATTATACATTGTTCCGCCTCGCCTTGTCTCACCATGCACATCTTTATACATGGCCGCCTTTACTCCTTTATATGCACATAATAGTCAACTCAATGTTATGAAGTAGACTAATGGTTTGAACAACGTTTCTCCAATCATTAAAATCACATAAACATGCTTTAAACATAGTAAAACATGGTATAAACTTTACTTGAAAATCTCTTTAGAAACATAGATATTGAAATCGTCATTTCAAAATCAGTAAGCACTTTACTAAGAAGGCTTAAAATCATGAAAATACTTTGAAGAAAATACTCACAACACTTTATGAACTAAACTTGAAACACTTCTTTTCTTCCTCTTCTTGCATAGTCTAGCAGCAGAATTTCAACACTTAGCCATTTCTTCTTCAAACTTTCAGAGTGACAACACTTAACTTAACATTCTAATCTCCTCCTCTATTTATTTCACTCCTTAAACAAGCTTAATCACCCTTAAACTATTGTCAGCTCGCCAGCTCCTACTTTTAGTGGTGCATGTGTAAGCTTAAGGTTCAACTTAATCTTGCTTAACTTAATTTCTACACATGGCCCATTAAGCGTACTTATGAAATTTTAGGGAAGTTTCCTTACTTCTTCTAGTAAAGTTCCTTAGCTTCTCACATAACACCATCTCGCGAAGACCCTTCTCGCATAGTAACACTTAGTCTTCAAAAGTCTTGCCAGTTAACCTCTCTTGCGAACTACCTTAATTATTCACTTCCTATCACGTAGACTTTTTAAAATGCCTTTTCTTTAAACCCTTGGTTAAAATTACTCTTTTACTCAAGTACGAGACTCACAAGAATAATGAAGCCTTAAATCATAAATTTGGAAGAAAATATGTAGGACGTAAGAACATTAATCAAGTTGTGCATTACGAAGCACAAAAGAACCCTATGCCTGTTTGTCGCGTTTTAGTGTCTTATTTCAGGATTTTAGGCAAGATGAAGAGCAATCCAGTGGGATAATGTTAGGCGAGAAAGATGTGCGCAAACCAATTAGGCGACGACTATAACAAGCTAGGCGAGATGAAGCACTAGTAAACAAAAGAGTGGTTGACACGAATATCAGTAAAGTTGATAAAGGACCTCTGCGGTACTGACTCAGCTTTATCATAATTAGAGTCCATGTTGTCTGCTACCTATACTGTCTTGTTACATCACAATTCGCCTATAAATAGAGGTTGTTTCTTCATTGGATATATATGTGAATTTTGGGCTAAAAAAGGGAATTATCACATAGAGCAAGATCATCCTTTCCATTCCTTTCTCTGGTTTAGGTGAGAATCTGAAAGAGAAAGAGAGAGTTCGCCAACCATCTTCCCCTCGATGTAAAGGCAAAAATCAGAGCCAAAGAGTATGAACACTCATACTCTGTGGCTTGCTAACTTTTCTTATGTTCCAATTTCTATTTTTTGTTAATATTAAGTTGTATTATTGACTCTAGGGTTTGGAGGCCTAAAGTTTTATTTATGATATCAATGTTTTCCTTCAATCATTCTCCTATATTTCTTTTTCCGTCCATTTCATGCACATTTAGTTAATATTGTTTCCATCATGTAGGATGTTTTAACACTAAAGACTTTGGTTAAATGCATTATAAGTTATGTTTAGCTAGAGACGACCATCAATACCTTAACTCCTTTGAGAGAAAAGATAAAGTATTGACTGTTAGCACTTGACTTGTGACGACTCGTGTTTCGCTAACCATGTGGTGAGAAGATTGTAGTAATACAATCTTGTTGTCGATTTTGTCCCTGCATATATCACATAAATGCTCGATATGTGTGGCAAAAGCACCGAGAGATTGCTCTTCTTAATAAGGACAAATTACTTATAATTCAAACAAACATACGTGATACAAATCATAGCTTAACTTTAAGATCTGGGCTCTGAAAGGTGGGTAAGTATAGTAACGGCACCGATTCTACAAATTTAAAGATAATAGAAATAAATAGTTAAAAATGTTTAAGCTCAAAATACTGAAAATGAACAATGAAAAGCGAAGGGAAAACTGTGTCCCCCTCGGATCCTTCATGTCACTCGCCAGCTTTCCTCTATCTTTACCTTTGCCTAAAATATTAAACATAGAAAAGTATGAGTATAAGCATATGCTCAGTAAGGGACCCACTACTAGTCTCGTCAGGTGTCTGTTAACTTTCCATTAGGGTTTCATAAGAAAATACCCCAAAACTATCGTGCTTCCAAACACATGCACTATCTAATGATTCCGTATAGACACATTTGGACTCTCGGTGAACTCGAAGGAAACATCTAAGAGAAATTAGACTTCGACGAACCCGAAGGAATGCCTAAGAGAATCAGACTGTAAGTGATCCCGTCGAATTACTCATAAAAGTTAACTACACATGCATAAATAGATGGTGATCCCGATGGACACCCATATGGGTACGACCCTAACAGACAAAGTTAACAAAACACCACAATCCATATCATGTAATATATCATTAACATCCTAACATGGGATGAATATTAATCATAACATCCTTATCATGTTATTAACATACCATGCTTCATAACATATCAGTGATCTCAATCATATCATATCTCAGTCATAACACATAGTCACAACGCATTAGTCATTACACATTAGGTTATAGTCATAACCTATCATCCCTATTAGTCGTATTATGCATTTTAGCTCCATCAGCGCATAAAAGAAAATACATGCAAGCTCTTTAATTTATTTTCGAAGTTCTAGTAGTATAATCTCTTACCTCGAGATTAGCTAAAAATATAATATTTTCCTGATAATCAATTTTTCAATTAAAGTAGATCATAAACAGTAAGGAAAAAAAATCAAATATCTTAATTAATAAATATTATCATTTGGCTATGGTCTTCAAAATTCTCCAATTAGTTACTCAAAGTTGAGGTTGAAACCAATTCAACTTTGATTGGGAAAAATTTATCACTTAAATCTTCAAGATTTGCCAAAAAGCATGCAACAAAATGTTATCTTAGTGAAGAAGATGAATAAGTTTTTTTTTTTCTTTTGATTTTCAATTTAAGCATTCTAATTCTATTTATAAACCCAAATAATAATATATATCATTATCATTTTATTTTCCTTTTAGGATATATATATAATATCATTATATACATATATTTTTATTCTCGTTATATTTTCTCAATAAATTTCTTAAATGCACAAAATACATAATAATAAGGAGCATTTTTTAAAATAGCAAAATAAATTAAAATATTTACATGCTATAGCAAAATTTTGGATTCTATCACTGATAGTCTTCTATCATTATAGCATATCAATGACTATCAGTGATAGAATTTGCTATAGATTGTAAATATTTTGTAAAATCTATTATTTTTAAAAATTCTCCTAATAATACTAATATTTCTTTATTATTATATTATGCTTTTACCAAAATATATAATAAACATATATATTTATTTAAACCATTATTCTCTCTTAATTAAATTGATCATCTTTTCTTGTCCCATCAAATCAACCATCTATCTCTTCATTAATTATCTTATTTTTCAATAATTATATTCCACCATATAATTAATTTTACTTTCCCAACTAAATAAAATCCACATTCTCTTTCATAAATTAAATATTCCATTAAATCAACTTTTATTTTCCAAACATAATTATCTTTTCCAAAAATCAAATTTTCTCTCTCGTTAAATCTCATCACATCCAATCAACTTTATTCATTTACCAAAATAATTATACTTTTACAAAAAAAAAATTATTATTTTATTTTTCTTTCTTAACAAATATCCTCTCTCCAAATAATTAATTATCTTCCATGATAATTAATTTTCCACAAATATAATTATCTTTACTATTTTTTATAATAATTATATATATATATATAACCACATATACATATAGTTATCACATCTCTAACAAAAAATTTCACCCTTTAATTTAATTAAATAACATTCAAATAATTTAATAAATTTCAATTTTCATAAAACCAAATAACTTTCACAACTTTACTTAAATCTCATAACATACCATTAAATCAAATTCTCAACAAACACCACAAATTCAAATTCTCTAATTAATTAAATATTCATCTAACAAATATCTAATTAATTCAAATGTCTACAAAATCAAATT
This sequence comes from Cucumis hystrix, assembly GCA_025688845.1. Classification (NCBI taxonomy): domain Eukaryota; kingdom Viridiplantae; phylum Streptophyta; class Magnoliopsida; order Cucurbitales; family Cucurbitaceae; genus Cucumis; species Cucumis hystrix. The sequence goes on along the minus strand of CM046891.1, from coordinate 4,370,081 downwards.
ATTCTCATTATGTGAAATCAAATTAACGCCCAGTAAGTTAATTCTAATTAAACAAAACGAAGATAATTATCTAAAAAAATTATCTTAATTTTTCAAGGCGTTACAAGAATAGTTTGATCAAGACTAATCTAATGAATTGATTGTTAACATCAAATTTAAAGCAATATTTGAAAAAGATAACACCAAAACGTTGAATAAGCACAAGTTTTTTAATATTGATATTCTACATTTTCAAGAGCATTATAAGCCATTTTATAGGCTAAATGTTCGTGCATGGGATGGAAACACAATAGTTATACACCTAAATGCTAATTAAAGAAAATACATGCATGGGGTGGAAGCCTAATGGTCATACAAATACACTTAAATTCCTTTTGAAGAAAACAAATTATTTGTCACTTTATGTGAATATGCTAGCTTTTGAAGGTGTAATGTAAAAATCTCTTTAATCTTATTTGCCCTACTTTTTGTAATTGGTTCTTCGAGCACATTCAAAGATTCTATCGTTGAATTCACATCATGTGGTTTTGTAACGATAAAAAAATTAATAAAAATCATTTTTCTAAAAGAATCGATGAAAATATAGGAAGCTAAAAGGTTTTTGGAATTAAAAAAATAAAGTGTAATTAATATCTAAAATGAAAGAATATAAGGTAGCTAGTAATTTGGTGTAGGATTGCTTTAAATGTAACTAATATTTAAATATTAATTTTTAATTAGTTCGACAAATCATGTGACCTTGCAAATTTCTTTTGAATTTTTATTTGATAAATTTTAAAATTGACAAAATTACCAGTAATGTTATAGATAGAATTACAAAAACAAAATGGGCAAAATGGAAAGAGTTTCTCTCCCTTTTATAGTAAGTATATAGAAGTATAGATAGATATATAGATATAGATAGAATTATTGATAGATTACAGACTATAGATTAAAATTGAATCAAAGGATGAATTCTTCCTTTTAGCAAAATCATAAGAGGAGATGCATTTACGAAGAAGGTGGTCCTATAGGATATCATTGAAATGCGAATCTCCATTAGATGCTGCCACTATTGTATAGGTGGTTGAGACATAATCCACGGAGAGTTGCTTGATGTGAGTGATTAGTTTAATTCTTCAAATTGAGCTTTTTCTTTATTGTTCTATGTGACTTAGAGCTTCTATAAGAGAATAAAAAAGATGTGTTCTTTGTGAAACTTTTGTTTGAGTTGTATTTGCTTTATTTTCCCGTGCATGACAAATTTTTATCATGGCTCATTTCCTTTCTTTTTCGTGGTACTTTCTTCGTACCTTGACCTCTGTCCACGAGGTCCATTTATGCTTTTAGCAATACAACCCCTTCAACTTCAACTACACAGGAAAAGGAAAAGGAAGAAAAAAGTGTAAAAATTAGGTTGGTGAGATGAGTTGGGCCAGTTGGGCCGAGTGGGTGCACAACTCAATGGGCGTCTATGTAACACTTTACGTTACATTTGCCAACTCATTCGAAGCGTCGTATCGTTTGGTATGGGACGACGACAATAACAATATAACCCAATCGATTAAAGTTTCTAGTCTTCTTCTCCATCTCTCTCGTCTCACACACGTTCCCCTTCCCCTGCCCGCTCAAAAGCCCTAACTAGCACCTCCCACTTTCCGGATTCTTTCTCTTTCGCTTTATATCAATATCTTTCAATTCTCGAACAATCTCCTTCTAGGGTTTTTTCGCCCCTTGCTTTGCTCAATTCCGCTTCCTCCTTCAATTCATCTGCGGTATTATCTTTACCTTTTTTCCCCAGGCTACTTTTTTTTTTTTTTTTTTTTGCTTTCATTTTCATCTCTGCCGTGATTCTTTGCGGGAAACCGTTTTAAGTCATTGGATTCAGCTAAATTTTGCATCATTTGCAGGGAGAATATCATTTTTGGCCGCTTTACTGGTTTACGTTTCCTTTAGCGACCACCGATCCCTGGAAGATTCAGGTGCTATTTCTTCTTAATATGAACGATTTTTTACTTCACATGTCAGCTTCTGCATTACTTATTTTTCTAGCTGCAATAGGAGGTTCTTTGATTTTGTTGCAATTTTAGTAGATTTTATCGTTTTGGAATGTAAATGTTACATGATCTGATTGAGATCAACTTACGTAGTTTCACTACCATAGTTTCCCGTTCTTTTTGACTTTCTTGGCTGGGAATTGGAGTTAGTGTGCTGATTCGAGTGCTAGGTTGACATAGTGGGAAAGAGATCAAATGTGCTGAATGCTGATTCTTTCTCTACTTTGTATTTTATAATCATGGAGTTTCAGTATTTTCCTTTCTTTAATTAGCTTTGACTGGAGTCCTTTTGTTTTCTTTTCCCCTGATTTTTTATTATTTAATTTTCTCTCCAGTTTTGAAACAATCAGTATCTTTTTGTTTCTAGTTGCTTGTATTCCGAAGTATATTAATTTTTATTGACGTTTAGATTCTTATTGGCCTTCGGATTTGTATATTGCACGTGCTACGTTAATGTTGCTAATATACATCTCTTGTATTATGAGCAGGGTTGGGCGGCACAGAGTTGTATTTCTTGTATTTTCTGAGTAGAACGTGATTCAAGTCAATGGATGACTGGGGTAATGCTATATGGTCATATTTTAGACTATCATTTTTTCCGTTGGTGATTGAATAAGAGATGAGATACGGAAGAATATATGAGATACAGAAGAATAGAAAGATGATGTGTGTAGTATATATTTTATGTTGATCATTCTATCTGATATCACTCTTTTTATTTTTATTTATACTTATGTATATTGTCTACTACTAGTATATAAATTTAGAAAACACTTGAAAATGACAATAGAATGGATTAGCATAATCGTAACTGCTGGACTCAAGTATGACGAGGATTGTACAAATTAATACTAAAAGGATTTATCTGCATGGTATAAGGGATCATATTTAATCTAGGGTTGTGAGTTGAGAGAGACGGGATAGAGGTGTAAGATATGGGAGGAGGAGTTCATAGTTTATTATCCAAGGAGCCGATGAAGAGATCTAATTATGAATGAACTTCTAAGGGGTATAAATTACTAACGTGTACATGACAATAAGCACCTTCCAGTTGTTAATCATCATGAGGAGGTTGTAATTACAAAATAACTTTGTGTAGTTTGTACACCTAACACCACCAAGAGGCCGTATGCTGCACAAGAGCCCAAAAAGAATCAAAAGAGCTGAACTTATCATTGAACACCTTACTATTTCTTTTATTCTAGACATGCCACAAGAGAGCACTGGTTGCACAACTCCACAAAAAATTTCCTTTTCCACAAAAGCTGCCCCATACAAATGTTCCATCATCCATTCATCGACCTGCAATGGGAGACATCCATCCAACCCAAAGGTCTCAAACATCATATTTCGCCCTTTGGATGCAAACCCTCAGCCTCCTGACAAATCGGGCACATGGAAGGGGAAAAATTCCAATTAGGAAACTTCCTTTGGAGCTTTTCCGAGTGTTGAGACTTCTATAGACAAGGGACCAAAGGAAAAGCTTTGTTTTTCAAGGAATTTTCAGTTTCCAAATAAGATTGATCAGAGGAAGATTAACTTTAGTAGCCCCCTTGGTCAACTTTGGGAAAGTAGACTTGGTAGAAATCTGGCTTGAAGCTTCCAACTGCCACTGATTTGTCTCTTACTCTATTCACCACCCAACCAGTCAGCAGCTAAGCAAGAGCAATATAATTGCCAATTTCTCTATCAAATAATCTCCTTCTCGCTTGATTGGAGTCAACCCAACCTGCCACTACAACGTTCTTTTTTTGAGGAAATAATGTAGTTGTCATGCTAGGAAGTAAGAGGCTGGGCTTGCACACCACCTATCGTCCCAAAACTTTATGTCTCCCATCACCCACAACAAAATCAACGAAGGTAAAAAAATGCTCTTTTTCTTTTAGAATGCCATTCCATAATATGAAGTTGCCTCTGTCGTTAGGCTTTATAGAACTCCACCCATGCTCCTCCATGCTGTAAATGGCTCTAATCGCTTTCCACCACAAGGCGTTTTCTTCACGATAAAACCTCCAAAGCCACTTCATCAAGAGATGAGGGGGTCCCCTTGCCTAAGCCCTCTCTGTGCCATAATCTTCCCATGCGGTTTTCCATTGATAATGATAGAAGAAAGACAGTCCCAAATTCACCCCTCCATCTTTTCTCAAAACCTTTGAGCTTGAGAATCGCATCTAGGAAGGTCCAGTCGACTTTATCACAAGCCTTCTCAAGATTAAACTTTAACAGAGCCCCCTTCTTCCCATTCACCTACCATTCTTCAAGAAATTCCGAAGTAGTTAAGATGGCATCAAGGATTTGCCTCTTTTCCACAAAAGCCATTTGAGCATCATGGAATGGAAGCAAGGACCTTTTTCAGTCTTTTGTTGGGGACCTTCAAAATAATTGCGTATACAGATGTTACCAAGCTGATATGTTTAGAACTCACTTATCTGTGTAGGCTTCTTCTTTTTGGGGATCAAGCATACGTTATACATTATGGTCAAATCCTTAATCTATTAGGATTAGGATTAAGATTAGGATTAGTTTCTTTTATTAATTAGGATTAGGAATAGGATTAGTTTGCTTTTCGATATAAATAGTATACTTGTCTTCTTGTATTAACAACTTCTATACATTAATAAAATTCTCATATTTGTTATACATCAAATTGGTATTAGAGCAGCCGTTTGGGCCAACATTGATTGCCATCCGTAGAAAATCGAGAATTAAAGATGTGACGCTGATCACAAAAGGGAGCTTTGTGAGTTGTGCTTGTTGTCGAACAACACACATTTAAAAAGGGGGAGCCCTTGAAGTTAAAGAAAAACAATTTTTTATGAAGATTTTTCAAGAATGGAATTTATAGAGAAACTACTACAATTTTGGACAGAAATTATTATTTTTGATATGAGAACAACCAAGAAAGACTGAGAAATATGCAAGATAATTCAAGAATCGATCCTACAACAATTATGATGAACTTTTCCTCAATTGGATTTTCTTCACTCTTACAAAGGGGGTCTTTCCTCATTTTTTGAAAATTATGCATTTTTTTTATAATAGAGGATATTTTGAACGAATTAGTTCTTGGGTTCATTGGGTTGATCATGAAGATTGGATTTTTTTATGTTGAATGTTCCAAGATATTTCCGTTTGAGTGGCTTACATTTTTTATTTTTACTTTCATTTTTGTTTTAAAATTTGAGGACAAATTTTCTTTTGGAGGAATAGAATGTTATATTAGGAATTAGTTTCACAAAGTGTCATTGCATCTTTTGTTTATGGTATTGTTTTAAAAAATTCGTGGAATACTTCAACTAAATTGCTTTTTAATTTCCACGAATTTTTATTTAACTCCCCAGTCATGCCATTAGGCTCTGGTGATTTAATGTTCCCAAAATCAAAGACAGCGGTCCAAATCTCCTCTTCGAAAGGGGCCTGTAAAGCCTGCTTAGCCTCACCATTCATCGGCCTCCAATCCAACTCGTCACAGATTAAACAAGGGTTATCTTCTTTCTTATACAACTTGCTATGAGAATTAACAATCTCATCAGTAATCTCATGGTCTCTCTGAAGAATTCTACCCCCACTGTCTTCTAGCATCAAGATGACATTTTTGCTTCTTCTGGCTGAAGTCCATCTATGAAAAAGGTTGGAATTTTCATCTTCTTCTTTCAACCGCTAAATCTTTCTTTTTGAGCTCAATCACATTGCTCCTTGACCACCAACTGAACCAAATTTGCCCTCTACATTCTTCGGAAAAGACCCTTTCCTCTTCATGTTTATCAAGAAACTCAAGCGTTTCGGACAAGCTTTTCTTTGACAGCAGCTTTTGAAGACCTCCTTGTTACAACTCTTTAAAATACTTGGGGAAAATTGCACAAACCACCCTAAATTATGGGGTTGGTTACAATCACACTCTTAAACTTTTAAATTGATCAATTTTGCCCTTGTAGTTTGTTAATGGTTGCAGTTAGCTCTTATTTTTAAATTAATAGTTTTTTTTATGAAACAAATTGCTTTCATTGAAAAAGAATGAAAGAATGCATAGGCATACAAAAAAAACTCGCCCACCAAACACCTTAACTAGCAGGAGGGGGACCAACTAAGTAAAATGTTACCTATAGAATAATTACAATAAAGCTAAGAAATCGAAGTCCAAAGGGAAACATGAAATCTAGCCAAAGACCAAATCTCATTATGCGCCCTCTCCCTACCCCTAAAAACCCGTTCATTCCTCTCACCCCAATTGTCCCAAACAATAGCGCACACCCCGGCCACCCAAAGAAAGCTCCCTTTACCTTTAAAAGGCAGATGGAGGAGGAACTCCTCGATCATCGCTCTGACACTCCTAGAGTTAGCAAAACTGACGGAAAGAGCTCCACCACACTGCCCTCGCATAATGGTAGTCCTAAAAACGATGATCAAGATCTTCTTTCGCCTTCCGACAATGCACGCAGCAAAAAGGGCCGACGAGCGAAGTCTTCTTCCTAACAAGCCTATCTACGCCCAAGCAAGACTTGCTAAATAAAGAACCTACCTTTCTTGGGAACCTTA
>CM046891.1:4264138-4363499 GCA_025688845.1 Cucumis hystrix | reverse complement strand
CCCTCTAGACCACATCAAAGACCAACTTAGAATAGGGAGAGAGGGATCTAACAAAAGGCTAAACAAGGATTTACATGTGAAACCTCTACTTGGATTAGGAGTTTAGACACGAACATCCCTTCTCCCCTCCCTAAAAATACACCCCTCAAGCAAGGAAAGAAGAGAGGTCACCTCCGTGCTTCCCTATTGGTCAAATTACGACGGAACTCAAAGGTGAAAGACGCATGATTCTCCAAACTGACCAGACATCTAAGACCATGCAGTTTTTGAACGAGGATAAATGATAAAGATGAGGAAATAAAGAACAAAGGGAACTCTCCTCACCCAATGGTCCTCCCAAAAATATGTATCCTTAACATCCCCCTCAAAGCAATGAATAAATCGAGAGAAAGTGGGAAGCTCAAAGGAAATATTCTTCAAGGGATTTTGGCTTGTGCCTTTATAACCCCTTTCATTGTCCATTCAAAGGGATGGGTGCAATGCTTACTCACAATAATTCTATTTTTAAATTAATAATTATAATTAGGTATTTTTAAAATTAAAAAAATAAAAATAAATTCCCTCTCATCTCTCATCCCTTCCTCTCTCCTCTCTTCCCCCTGCACAGTTACCCCTTCCCATCTTCATCTTTCTCTCTTTTATCTCTCTTACATTTTAAAATTTTAGTAAATTTAAATTTAGATTGATATTAGGTTATTGCTGTTAGATTCTATTCTAAAAGGTCTTATGTTAATAATAATCTTCTTATTTATATATCAAATATGTGTAGTAATAATCTTCTTATTTATATTTCAAGTTCCTGTCAAAGAACTTCAAAGCTTCCTAAGGTAAATGAGTGCTTCTACAAGTCTTGATATTAGGATCAAACTGCTTTCCAGAAGGACCCACCTTTCACATTTCATTCTATCCAAAACGTGCTCTATCAAATGGAATTGCCCAGAATTTGCATAGTTCTCAATTAAAGGATAAAATTCTGCATCCTGAGTTTATTTATTTTCTTTTTTGAGAAAAGAATCCCCGGTTATAAAAACCTAACTGAAAATGAATTTGAATATTTTATCTGATATTGAGAGCTCATTTTCGCCATCCTTCCTAGGTTTGCTTCTGAGAGTTGGGTTGGAAAGAAAGAGCAAGAGGCGAAAAATATAAGCAAGGTAAAAAGGTTGGAAAGTTACGTGAAACTAACTGTAAATTAAGTGGCTTTTGGAGAAAGAATCTCAGGAGGTTTAATGTTGGGATATAAAGGCTTTCTTTAAGAAAAGACATTGAAGGGAAAGGGAGGGGAAGAGGAAGATGAAGATGGAGAGAGGAGTGGTGAAGGTTGTATGATGAGCGAGAAGCTTTATGCTTTTGTTTATTATTTTATTTTAAAATACCCAATCATAATTATTAATTTAAAAGTAAGGGGCTAATTGCAACCATTAACAAACTAGATGGTAATTGCAACCATTAACAAACTAGAGGGTTATAATCGATCCATTTGAAAGTTTAATCGTGTGATTGTAACCAACCTCATAGTTTAGGGGTGGTTTATCCAGTTTTTCCAAATATTTTTCAAATCCTTGAGCTTTTCCATAAACATGTAAACCGGCCATCCTTCCGTCTTCAGACCTTTCCACCAAGTCTCCATATATTTACTAATAGTATGATGCTTCAACCACATATTTTCGAATCTAAAAGGAGTAGGGCCCCAAGACTGTAAGCCCAAACGAAGAAGAATGGGAAAGTGATCAGAGGTGACTCGAGGCAACCTGTCCACAGCAGCATTTTGAAAGAAATCCACCCAAGGCTTGGAAAGAAGGAATCTATCGATCTTAGAAGCAATAAAGGAGGTGATGGTCCTAGACCAAGAGAAGGGGCCAGTTCTAGATCAATGTCTTTAATTTTTAAACACAATGTATCATTATTATACCGGTTTTTCTTTTTCTTTCTTTCTTTAAAAACATGCCCTTGGTTTTCTTTACGTGTCCCAACATATCTGAACTTCAAGAAACAGCCATCTTTTACATCAGTGCATGTGATATGTGGGAATTTGGATGTGTTCATGATTCATAAGGACCTGTCACTGTAACTCCATTCAATATAAGAGTGTGTTTCTTTCCAAAGGGTTATTTCTTTAATTTATCTTTTTTTTTTCCTTTATCTTTTTTGTTTTTTTTATTTCAGACTATTTTGTATTGTATAATTTTTCTATCACTTTGGGAGGGGAGACAATCACTTGCCTTCCTTTTCAGGTAGTAGCTTAGTTTACCATGAGGGAAAGTTTTGGTAGATCTACTGTGAAGATGGAAATTACTCATTTTGAGCGAGAGGCAGAACTGTGGTGTTGACCATTCTGTCAAGTGATGAAGGAAAAGGAATAATTATTGGAGTTGTGATTAGTTTGTCGATGAACAAAATTTGTTTAACCACCTTCCCATTTTAGCTTAATATTTTTTAAAAAAGAATCGGGTTAATTTAAATGTAACCTGTTTGGAATTTAGTGTTTATGTCGTACTTGGGGAAAAAATGATACTATGTTGTGTACAGTATATCAACTAAAGTATAAAACTAAGGAAACATGTTTCTGCGTACTGTGCAAATATATTGATATATATATATATATAGTTATCTTGCTTATGCATTGTGCAATTTTTTCTTAGCAATGCAAATTGGGGATGGAGACATCTTAATATCAAATTTAGCAATTTCTTGAGTTTCTGTATAGTTTGTTTATATGATAGTTGGGGCGTAAAAAACAAATATGGAACATAGTCACACATTATGCTGTAGTTGTTCTTGCTCTAACTGTGTGATTCTATGTGTTAACGTCTAGATGTTTTGCTTACGTATACATGTATATGTTTTCTTTCAGAGGATGAGAACATTCCACCACTCCAGAAGGAGCAGCCAAAAAATAAATGGGATGATGAAGATGTGGATGAAAATGATGTGAAGGAATCCTGGGAGGATGAAGATGAACCTGCACCAGTTAGAATTTATTGATTCTCTTGCTAATATTGTGTTTCGTTTGAGTATTAATGTTAAGACCTAAGATGATGACAAAGTATATAGGTGATTGTTGATGACAATAAACCATTGATGGTCAAAGGTCTTAAAAATTGTGGCGAGTTTTTTATTTTTTTGTAGGCAGTTTGTTGAATTTCCTAAAACTGGCAGAAACTGATGACTTTTTTCTTTTTTAAGTTTGTGTTATGGTTCATGTAAAAACTATGTTAATTTTGGGGTTTGTATCAGTTATATTTTTTACACCGTTTTATATTTATTTTTATTTTTGATCTTCCAGGCTCCAGTAGTTAAACCTCCTGAAGCTGCCCCGAAGAAACCAGTTGCAAAAGCTACTGAGAAGAAAGGGAAAATTGTTGACGTAGAACCTGAACAGCCTCTAGATCCATTAGCTGAGAAACTTCGCCAACAAAGGTAATATTAATTTTCTTTGGTTTGTTGGAACTTGGAACCTTGAGCGTAACTTGTATCTACTTTTTGGTTCTTTGGAAGGAAAATAACTGAGGTAGGAATTTGAAATTGTAACTTTTGTGAATTGTTCTATTGTGATGGGAGAATGATCCCTCCTACCAATATTCTGTGGAAAGTTGGACGTGGGAGCAACAATTTCTAATGCGCTTTCTACATTATCTTTGCAATTCTGGAAACTTTTTGTAGCAGAGTTATCTCAGTCATTAGTTATCTTTGAGATACCATTTGTTTTAACAAAAAAAATGGGGTTTGGGGTGGGATTTTCTCTATATAGTTGTTTCTACTTTCAATATTTAGGACAGTTACGTTTTTGGAATATAGATGCTAAGTTAAGTAGAGAGGGAAGCTGTCCTGTACTCACTTTTCCCCCTAAGAAAAGTCAGTTTCTTATAAAAGAAAAAAAAGTTAGAAACTGCTTTTTGTTCTTCTCTGTCTATATTTTATGAAATTACAATCAAACTGAGCTAGTTGATTCTTTTAATAATTAATGGTCCTGTATTTGGATTTGGACTTTTCATTAAGAATGAATTCTTGAATTATGAATGTCATGCTTTCTATATCTACTTAGTGATGAGTGTCGATTTACTCATTAATTATAGGAGAAGTTTGAAAGAAATATGAGATATTTCTGGGAATATGTTGCATTTGGTCAAGAAAAGCCTTTTCCGTGACTGGCCAAGATGTTGTGTGAGAGGATAAAGGGATTGAAAATTGAGCTGTGAAAATATTTCCCTCCTCTGTTTATGGTTATGGTGGTTTCATATAGAACCTCAAGTGTTGTCAGTACCCCAAGTAATTACAAGTAATTCACTTAATTTGAAGGTTGGGATTCACTCCCATGGCTGGAACTTGGATCAGAGTTATTAAGCAACATCTTAAAGAGCCACAGATGGCGATTGCTCATTGTCTTTTGATTTCCAAGTTTCTACATGAGATGGTTCTAGATTTCATTTTTGAAAGAATGCTCAACCCTAAAAAGACTTCTTGATGTTAGCCACTTCCAAAAGTGCCATGTTTATCGTTGAGAGGAGTGCTTGCTTTTATAGCTCATGGTCCTGGAGTTCCTTATTGGTAGAACGTTTGGGCTCAAAATAGAAAGAACGAACAGTTGGCCATCTTGCTTTTGTAGCCATTTTAAAAAAATACATTGTTTATGTCAGTTATTTGGTCACATGCTCCTGTATTTTTGTCATGTCAGTCTCTGTGCTTCTTAACTTGCCAGGGCCTATGCTGGCCAAAGGCTGGACAAAACCACAACTTGCCTTACATCTGCAAGCTCAACAGACAGCACTGCAATCTTCACTTTGCTCGATGATAGAGCACTTTGGAATAGACAAGGAGTGAAAGAGAGCCCATTGAGTTGAATTAGTTGGTTTTTTTACACCTTGTGCTTGGTCCTTGACGTTGTGCTTGGTCCTTGATGTTCTGCTGGGTCCTTAACACTTTAGTTCCCTTTGGATCTGGCTGAATGTTCGTGACTATATTATTCTGTTTGGCACCTCCTTTTGGTACTCTTTGTGCGTTCGATTGATTTCTTCTTCTTCTTTCTTTTCCACGTTTTCTCTCCTCTTATAAGCTTGATAAGATCTCAAAGAATGTCTTTTCTTGGCTTATGCAAGTCTTTCGCTGGATACAAAGAGCTTATGCTTCTGAAAATGAACATATTAAACTTGATACAAAGAGCTTATGCTTGTGTCTTTGGCTGGATTAGCGGTATGCATTAACATTACATCTTAATCACTATGCTGAGTCTTTGTTTTACTGTTTCCAATTTTTGGCAGGCTAGTGGAAGAAGCAGATTACAAGTCCACTACAGAATTGTTTAAAAAGAAAGGCGATGAGAAGACTCTTGATAATTTCATTCCAAAATCTGAGAGTGACTTCTTGGAATATGCAGAGCTGATCTCTCATAAACTTCGTCCCTATGAGGTTTATACGATGCACCTTTATTGTTGTTTCTGTCCTTTATAATTTAACGCTCACGAGCTTTCCTAAAAAAATTATTGTTACAGAAAAGTTTCCATTATATTAATCTGCTCAAAGATGCTATTAGACTGTCAATGGTTTCTTTAAAAGCAGCAGATGCAAAAGATGTTGCTTCTTCTATCACCGCCCTTGCAAATGAAAAACTAAAGGCCGAGAAAGAAGCCAACACTGGTAAAAAGAAGACATGTAAGTATTTATGTTTATCTTCCAAATTATTACAAAGTTCAAATGGATCAAATGAGTTTCTGATGTTTTTGTATGTGAATGTTAACTGTTCCTTTTTTTTGGCTGTTATGGGGAACTGCTGCAGCTGTGAAGAAGAAGCAGCTCCATGTTGAAAAGGCAGATGATGACTTGATCGTCAATACTTATGATGATGTCGATGATTTCGACTTCATGTAATTGCTCCAATTCAGTATCTATATCTTGAGTCATCAGTTTTTCACCTGCGAATGGAGGTCAGATTATTCGGCATATCTTTCTCCTTTTTAATACAACAATAGATTGATTCCCCGAGTGTCGTGTCTAAATAAGGTTTATGTATTAGACTTGTGTATGGCATGTCATTTATAAATTTTGCCCTTTTACCAAATTTTCATTTTTATTTTTGTTCAATAGAAGATGGTTAAGAGTCGCCCTTTGAGAATGTACAAGAACGAGTGGTCATTAACTGACATTGTCAAGTTTTGTATGTCGTGAAAAATACATTTTCTTTCTTGCAAAAGCTCGTTGGTTTTATGAAATCCATCTTCCTCCTCTCTTTTTAATATTTTTGGCTTACGTTGTAGCATTTTCAGTCCTAGAAGAGGATTAACATTTTAGTCCAAGGACATTCCACAATTATCTGTTTTTTTTTAACTCGTTTACTTTTAATTTTCCTATAATTTGAAACGACAATGAGTTAGATGTATTCAACATCAATACAGGATAGAAAATTTAAAACAAATGACAGTACACGGTTGCAATAAAAAAAGATCACCTTATGTGGAAAATGGTTTGCATTTTCTGTTCCATACTCATAATGAATTTTTGCAAAGTAAACCACCTATGTAAATAATATTCATGTTACAATTGATCTAGATCAATTTTGATTACCAATGTACTTAAATTACAAATAGCTTCTTTTTATCGTTTTGTTTATTATTAGATTATTGGATGATTACAATTTTTAGGGGTTTATCTAGTCACTAAAATTTCAAAAAGAACACTTTGATTTTTTAGATTTGTAAAATAGTTCTAAATAGTCTATGGACAAAATGGAATGGTGGCGAGGTGGCAATTTTGATCAATAAGTTAATTTATTTTTGTTAATCCACGTCACTTTCTGCATCCCCTCCCCTCTTCGTAAGTTAATTACTTATTTTGTTTATGAGTTTTGTCCATAAATCTCTTGGGAAATCCAAAGTTAGGAAAAACAAGTAGTAAAAAAACTCAATTCGTATTTCTTAAGTTCATGTCCAATCCAATCTACTGCGACAATAGTTTTTGCAATAAGAACAATTAATGGCCAAAGAAAAATTCTCATCTAAATGCTCTGTTTATCTGAGTGCACTTGAAGACGATGAAGGGGTTCAAGTTATTCTCATTTGCTCACATCTATTCCACATTGATTTGCCTAAACATTTGGCTGCAATGTTTACTCTGTAGAACCAACGTTTGTAGCTCTGTTCATGGGAATTGCCGGTGGGAAATTGGAACAGGGAAAAGATGTTGGAAGCTACAGTTGGGGATGAGCAGATTGACACAGGAGCAATTTTGGATTTAAACCATTAGACGGTCGATTTTAATGAGCTTGTCCGCAGAGCACAAATGTATCGAGCGCTGCAAGGCAACTCTGCAGCAAAACAGTGTAGACCTAAGCCACATCTTCACCAGTAACATACTAAAAATTGTAGACGATGAAGTATGATAAATGATACAAGTTGAACTTTTAAAACGTAATCATGGTTTAGGGTATAACGGAGAAACAACTATTTTTTAATATTTAGTTGATATTTTAATTAAAAATTATTTTATAATTTATTTTTCATACTCATCAAAGAAATAAATGTCAGCAACACACTCAAAACATCCAAGTCCGCAACTAACGATTTAATTCACATTTCCTTTTAACTTAAAGTTATATTAAGGATCAACTAGAAGAATTTTGTAAAAGGCAAATACTAATGCTCTTGTTTTGAAATTTTAAAAGTAAAATTCAAGTAAATCTCAAACTTCAAGAGCCAAGAGTGTATTTTGTCCATAATTTTTTCAACCAATTTCAGGATTTTCCTAATTACTCTACTTCCATTTACAACACAAATGAAACGGCATTGATAAATCAAAACAAATCCAAAAGTATTACAATAGTTAACGAGAAAAGAAACGTTTTATCATCAATGAAAGGAACTTCGAATGTAGGCAATCACCATGGAAGACGAAGGAAAAACTATTTCATTGGAAGCAAAAAGTGAAACGTCTAAAGTAGACCAAGCTCATAAGAATGGAATTTGATATTCATAAATTAAAATCATATAGGTTGTAGGTAGACAATGAAGCAATAACAGATGAGAAACTCCTATGAATTACCAAAATAATTGTGTACAATAATCCCTCATCCCCGTATAATTCTTTTGAAAACTAAAGAAAAGAAGAGGCATCCAACTATTTTACTTGCAACAAGAAAGTGGGGAAAATCTTTAAGAGAGACGAGCACGAGCACTTTTGTTCAAGCATCACTTTCTACAAAAGAAGCCCAAAGTTAGTTTATAATCAGTTGCCTCCACCTCATAAACTTGTGCATTCACGCTCGGACGCTTGAGATCTATTCATAGCAGTTCAGCATCAGGTTTCTTTTGCTGATGAACAAATGTTCGTGGAGATTTAACCCCCAAATAACTCTCAACGGATTCTTCTTTTTGGTTTTGTCAGAGCCTCAAGAAACCGAAACATCCAACGATCTAACATTCCTGTGATTTTAGCAGAAGATATCATTATTTTGGCTGGGAGAAAGGTAAAACAAGGAAGTCTAATTCTTTGTTACTTATGCTTAACACGGTCACACGATTCCAAAATAGTCAGAAAAAACACATCAATAATTTCTCGAACCTGTCACAGCGAAGGTACCACCTAATACAGCACAAAGCCTAGTTATGAAGTGGAGAAAACTCCGTCTTTCTTCTTTGATGGTCACTATAATTGGTGATAGATCGTATAAGAAGTAAACAGCTGCACATCATTGAAAACAATGGTAAGTTTCAACATGGCCTTTGAGTTTGAATAACTATATGAGCACATTTAGAGTGTGTTTGAGAGTGATAGTTAGGACCGTGATTTTAGAAAATGAGATTTAGGAATAATTAATTTTGTAAAATTGATTTTTAAACAATTAAATTTATGTTTGGTACCAAAATTTAAAAAGTGATTTTATATTTAGAATTGATTTTTCAATTATTATGTCGGATTCCAAAAGTTAATTTAGAGTCTGAATTACTCAAAATTGTATTTTTTATTTAAAAAATAATTATGGTAAATATCTATTTCTATTTATTATATCATTAAATCCACATGCGTGGTTGATATTTTGATTGAGATGAATGTTTAATATACATTGAAAGAAAATTCAGGACACATACAATTGTTTATTTTATTAACAATTCAATAACAAACAATACTGTCAAGCAACCAACAATGTTTACACAAACTGAATTAGATAACCATTTTGGGACTGATTCTTGGTCAATCCCTTAACAAAAATCACCTATCAACTAATTCTTCCAAAATCAATTTGAAATGATTTTAGATTTTTCTAAAATCAATTTTAGTTCATGCAAAACACCATCATTTCAAGGAAAAAATGATTTTGGCAAGAAAAAATTTATTCTCAAAATCACTCCCAAAACACCCTTAGTCTTGTCTATAACATTTGATAAATTAGTGTAAATTTTATATATAATTTTTCTAAACCTATTTCTCATCCATGGTAAAAAAACATAAAATTCGTGACTGTAAAGTGATCCATTATAGATTAAAATTATAATACGAAATTCATTAACCAACCTGGCCATGACCTATCAGAGTCAGTCATAGGCGAGAAATATTCGGTGACTGAGAACTGATTGGTAGGTAACACATCTTTTGAGATATATTTATATTCAGTTGGAACAATCTGCAATAAAACATGGAAAAACATGTAATATAGTTTAAATCCACTGTTCACTGGTTAATTGTATACCTTTAATAGCTAATAAGAGCATAACTAAACGATCAAGAAGATTCCTAACTGGAACAAACAGGGCAGATACAGGTGGACTGTAAGGATCTCATAATTACGTCAAATTTCTTAGATGTCGTGTAGTATGATTTCCTGATTTTACAAATTAGTTTATTCTGCAATATGAGCTACACGGGCAATAACAGGTTTTACTTACCATGAAAAAATAAATTTCAATTTCCCTTACCATGTGAGAGGGAAAGGATCGGAAGGGTAGGGAGGGAGCCTCTCAGCTCCAATATCAATATATGCTGAGTAATATACATCAGATTATCTTCGAAACTATAAAAAAAGAAATTATGCACCTGATGTATCTTACGGCCGTTTGGACTTTTACCTTTATATAATATTTAAAGGTCCCACTTGTGTCATGTAAAATTCGAACTGTACCATCAAGTGGGTTGTGAATTCCAGGGTATTTTGGGCCAAAGGACAAATCATGAATCATGTGACTGACATTCACATGTTTGGACCCTCCAAAAATCTGCAAAAAGACAACAGAGAATGGTCAAAATAATTATTGGAACAGTGAGATGGAATATGCTTCACTGAAAGACATCACGAAAAAAGAGGAAGATATGAAAGCAACACATTCTGCATTCGGACTAAACTCCCAAAACTGTGCCAATTTCTATGGCATGAACCCATGTCAATAAATATTGGAGGGTGGTGATCAAGATCAGAGCGAAGAAAGAGAAACTACACCAAAAAAATAGGGTGAACTGACCATTTGGGCGACAAAAATGTTTAAGCCATGAACTGAAATATGAAAGTTCCCAGCAACCCTCTGAACATCTAGAACTCCATAAACCTACAAAAAAGATTGCACTTGTCTTGTATTTATGAAGAACCAGGAGGTAAATAATCTTACAGTCCAGTAATAGTATATACATTACCCGACAGCCTTGTGCTTCTGCTAAGGCTTGCTTAACCTTTTTGACCAAATTTTCAGCAGCTTGATCAAAGCCGTGTATATGAGGATGATCTTTCTCCTTGTCATGATCATGATCTGCCAAAGGTTATTTACAGATGACCTTATGAAATAGAGAAGAAAATTGACCATCTCTAATAATCTCCTGATTCACAATTCACTTATACAACAGAGCTAGGCTTCTCATGAAATCGGAAACTGAGACTCTCAACAGTGGGGCTTAGTGTGGTAAACGTATGCCTAACCAGAGTGAGAAGTCACATGTTCTCAAGTTAAGCTCAAGATTTCTTTTAAAAGTATACAATCTTTTTAAAATACGTGACAACAATTATATTAAATTACTTAGTTTGATAACCATTTGATTTTTGAAACTTTTTGTAAATCTTATTACTTCTTTCTTTATCAGTGTTATCACTAGACATAATTTTTTAAACACTTCTGTAAAGTAAATAACAAAACAGAGAAACCAACACTAGGCTTTTTTACATTCACGCTTACACACACATAAATCATTAGACTTCATCTTCTTTTTGTTTTGCCCTTATTCTTGAGGAAAGTATTTAATTATTTTTTTTATATTTTAAAACCTAAGGTGGCGTTAGTGATGTAAAAATTGGTGTTTATTTTATTTTACCCTTTTTATGTAATTTTCATCTTTCAATGAAAATCTGTCTCAGTCAGAACAGCTTACCATGCAAAGAAAAGAAATGAGGTTTCCCCCCTTCATTGAGATAATTTACAATTGATTTGAGACACAACACAATTGTAAAAGTAGTGACATTTATCTTTTACTTAGATGGTTTAACTCTCAATGACAGAATACTATCTTAAAGTACCCAAGAAGATACAGGAGGGGAAATCGAACTTTATAGACCAATAATTATGTGGATAATGGAAAAAGGCAGTACCATGCTTGTGATCAACGTGTTCCTTCTCCACAAGGTCAGACAAATATTCAGTGCCAATGATATGTCCATAGCTGTTAAGACGAAGCTGCAGAAAGCAAGAAACTCTGGACTAATCAGCATGCATAGACTATGGAATTACTTCAAAACTATGCTTGCAAGTATGGCAAAGAATGCTTATTAGGAAGCATAATCATATAATGCTTGTTAAGATATGTTTTCCTGTTGGAAATAAGGACTAGTTGATTGTCTAACTCAAGGGTATTTTTGTATTTTAATGTACCCTAATTTTATTTCCTTATTTGTTAGGGCTTGTTGTAGCCTATATATATTCTTCCCCTTGTATTCTTTGGATTATTAGAAAATAATAATAGCAGCTTCTATCGTGGTTTTTTCTCCCTGTACTAGGGTTTTCCACGTATACAAGTAAAAAAGATTAGTTAGGATAGAATGCTTTTTAGTATGTTAAGATATAGTGTTTTTTTAGTTAAGATATGTTTTCCAAAAAAAAAAATTAGTTAAGATCAATCATGGGCAGCACGGGGATGTGGCATGTCCCCACAATAATTTTTATAAATTTAGCAGGGGATTCCTGTGAAGAATTAAAGACTTGCAAAGAATTGTTACTTCCATACTTTTTCTTGATACAAATTAATTAAATTAAATGATTTTTTTTCAGAATTTCGTTTTAATTAAATAGTTAAATTTTGCAGAATATTTTCATTTAAATGCTTAATTCTTGAGAATCTACATTTAAAAAGAAAATTATTAAACCTTCTAACAGAAATAAAACAATACCATCTATCAAATTATCTAATTATCCTTATAAATAGTTGGATGACATATCAAGTTATCCCTGTCATTGGAGAATAAGTTTTTTAATAATAATAATAGTAACAACAACAACAACAACAATAATAGTAAATTAAAGGGGAAAAAGGCAGGGATGGAGAACGAGGGAATATCCCTACTTAGGAGTATAAATATAAGGTTAGATACATCTTGTAATAAGAAGATCAACCCTGGAGTTTCTTTTTGTTGCTTCCTATTTTTGGAAAGAGTACAACTTTTCATTGCTTTCATGGAAAAGATACCATATTCCTTGGCCAAAAGAGTAACAAATGTTCTTTCATCCTCTAAAAAATATCTACGGTGATTGACACCCAAATGTTGTAGGGTCATGAGATTAGTTGAGATGCGCGTAAGCTGGCCTGGACTCTCACGGATATAAAAAAAAACAGAATACAAAACAAAGCTTTTTTTTTTCAAAAGAAAAAACAATAGCATGAGGTTTTGGGTAGGGAGGGTGAAGGTGGTAAGAAAGAGATCCCATCACCATTTTGCATTAGATTGAAACTAAGGCTGCAGTACCAGGTGCACAATGTGATTGAGGACGACCAATGCCCTACAAATCCAGATATTCTTCCGGACATACAAGTGGATGGATGAAGAACATATAAGAAAGCTGACTCCAACAACAATAAATAGAATGATGGAGAATGTGATGAATGTTGTTTCTAAAATGAATAGTAGATGGTCGATTGGCAGGAGCATCAATTTTCATTGCTCCTTTCCTCAATGGGTAAAAGGAGATTCGAAGTTGCAAAAGGCTTTCACTTCAGGGGGCATGTGTGACATGGGAAGCCTGAGTTTTTGGACAAAAAGGAAGTAAGGGTTGATTCTCAATATAACCCCTTCAAACCTAAAGGCATATGTATGGATGTATTTAATCTAATGTTCCAGCATAATTGAGCAATATCCCTTTTGAGAATGGAATTTGTTTTCTAAATAATGTTCTTCCCTACTAATTTGCTTGTGTTCTTGATGCTTCATTCGAGGCATGGCAAAAGGAGTTAATTATTTCACACGTGAAGTTCACATTTAATACAAAAGAAGATGTTACAATCCAACTGTTGGAATGAGCACGAGATAATGACTAAAAAAGAAGTTCAGTCTATGTTTTGTATTATGATTCTCTTCTTGCCTTGTTTTGGCAAGTTTGGAACTTTTGTTTTTGTTTTATCTCAGGTACTTTTAGCATCAAACACATTTATTATTTCAATGAAAATTCTTGTTTCTGTTTTTCTTTTAAAATAAAGTTCCTCCACAAGGAGATCCTTAAGATTTGAGGAAGAATTTTCTTGAAGAAAAGGAGAATGATAAGGAAATAAGTGGGAATGTCAAGAGCTAGAGCTAAAAGTCTTCTTGAAGCATTGAATGTTTACTTCCAAGCTAAGTTTCCAAGCTAAGGTGAAAATTTTCAACCCTTCAAGCTTCAAGGCTACCAAGAGATTCAATGAATCTGAAAATCCAGATTCATCCACATCCTTAATAATGCATTATGTACCAATTTAATTTCGTGTATTTGAAGGTTCATGTATGGAGTTGCAGCTTTTTGGATGAAACCAGACAATATAGATGAAAGGTCGTGTCCTTATATAGTGACCTTTCATATAGTTTAGATAGTGATGTGTTTTTCATGTTGAATAGAACCCAAGGACATAGTTGTACAACCTATAGAACAGAACCTATTCAAGTAAGGTCATTTTTCATATTTGAAGTAAAATTGGAGTTTAAATAAATTTATCATAGAGTTCAATCTCTTGAGCTTTCTTTATATTCTTGTGTTTAGAATGCATGTTTTAGAACTTTCAATCTAGTATGATCATTAGATTGTGAAAATTTTGAAATTTTCAGGAGCTCCTTTCTTCTTGATCTTATCTTTCCAACCCAAATTTGTGTAACTTTCTTGGGGTTGATTATCAATTCATCATTGGGGTTCATTCTTATTATCGTTATGGGGGTTCGCCTTGAATAAAGGGAGTTGTAAAACATAATTGAGGTACTTTCCTCTTCTCGAAATGTCTAGCCCAGCAGAATTTTTTTATAAGTCTATGATAAAAAGTCACTAATTTCCTCATCCCTAACTCTCAACCTAAGCTCAGTTTCTCATCCAAGTATAAAGTTTTCACTCATTTGGATGCCAATAATTATATATCCTACTTAGTACATTACGAGTTTAAAAGGAGAACTAAAATATTATGGACTAATGCTGGGAAAGTTTTGTGAGGCATATGGATAGAGGAATCAACACATTTGGTAAACAAGTAAATCAGGAGGAAAGAATGGAATTATAAAATATTGATGTGTTATTAGGATGTAATTAATTTTCTTTGATGTGCTCTCTTTGTAGACTCGTAAAGGAGATTTCTTGACATATGATTAAATTTTCAGTAATGGAGATTTTCAACCAAACTAGGATCCATCTATTGCATACATATTTATTTGATATGTTACTTATATGTAAATAGACATACATTTATATAATTCGAATTAGTTTCAAGTTCATGCTCAACAGTTTCGTTTTAATTAACACATATATACTTCATGCATTATGCACAAGAATATGCAAAGCGGAAAGAAGTCAAGAAAATAAAAAAATTATTGAGAAATTATCTTACTTTCCATATATTTGTGTCAAGATCCACTTCATGCTTGCCAGACATATCAATTGCATCTACACTTAAAACTGAAAAACAATATAGAAAAACTGAGTATTTGACCATTTATCACTATGAAACAATTGTAAATTATAGAATATTGTAAGCAAAACAATATGTGAAACCAACACAGCATATGATCAAAAAGACATTTAATACTAACCATCGCAAGGTAAAGAAGGAAAGGTCATGTTTATGTGAATGGGAAGAGTTTCTCCACGTTTCAAATCTACAGACATCTGTCATAAGAACAAGGTTAAACTACTGAAAACATCTCCTAACTTTTAACCAGTTCCAAGAGGACAACAAAAGCTAAACATTAAATGATAACATTTAACTAATAGTTCAATAGTGTCAGAAATGACGAGATGGGTGTATTCGTTTGTATACTATTTAATTGGGTTGGACTTGCGGATGATTATAATTAAGATTCTTTTTGCCCAAATGTACTCTAGATTGAATACTATATTTTTGCTAAGAAGCACCGACACTCAAGTGTCAGTGTCCGACACCGACACCCCTCAACATGTGTCCGACATGCCAGCTGGCATGCTCATTATTTTATTATTATTTTTCTCATTTCCGACATGGTAGGGACACACCGAGAACACATGAACTGCAAAAAGAAAAAAAACTGACCCTCCAGCAGCCCATTCTGGGCATTTTAAGCAAGGTAGGTGAGTCCATAATTGCTAAGCAAGGTAGTAGCGCACAGGCCATAAACTACCATTTAACCCGTCATAGCACGGCAAGGCATAAGGGAGGACCTTGAAGCTATGCAAGGATCAAAATATGGGTGTATATAGGGTATGCACTGGGACTAAACATTCCTATACTATACATGTGTTAGTAAAGGTCGAGTGTAGTTCCATAATAGGCGTGCATTCTGGGTGAAATTTGTACGCCCCGTGCACATATGACTGGAGCATAATCTTGTGCTCAACGTAAACTTGGCATTGACAAACTACTTAGAGACATAAGGGCATGTTAACAAAATGGATCATCCTGCTTTATAGATGCTGGTTCTCTCTCAAAGGTGTTTACTTTGGACACGTATTATGACTTGATGGATTAAAGATCGTTTGCCAAAATGTACAACTACGGTAGCTCTTCAACATATGTGTTGAAATTCATGTTAAAGATTATAAAACAATTAACGAATAAGAGGTAGTGTAGGTAAGTGATAGTGATACAAAAACTCAGTGACATACAAAGACTCAAAACGATTTTGCCAACAAAAGGAGTAATACAATGAAATCAATTGATTGGCATTACTTACATCCACAAGGAAGTGAGTGCAAAGTGAGGGCTGTGAGGTCACTTCAATGCCAGAAAAAAGTAGGTCCATTGGGGGAAGGGGTTTTAGGTGGAAATATGTGAATAGGGGAGCCTGTAGTACACTGGTACCAGAACTTTAGCTTCCAATTTATTTATTTATTTATTTTTAAGATTAAAATAACAACTTTCATCGAGAAAGAATGAAAGAAAACACAGGCATACAAACGGCGAAGCCCCAAAAAAGGAAGAACTCCATTAGTAAAAGGGGCTCCAACTATGCAGAATCACACAAATAGAATAATTGCATACGGTCCTTCAAATCGAAGCCTAGATGGAAACATGAAAACGTACTAGAGGTCAGATCTCCCTAGGATCCTTCTCCACTCCCCTAACCTAACCACCCTACCTTTCCTATCACCCCACAAAACCCACAAAACTGCACTCCCAAAGAAACTAACCTTTTCTCCCTAAAAGGCAGCTTGAGGAGGAACTCTTTGATCATAGCACCATCTCTGAACACTCATACCAAACGTCTGGAAAAAGGAACTCTAGATGCCGCTTGTAAAGTCACATGCAACCCAAAGAATATGGCCTAAGTTTTCCTCCACTTTCTGACAAAGAATACAACAAAAAGGCCCAACGAGCATAGTCATCTTCCTGACAAGCTTGTCCAGCATGTTAGCACGATTGCTTCCTGACAAGCCTGTCTAGTGTCTTGGCACGACTGTTAAGAACCTACCAAGTAAAGAACCTCACCTTTCTAGAATCCTTAATCCTCCAAGGCACCACCAAAAAGACTGACTCACGTAAGGGGGAAGAATCCACCAAGAATGAAAGAAAGACTTACATGAAAACCCTTCCAAAGGACTGGGTCTCCAAAATCTGACATCCCTTCTCCCCAACCCAAAGGGGTGATCCTCAAGTAAAGAAAGAAGAGCGGCCACATCTATTGCTTCCCTATTGGAAAGAGAACGACAGAACCCAAATGAACAAGAACAAAAGCTTCCGGACCACACTAAAAAGTCAACAACAAAATGAGTTTTGAGAGACTGCAAGTGGTACAATTGAGGAAACATAAAACAAATGCTAAAGTACAAGAAAATAAAAATCAGTATGAAGATGGTTTAATCACTACGGGGAATGGCAGAAAATGTTTTGTCCACGGAGAGAGATATTGAGATTCGAGGAAACATAACACAAACACTAAAGCACAAGAAAATGAAAATTTAATGAAGATGGTTTAATCACTACTGGGAATGACAGAAAATGTTCTATACACGACAAGAGACATTGAGATTCTTCCAGAAGGATGGAGACATAATGAAAGGTCGCCGAGCCAATGGTACAAAGTCAAATTAGGTATGGGAAAAACATCCATTGTGGAGCCTGCTACTCATTCTCGACCTCTTGAACGAATCAGTTAAATGTTGACTTACAATCCAAAATGATAAAAAGAAAAATCCTACTTATCTCATTTTTTTTAGGCATAAACTTTCTACAAAACTTATTTTCCAAAGGAAATTGGAGAAGTTCAACAAGAGACATTTAATGTCAGTGTTACAATCTCAAGCAAGCTAACAAAGGAAGAAGGAAATTTCTTCTTTCTAAGACAGTACCGTATCCATCAACCAATGAGAAGGTTGGAGAAAATGGAGAGGACGCAATCCTTTATCACATAAGTGAATGTGGAACTAACCCTTTTGTAGAAAATATTCTTTCCTCACTAACAATTAGAAAGCTTTTACAGCAAGAAAAATTAGGAAGCTATGTTTCAAAGTTTTGAATGATTGCGGGAAGAGTTATATTTTCTACTTGCTATGGACTATATAGAAGAGTGGATGAATTATGGATTGTGGATCAGCATTATCAAAGCAATTATCAGGTAGATGGGCAGAGAGAAATATGTTCAAATTAAAAATTAAAAAAAGAAAAAAAGGAAGTTACATGGAAGAAAAGATTAAACGTCTTAAACATCATGCAGCTTCTTAGTACGTTCTTTCTAAGGAATTTAACAGCTATACTCTAACCAAATTCTCCAGTGAAAGGAGAAGGAATTATACATAGGCTCACATATAGCTTAATAATTAAAACTCTTTGTCCCAAAACATGTCAATAATCTATCTCTATTAATAGCTTTAAACATAATTGAAATTTGTCAACATGCTTTATTCATATTCCTTTTTTTGAGAGGAAAACAAAAAATTAATTGATGAAAGGAATTGAATGCCCACCAAAGGTGATTTACAATAGCTTTAACGATATTCCTTAGGATTCTTCTTCGTTGAGGTGACTTCTCATAATACTTTACATCGTTTTCAGTAACTTATCAGATATAAACAAAAACAAAATTCAGTACGCAACTATATCTATCAAATAAGTACACATCCAAAGAAAATGTGATACAGGTAGCAAATAGAGAGAATAAAAACCTGATGAACAGTATATGTGGAGAGATAATATCTCAGTTCGTGCA
Organism: Cucumis hystrix; assembly: GCA_025688845.1. Taxonomy (NCBI): domain Eukaryota; kingdom Viridiplantae; phylum Streptophyta; class Magnoliopsida; order Cucurbitales; family Cucurbitaceae; genus Cucumis; species Cucumis hystrix. Next base: position 4,344,697 of record CM046891.1, on the reverse strand, counting down.
GAAATAGTGTGGCCATTATGACTAATCCAACAACAGACACTGTGAACACAAAAAAGGAAAATTATCAGGGGAGCAAAACAGAACAAATGAACCTAACATTTTTTTAAGAAATATATATAGAGAAACAGGAAAGAGAACTATATACACTTCAAATTTACCACCATACTGGAGATAAAGAAGCATAAATTGTTCAATAACACGTCGTAGAAGAAAAAATACAAAGAGAGAAGCCATGCCCTCTCATATTACCAAACGCCCCAGTTTGTGTTTTCTGCAACAAATGCTCTTCCGCTCGAGGAAACGCATCCAAACTCTTTATCGTCTGCTTTAAGCCCATGTTTACCTCCTGTCATTGAAAAACAAATTAAGCAAAACATCTCGTAAGTTATAAACAGCAAACTTTAACAATCATCTTGCATATCTAAACTGAGAAATTCCAACGCCTTCCATCAACAACAAAACCAACCCTTTCCCACATAATTGAAAATTCTGAATTCCAAAATCGCCCAATAAAAATATGGAGAAAACAAAAAAAAAAAAAACCTGAAAAACAGAAAATCCAGAACCTCAAAGATCCGTTTCGATTAATCAAAATTGGAGATCGAGGAGTGATTTTCTCGGAAATCTTAATGCGTAGATTCTCGAAAGGAAATGGACTCGTGCAGAAATCAAATAATTGCAAGAACTAGTGATAAAAAAATGTAATAATCGAAGGAGTTGTACCGAACGAGGAGGGATGAAGAATCTGGTCGTTTGTCGAAGTCCAATGGAGAGGCTTTTGCGCGAAAGAAAAATCCAAGCGTCAAGACTTCAAAAAGTTTTATGATTAATTTCTAAATTTCCTTTTTACGCAATAACCTGTGCTGGACAAGAAAAAAAAAACTGATATTGCTTTTTTTAGATGGTACATTTTCAAATAAATAAATTGAAACTATTTACATTTATAGCTCATCTAACTTTTTTTTTTACTAGATTTAGTAAACATTTTCAATTTAAGGGTTTTTTTTTTTTTAAAAAAAAAGTAGAACAAACGTAAAAATATTTAGTATTAAACAAATTTTAAAATAGAAAAAGTCTAGAAAATCGACAAAGTGAAATAACAAAAATACTTTTTGATTAATTGGTCACACACGCGCGTGAAAAGCTTGGTACATGATTGTTCAAATATTGATACACGATCATTCAGATCTTAGTACATGATCTTAGTATACAACATCTAAACGATCTTGGTATACGATCTTGTACCAAATCTAAATGATATTGGTACACGATTTTGTACCAAGATTATTTTGATACTGATAAACAATCATATAATATAATCTAAACGATCATCGGATCTGTATACACGATCGTGTAAGATATATTTCAAGGATATACGATCGTGCAATGAAATAATATATCTTAAACGATCGTGTTGATCATGGTAAACGATTGTGTTGATTATGGTAACTAATTATGTTGGTTATGGTAAGTGATCACTAAGTCCAATGTAAATGATCATGAAAAACTTTGAATTTAACGATTGTGTTGACCATGGTAAATAATCTTATTGATCATTTAAAACGAAATTTACATGATCTTGATATTCTTAAATATGAGAAAGATGAAGAATATTGAAACAATTGTGAAATAGCTTCAAAGATGATGAAGATTACATAGGAGATTTAAAAATAAGAATAAATCGTTTAAAAATATAATAAAGAAAATCTGTAAGAGGATATGAAGAAATCACACAGCAAAGAAGATGAATAAAACTCAAAGAAGAAAAATAAAAAGAAGTAACGAATCATCCCACCATATTCAAGGGCAAATCTAGAATTTATGAAAATACAATTGAGGCTTTTTGGACTTTTATTTTTTGTTACACCACTACAAGGAAAATGACCTACCATGACACCTCACTATAGCCCAAATTGAATGGTGTTAAGAAAAAGAATGTCATAAATGTCAAAATTCGCGTTTTTTGTAGGAAAAAATATTGTTTTTGACACGAAAAAACGTTGTTTTCGAATTCCACTTTTAAATTTTTCCTAAATTTCACTCTACCCATCTCATGTGTCCTCCAATTTTCTCCAAACGCCACAGACCAATTTCCTTCTCCCACATCCAACCGTCAGCCGTTCCTCAAGCATCTATCACCGACATTCCTTGCCAGACATCGCCATTCCTCAAGTTAAGTGTTTTTTTGTCGTCTGTCACTGACAACCTTAGGTTAGTATTTTTTTTTTTTTTTGCTATCGGTCACTAACATTCCTCTAATTAAAAGCTATTGAAGTAAAAATTGACTTTATCATCTGATGATTGATGTGTATTGCTCCCTCCAACAAAGCTTGTACCCCTATTTATTGTGTTTACTTACTGAACTTCTTAGTTTCTTGCGTTAGTGTCAACATCTTGGATGTTTAGGCGATCTCTTCTTTCTCCAAACTCTTTAAGAAGAAATGAACATGACTTTTGTTTTCTACACTTTTTAGAATGGATCACAAGAGTTTCTTGGTGCTGTCTCCTAGAATAGACAGGTCGGTTAAATGGGATTGTTCTATCAAATCCCATTACTAATGCTTGGCTCTCTAATTGAAGAATTCTCTTTGGCCTATACATTTTTCATTCTACAAGTGTGACACCTAAAAAGAAAGTCGGGTGCACTATTTATGGTACTATACCTAAAACTCTGTAATGTTAGTGGCTACTCACTTAACTGGTTTATAGAGTGTTAACTTGTGTTGTATTGTGATGATCTTCTTTTTTTTTCTTCTCATTGGATTGTTGAGATTTGATAATGAAAATATAGGAAAAATTGATGACTATAACAAAAAAAAAAAAAAAAATCAAACATCTCGAACTTATAAGATACAATATGTATTGTTATATGTTGTCTTCATTATTTGCATGTGTGGTATCGTTTAACTTGAAATAGTTATAGTGTATGTTGTGGGTTGTGTAAATAGACTTTCATCAAACTAATATGAGTATAGGTTAGTAAGTTGGTGTTTTGTAACTAAAACCAACACTTAATCATTGTAGGTACTCATTGTTTTTGGTGTGTATTATAACATCAAATTTTTTGGAAAGATCGATAACCGTGACAACTGATTGAAAGGTAAGCACACATATTGTATCTATATTATTGACAATGTTATGTGTAGTGTTACCCTTTATGTAAATTATACTTCAATCTAAGATAATTCTTCTTTTAGAATTTTAAATTATCCAGTAAAATATAAATAAAAAACAAGGAGAATTTTTAAATCTAAAAGTATTTATAAAATATCTCAAAATTTTAGATTCTATCAAAGTTTATCATTGTATTTATAAAAGTCTATCAATATTTATCATTAATAGAACATAAAAAATTATTATATTTTGTAAATATTTTCAAAAGTTTGGTATTTATAATAATTTCTCAAACAACAATAGATTTTTTTTTAATATAAACACAAAGAGACTAAAATCTCATTTGGTAACACTAGCACATAATATTAGCGATGCATGATAAATTTATAGTTTTATTTTAGTATATAAAAAAAATTATATTGTTTGACTCAAATAATTGTAATTATTTAGAACAACAAAATAAAAAGTTATGAAATGTTTAAAAAGTAAACATGGTGACTTTTAGTTCAAACATATTTTCGTCATCGTATCATGTTGTTTAATCTTTAAGGTCTAAATCATACCCAAACACTACGAGAAATTCTAGATCTTTCGACGTTATTTTTGAGCATTGAGAGACAAAGCATCAGGAGATAGGGTATCTCCCAACGCCACAACTAGAGAGTCGGAAGATAAGATATCTCATGCATTAGGAGATAGGATGAACACGCAACAGGCGTCTTGAATCGTCGCGAGTTGTAAGGAATGAAAGACATATATTACTTCGGAAGAGATGAAAGACATTTTAAATATGAGACTGGTTATCTCGACAATTAGGGTTTAGGCGTTGGGAGATATTGTGAATGCACAACGGCTTTAGTAAGTCGTTGCGAGAAATAGTAAACTTCTTACGGTATTAGAGGTGTGTCAGGAGTTCCCCTTTAAAAACCCTCCTCAGATCTATATTTTACAAATCTGAGAAGGGGGAAGGTAGAAGATAAATCGACAAGAGAGGAGAAGAGAGAACCACCCCACCCCTTGTCCTCCCGTGCTGCCTGTAATGCCCCAAAAATTAAGATAATTTTTGGAGTTAATTATCTTAGAGTTTTGTTTAATTATGTTTAAATTTATTGGGGGTTTATTTTGAAGATTATTTGATTTTGTAGACATCGAAAATTAATTAGATATTTGTTGGATGAATATTTATTAATTAGAGAATGTGAATTTATGGTGTTTGTTGAGAATTTGGTTTAACTGTATCTTATGAGGTTTAAGTAAAGTTGTGGAAATTATTTGGTTTTATGAAAATTGAAATTTATTAAATAATTTGGATGCTATTTAATTAAATTGAATAGTGAAAATTATTATGGAAAAGGAAAAGATAATTATATTTGTTAAAATATAATTATTTACGAGAAAGATATTGTATTCAAACACAAACATAAATTATTTGTGAGAGGATAATTATTTGGAGAGAAGATATTTGTTTAGAAGAAAAAGAAAACAATAAGAAAACAATTATATTTTTCTAAAATATAATTATTTGTAAAAGTATAATCATTTTGTTAAATAATAAAATTGATTGGATTTGATGAGATTTAATGGGATTTAACGAAGAGACAGAAGGTAGATTTTATTTAGTTGGAAAAGTAAAGTTAATGCCAACATGAGCTTAACTCAGCTGTCATCTGTATGTACTTATGAACAAGAGGTGTTCAACTCCTCAACTCTGGATTTATTATAATACCTTTACAAAAAAAAGTAAAGTTACTTATATGATAGAAATATAATTGTTTTAAAAATAAGATAATCCATAAGAAGAGATGATTGATTTGATTGGACGAGAAAAGATGACATATTTAATTTGAAGAGAGAATAATGATTTAAATAAATATATATGTTTGTTATATATTTTAGTGAGAGAATAATAATAATAAATATATATGTTTGTTATTATTAATGGTTATAAATGCTTAAGATTCTTGTGAATTTAAGGAATTTATTGAGGAAAGATAATGAGAATAAAAACATATGTATATATTGATATTATATACATATCTTAAAAGGAAAAGGAAAAGCAAGGAAATGTAATGCTCAAATTGAAATGAGAAAAAAGAAAAGAAAATGTTCTTCATCTTCTTCACTAAAATAACTCTCTACTGCATGCCTTTGGTGTCACACCCCATTCTAGAACTTCCCTCTAAAATAGATCGTGGTGTGAATCTACTCCTTAAAGCATTCTTTTAAAACATAAGATTTATAAAACACTTTTTTTCCCTAATCTATAGAAATTTCGGCAGCACCTCCTCTAAAATATGGGGTAGCCACACCTGAAAAAGAAGATGTTTCCACTTCTATAAGATTATAAACAGACTTCAGATACTACATACAACTAGTGTGTCTCACCACACACATCCAAACTGTTTCAAAACTTAAAGAAGAACTTAAGGTACAAACTAGGTATTTCATACAAAATATTACAAACTAATGAGGGATCTTCCAAAACACAAGTTCATAGCGTCTCTCTAGATAAGAATAACCACCCTATGATGCATCACAAAAATCTAAACTATATACATACAAAAAAAAATGAAGATCTACAATGATGAGGCTCAAACAACGCTTGGTCTTGGGTCACTACCTTGGGGGGGAGGGGAGCATTGAAAACATAAGTTGAAAGCTCAATGAGTGGCAAGTAATTAGATATGAAATCTCGTAAAATATGTTCAACAATATGAGTAATTATGCATCAATAATAAAATATTAAATAAAAATATTATCATCACATAATCCTCAATCAACCAACAAACCTGTAGCCAATCTGATCATGACAAGATGTCTAAATACACGGCCAAGAGTAGCTTACACCTGATCAGAGAATCATGTGGCCACAACTAGCTAACACATATTTAGTACCTGCCACAATAGTAACCTCCATCCAATCCGACCATGACAACATACTAAATACACGATCCAAAATAGCTCACACATGATCCATATCCACAAGAAAATACGCGGCCAAACAGAGCTCACGCATACTTAGCACCTACTACGGTATCTATCTCCATCTAATCCAACCATGATAGCATACTAAATACACGATTCGTAATAGCTCACACGTGTTTCATATCCACAAGGAAATACGCGGCCAAACGGAGCTCACACATACTTAGCACCTACCACAGTATCCACCTCCATCTCCGCTCCTTGTGCACATGGAGCCACCCACCATGAGTTAAACTAGGCCCAAAGCCATATCACACTCCTCTATCCACATCCTCACCTAGGCTCAGGTCCTCGAATCTCCGGTCACAACCTCTTTCAGTCCTAGAATTCCCTAACAACCATAAGTGGCGCTACGAAAACACATTCACGTAGCCTTAGGAAAATCACCTTCTCGTTCGTCTATAACATCGTTCAATCATATTTTAAGAAAACAAATTCAGTCAGAACTTGAACCACTTTTTATAACATTCAAACCATACACATTTTAAAATTCGCTATGAGTAAATACATTGCTTAAATCTAAAGGAAAACATAGTCATAAAAAGTTTAAGCAAAGGTAGATTCCAAGTGTATCATAAGATAATATATAAAGTTATAAAGAAAGCTTGGAAGCGAGCCACTCACAGTCAATAACTCGATCCCTTGGGGTTATACGCTTTTCCCACCGTAATTTCGTCTGAAACAACGATCAAAGCCTTTAAGTTATCTTCACAAGACTACAATTAGGTGTAAAGTTCTTCATAAGGCCATCAAAATCTATTCGATGCTTCTAAAGTCCTTAAATTTACAAAGCAACTAGGATTAGACTAAACTTTTTACATAAGAACCCTTGGACTTGAAATTTAGATACTTAACACCATGAACATCCAACTTAATTCAGAATTTAATGGTTCTTTTATGTAGACTAGTTGGTAACACGTGCTATGCACGTTATTTTTTTTATTTTATTTAACTAAATAAAAATAGAGTAATTAATTACACAAATAGTATGATGCTATACTTATTTAATCATGATTTTTGCAAATACATTTTTCAGTTTTATTGCTTGAGAAAACTTTTACTCAATACTTGTTAATGCATGTGAATAAATCAAATGAACTAAAAGATACAAAGAATTTGATAGTATGACTATGAAACAATTCATCTAATCAAACTTTAGATCAATAAGTAGGTTTTTTTTATATGTATCAATTATATATCGAATGTTTAAATGAATTGGAATTTTGGACATCATTGACTTATTATTATTTGGACATTTGTGCTATTATATATTTTATGTTAACATATTCCAGAAGTATAATTATTTAACAAATTTCTCAAGAATTATAATTAGTTATTTTTTAAAATGAATGATTTAAATTTAAATGAAAATATATTATTGAAATAATACAAATAGAGAAGACAATTTTTTCCTTCGATTCCTCAATTATAAGATCAATGATATACTATTGTGGTAAGCGCATTTTACATCTTTACATCTTTACATCTTTACATCGAAAGTATACTTAACTACAAAGCAATAATTAAAAACTGAAAAAATAGTTACTTGACATCTGCATGCCACTTTGTTATTTTTTGGAAATGGCGTATTTATGATGGTTCTCTCTTTAGTCTTGCACTTTTATATTCTTCATCCTTGAATTCTCATCAATTTCTCTGGATCTTTTTTATTAGGTTGATTGGTTGCTCCTAGGCATCGCAAAAATTTAATGAAGGTTTGTGGGCGCTTTTGTAGCAGTCTTGGCTCACAAATCTTCATTTAAACTTGTTGAAAGATTAATTTCTTCACACTCATAACTTTTTTGTTGTGAACATGCATAGAAAAGAAAAAGAATGAGATATTTATACCCAAAGATTTGAAAGGGGAAAAGAATTTGAAAGATTGAAATAATTATAAAATAGTTAATATGAGAGAATGTGGAATGTGAATAGGTGGGAGATAGGATGTGAATGGTTTTAGAGAAATTTTAATGATATAATTAATTGGAGAGAAAAAGTTAAAATTATTAATACCCAAATATTATTAATAATTAATTTCAAATTATAAAATAACAAATAGCAAATTACAATAAACTCAAGTAAGAAACAAAAAAATCTACTCAGAAGAATGGCAAAATTGGAAATAATTTTTTTTCATCATCTATGCTTTTATAAATACTATAGATATATTTTTCCTCCATTATCAATGATACTTGGGATTTATACCCAAATTATTAGTGTGAGTCAAGCAACTTAAATATTTCCTAAATCACCCAATCCTTTTTATATTCCAAACTTAATAGAAATAAACACCCAAACGAAACCCAAGTTTAAAGAAAAACTCATTTCAATCCATAACATTCAACTTTAGAACCCGAGTAATATGAACAATTTAATCTTAGTGCTTATACTCAATAGGTACTTGAGAACTTGAAGAAAAATTCACTTAACTCATTCCAACCCTCAACAATAACCTAACAAGGTACTCTTAACTTCAATGAGCAATACCTTAGTTACCTTCTAAGTTTGAAATCAATCACCCACCAACATGGTTTACTCAAAAATAGCACTAGAATTAAACGGGTATACAAGATTGACTCCATAAATTTTAGAATCTTATCAAAGTGGTGTTGAAACACCCAATTTTGAGTTCCTGAATGGCTAAACAGCAGCTCCGACTCCTTTAATATTCAAATCTAACATCCGAAACGTTATGTATATTGTGTAATGTTAAATTCAAGTCTAAACTTAATGGGTATTCCAAATATTACAGGACCCAACTAAAACAGTGAAATCTTACTCCCAAAACTCAAGAATCAACCAACAACAACAACGCAACGATGAGGCAACAAAGATTTAACACTCATTAGCACACTGAAGGCTCACTTAGCACACGGACAAACAACACAACTAGTTCGAAACAAAACTTGAGGGTAGCATGACTGTGGGCCAAGCGTTGGTGAACGACTTCCAATCGACAAACTGTGGCGAGATGGAGGAGGCCAGACAAGGTATCGCACAAATCGGCTAGCGATTTTGATTCCACGCGGTGGAGAGACAGCGGTGTGCGGCGTTTAGTCACAACTGTGACCGGTTGTGGTAGTGAGGAGATAACGACGTGAAGGGAAGGTCAACGAAGGAGATTTCAAGAAGATGATGGGGGTTTGCGTGCTTCCACGAGGAGGAAGAAGAAGAAGAAAGGAAATTTTTCCTCTTCTTTATTTTTATTATTTTTATTTATTTACTTAAAAGAAAAAAGAAAATTACTATGTTGCCTCTCACTCCAAATAAATTCTCATTTTTGCCCCATAGATCATTCTTCTATCCTCATCTTTATTTTTCTTCTTTTAACACCTAAAGAAAATTCAAGTTTTATTCCCAATTAAATGGTTCTAATTTCCTTGTCAAAACAATTCAACCATTTAAAGTACAAAGATACTCGACTTAAATTTTCACAAGTTAAGAACCATTAACATTATTAAAAGAAGAATGGAATAAGAGCTTATATTTGGAAAGTCCTTTTGGCAAATCTTGAAGATTTAAATGATAATTTTTTCCATTAAAGTTGAATTTGTTTCAACCTCAACTTTGGATAAGTTAATTTGGAAGAATTTTTGGATGAAAGCCAATTGTTAATTTTATTAATTAAGATACTGAAATTTTCTTTTATGATTAGGATTGAAATAATTGGAGAATTTTACTGTCAGCAAAGAAATATTTTTAACCAATCTCAGGTAAGAGATTTTACTAAGACATTCAAACATAAAATTAAGAGCTTGCATGTATTTCCCTTATTATGCATTGATGTAGCTAAGATGCATAATGTGTTGATGTTAATGACTGATATGTTGATGATTGCTACGATGATGACGGATATTGATGAATGATATGTTATGATGCATGATATACTAATCACTTGATAAGGATGTTACGATTGTTATACATGCCATGTTATGATATTTATGATATGCTACATGCTTTGGACCAGTGTGTTTGTTAACTTTGTCTGTTGAGCTTTTACCCACCTGTATTGTGATTCTATCTATAGGGTCACTCGCACGACTAGGGGTGTTCCTTTTGGATTGGTCGTCCGATTTAGGGGTGTACCTATAGATCACATGCACGGTTAGGGGACAGTTTTACTGTGTATATGGGGTCACTTGCATGACTGGGAGTGTTCCTTCGAGATTGCTCACATGATTAGGGGTGTACTTACATATCATAAACATCTTTAGGAGTTTGTATCTATGATCACTCGCACGACTAGGGGTGTTCCTACGAGTCAATTGCATGATTAGAGGTGGTTATATAGTCTCACTCAGTATGTGTCGCACCCCAAATCGCACTGTGACCAAAACATCGAAGTAGTGGGAATATGATGCCAGTTAGTTACAACCTTGAAAATTTCTTAACGCAAATTTTATTCTCAATCTCCTTTTAAACTATTAACAACACTCAAAACGTAATGATGGTCAATGTGACGCCAAGCAAAATAAATACAAACCAAAACATATACTTTATTAATAACAAACGTTTCACACATAATTACAATACTTTGACCAAATAACCAATGCTTAACTATTTCCAAAATGCCTTGAATCACCTCGCCCAAAGCCTTCAACCTTCTTCTCTACTTGGCCTAAACACCTGATCTTTGAAGATAGATTTTTAAAATGTAAGTCTAAAAGACTTAGTGAGGTTTTATGAAAACCTTTCACAATACCTTTTCATAACCATTTCACAAAAAATATATCAAATCATTTAAATATACTTACAAATCATTTCATATTGCATGAACATTTCTTTATGCTTACAAATCATTTCATTTCACCAAGGATCCCGAATAGTTCTCTACGTTTGGTCTCATTACCCGTGTTTAGACTACTGTATCAACAACATCCGAGAACATACAGATTCGTCCTTGTTGCTCAGACCGCTAAGCTTTATACGCTCCTTTTAATGCATAAGCTAGCTTCTTATCACCATGTAGCCCGTACACCCCATGGTGGCCTTGACTCTTTATGTGCATATAAAAGTTAGCATCATCTCAAAGAAACAACTAATGGTTTGAAAACTATTAAAAGTATGAAGACCATAATCATCAAATCAAGCTTTAACATTATAAATCATGGTTGAAAACATGTAACTTTTCATAGAAATCTCTTTTGAAACACTTCTCATTTGAATTCTTGCTTTTCTCTTGTGCGTCACGAGTCATGATCATTACATTTGTATTGCTCTCATGTACTTTTTCATCGCATAGTTTCTAAGTCCTTGTTGAGTACAAGTTTTCCTACTACCCGTCCAAGTGCAAGCGAACAATAAGTTTACCTAGGTGATCCAAGGTCGAACACATAAAATTGTTATAGATGTTAGTTTTAGATTCCACTTGTCGTTTAGGCTTTATAATAATTAACTTGAAAGAATGTACGCTAACTATAACTATTTATTTACAGCTCGAGGCTCAAGCACCACACATAAATTAATATAAGAAAGAATGAGTTGAACTAACTTGTATGAAAATAATGGGTGAAGGAAATTCTATGTACTATTAGATGCTTAAGCGCGATAACCTTCACGCACTATAATTGCATAATCAACACATGATTAAGACGACCTTCTCTTGAAGTGTTTAAATGTCACACTTGTTCGCCTTTCGAGATACAAATGACTATGCTTACTTAGGCAAGTTATTCCTAGAGAACGTGACTCATAATACTTATAGGACTTCTCGTTTAGGAACAACAACCTCTCGATGTCTATTATCCGCACTTGTTCACCTTTAGGGAAACAAATGTTGGAAGCTACCTCACTAAGGTGAAATTTGTCACCAAAATCCTTCTCGTGTGCATTAGCCTTATCCTTGCTACTTGCCCTCTTGGGTAGTTGACGATTTACATTAGCCAAGTGATGAACATAGCACAATTAATGCGATAAGATTAATAGTTGAACTCCTTATTAAGAACCTATCACAACTCTTCTCATTTAAAAACACGAAGATGAATGAAAAGTTAAGAAATGGTGGATTGAAAAGGTATAAACATGCAATCTATGTATAAAAAATATAGGCCTTCCACCACTGTACAATATGAACAATACATATACTACAATGATATAACAAAATGAAAAGATAGAAGAATGGAAAAATGTTGCTACAAGTTAGTAGATCAACACAAATAATCTTTTCTTTTATCACGACTATTTAATGTCTCGGTATCTTGTTCAAGCTCTCTCTCTCTCTCTCTGTAATTTTCTTTGGTCATTTTTTAGTCTCTTTCTAGCCTATTCAGGCTCTGTGCCTATTCAAGTCCTCTCTCTCTCTCGGTGGTGATGAAGTGCTTGTATAGGCTGCTTTTTCTTGGGAAGACTCTGTTTCTCTGAGTGTGTCAGTGCTGTCATCTGTCCCAGTGAAGTCACATCATTCCAACTACCATTCTTGTCTTTTTGTGAGCTTTCTTCGTGTGATGTTTAGGTTCATTGCCTAGGGTTGTTAGTCGTCAGGCACGATCCATCGCATTGTCTTTACAAGGAATGTCGCGTGCGAATTGCTCTTTTTTTTTTCCACTTGTCCTGCATTTAAACATGCTAAATGCGTAAAGCAGGAACTACATTTATGTAAGCCATATTTCTAAGTTTTTATGCCTTTACAACATAAGTTATGCGTTCTGAGCATTCTTTAGGCATTTTAATTCCATTATTCAAACAAAAAGGCTATAATAATGGTCATTTCCACACGTTATCAACACATACTCCTATTTAGTCACCATATAGTCACTCATTTAGAGCTCTTAACGCCACATCCATGATTAGCTTGCATGCACACAATTACATAACAAAAAAAAAAAAAAACAAACAAACAATAAGCATAACTAAATAAATATTTATCAAGTAGTGGATCCTTAAAATGGAGTTTCAAGTTACTTAGAAGATGTTTTGTGCATACACAATACTCAACATCAGGAAACACTCTTAAAACTCCTTTAGGGATGTTAAGATGCCTATAAGACACAATGACTAAATTAGCTCGCCTGAAAAACTACCTCGTATCTTCTAAAAAACCTATGTCCATGATGCATCATTTTTAGAATCTACAATAGCAAAAGCAAGAGGGAAGATTAATTGTTACCATCTTGTGATGAGGCTGTTAATAAGATATCATCAAATTGTTGGGATTTATGTCCTAAAACTCACAGATTGTAAATATAATTCATTGACCGTTATTTATAAAGTGTTATTATTATAATTTCAATAAATGTTATTGATTATGTTACTAGTTTTGTCTTAATAAACCAAATCCAATAAACTAACATTTTAAGTTGTTTGATGAGTCTTGAACAGTATGTAGAGACATACATGGATCAATGTTCGAGATCAGCTTAAAAGGTCTATAGTATAGGGATAAGGTTGGGTATCTTATCCTGGTAACATTATGGATACAATTCACTTTGTATTTGATACAAACACAATGATCAAACGCATTCGTGTAGGTGACATGCAAGTGAAGATATCGTATGCAATGAGTTTACATAAGATCAAACCACAAAATAGTAACCACTAGATGTAACTCCATTAACTAGTTGGATTTGTATTTCATTAGGATGACCTATGTAACTTAGTCTTAATCCTGAGTGTATTATGAACTCCTGTTCGCGAGAGATTGTTTTTTGATTTGTACGGGTGAGAGTGGCCAGATTGTCGATTCAATATGCTTATTGTTTTGGAGACGAGATCGAATGGGGAGTTGGGAACATAATCACACAAGATAGAATTCACTCATTCTTGACTTTAGGGTAAGTAGATGAGTGCACTACAAGAAATTTTGATTTTAGTGGCGAAGCAAAAACGTCACTAAAATTAAAAAACACATCGCTAATACTTTTAGCAATGCAGAGCCATTCGTCGCTAGAAGTGTTGTTGTATCCGTGTAGCTAAAAGTTTTAGCGACGCAACAATTACATGCCACAAAAGATGAACTTTTAGTGACGTTTCTACGTTACTAAAAGCTTACTTTTAGTAACATACGTTATGTCACTATCTATCTTTTATAATGACGTATTACACTCGCCACTAAAGGTGATGTTTTAATGACACTGAAGCCAATGCTTTTGTGACATTATTGAAATGCCAGTAAAAGTATTTTATTAAATAAAAAAAATAATATCCAATTTACTATATAAACCTAGTATAAAATATCAAATATAATAACACCAACTTTATCACTAGAAATATATGACAAGAAATTTCGATAATTTCATAAATAATTCGAGCAATGTCAACCTAAGTTATAAGTACGAAATTACATCAAGTAAATGGATGTACAAAGTTATAAGTTATGAAGTTACATTTGTGCAAAAGTAGTGTGCATAACAAAAATTTCTACAAGTCTTGAAAGCATGTAATAATAAGAAACATAGACATCACCCTCCTCCAAGCACCACAATGTCACTCTTAGATAACTCCAAACTCAAAGTCTCACCGATTTTTATCCTCAACTTCTTGAAATCTAAAAACAAAAAGAGAATAACGTTAAAACTAAGAACTTTATCTTCTAAGTCTAAGAACTTTGATAATAGAAGTATGTTCTTCAAATAGAAACAAAATATATAATCTCTATGTACTTGCATTTTTTAAAGAAACAAAACATTCAATTAGTGAAAGGTTACAATAAGTAGTTACAACCTCTTTACAACCCTATTTTAATTAAAATTTAACAAGAATTATTTTAACAATAGTAGTGATTAAATAAATAGGCTGAATGTCAAGAAGTAGTGTAGCACTTAACCATATGTGATTGGTTTGAGAACAGAAGCATAATTACTACAAAATTTATAGTATCTATGATGAAAATTCACTATATGTCTTTTTTACTAGATATATAAATCAATCACACAAGGTTAATTTTAATAGAGGTAAGACTTAAATGTGGGACACAACACACCACGTTCACATATAAGCATTAGAAATGTACCACTTACCCATATGTAGATTTACAGACTAATGAATGACAAAGGCCATTGAAACACCCACCTACAATATAAACTTCACATTAAACTGAAAATTTTCCTAAAAACAATGGTAAAATAAAGAGGTGTGAAGTTTGAAAAACAACAAAACTGACGTAGGATTTTGACCAAAAAGCAAAATATATCACAAACATTTCTCGAAGTAATATACATATATTAATCAATAGTCTGGAATTATCTCATATCTTAATGCCACGTGTTAAAATATCACTTGATCATAAATACACATGTGCTACGTGGTGTTCAGTCTATTTGCATCTCCGTCAATCTAACGATACGCTTCTATCCAGAGAAAAGCCGACACCCAAATTATTACACATTTTTACCATTTATTGATTCTTAAGATTCGCCGGAGCCTCTTAGACATGGCGGAAGCGCACGACTCCGATGATCGGAATACCACCGTGCCGGTTGAGGAAGAAGATGCATCCAGTCATCAATCCAAAGGAGTGTGTATTGAGGATCAGACCGTTTATCAACCTCTCCGCCGTCTGATCGCTGAGATTTTCTTTCCCGATGAAATTAAGGGTTCTTCTTTGTTTCATCGCGTCAAGGTCTCTGTCACTGATAATGGCCCTGCCGTTGCACAAGCTTGCAGAAACTTTGGTCGCGACGTTCTTTCTTGGACTCGTAGGGGCAGTCCTCTGCGAGCGCTCCTTGTTATCTCTGTGAGTATTACCGATAATTCTAAAGTTGTGGGTGTATGGACTTGTTTATTGTGTTTAAAGTGCATTTCTCTCAGTAATTAATGGATTGTATGCTATTGTTCGAGATTATGATTTTATTGCTTTTTGGTTTTTCTTTTAAGGTTTCGCTTGATCTGGACGGGATTTGTTGTTAATAAGAATATGTTTTACTTAGTAATGAATACTGTCAAGCAATTTCCAGCTCATGGCCAAAATTGGAGAGAGTGCTTGAGTGGCCGTGTTTTTGACTTTTGGAAAAAATATTTTGTTGAAGTGCTTTTGTTCGATTCCTTTGCGTACTACTCTTTATACTCTTTGTAGTTGAACCAAAAAAGTCTTCTGGCTTCGTTCTTACACAAATTCAATTAATGCTCCCCATCTTTTGCTGTTTGGCTGCTAGTACCCGTTATCAAGTGTTGTTCCTGTGGAGGGAGGTGATCCCTTGTTCCTTGGCCCTTGGCCATCCTTTGCATGGTACAAGATTGGAATTGTACTTATGTGCTTCGTAAATTTCCAATTCTCATACGTTGCCATCCTTTTTGGCTGAAGATAATTATTTTCATGGTTGCAGCTATTGGAGATAGCTCATATGTTGGGGGGATTTTTTAAGCATTTTCACCTAGATTGTGAACCTTTTGTCAGTATGACGTTTGGAGTGAGATTGGCTCGTTTTTTTGTTGAGAAATAGAGAATTCCTTGACAACTTCAAATGCTAACTTTATTATTCCTAAACACGTGGCAAATGTTCGGTCTAGAGCAAGTTGACACATTTTCCCACTATTCTTTGTTTTGGAGGAATTTACAAGCTGTAACTTCTCTCCTTCATGCATTTGGCAAATCAAGTTTGTCATCGAGTTTTGAGATCATGTAAATCATACTTGGAGGATTTTGACTTTATGAATTGAGTGAAGGTTCTAACTTCTCTTTTGTTGTTTTGTCTTCAATAGACAACAGATTCTCTTTGATGTCCATTTTCTTGAGTTTCATTGTTCTGATTTTCTTATTTTTTAAGGACTATTAACTGTGTGTAAACTGTAAACTTGGAGTGGTTTCTTTGTAGTTTGTTTTGGGGTTTGGTTCCTTTGAAGTACACAGCTCTTGGAAGTTTGACTTTCGTAGTAAAGTTTGGTTCATCGATGGTAACATCCATGGAAAAGTAAACTTTCTTCGTCATGAGAGAGTAATATATATTTTGGTAACATCTCTTTTGGTTTAGAGACAGCCTAGAAAGATATATTTATTAGCTTCAGGTTCAATTTTACTTCCTTTTAGGAGAGTGATTATGGGTAAAGGCAATTTAACAAAAACATTTAAGAACGAATATTCATAGTAGCATGTAAAGATTCTCAAACTCTATTTATTTCTCACAATCAAGGATTTTCTTTCTGATATGATCCTTGTAGTGCATTTTTACAGGAGTTATAATTGAAGCCTATTGATATGTTTTTGGTAACTATAGGTTGGCTTTAATTCTATGATAATTCTTTTATTTTTGGGCAGTTTGGATACAGAAGCGTTATAGGATCTTCATTTGGTACTTTTATGGTTGGAGAAGATGTGTGAGAGATTTTAAATTTCTGTATTCCATATGGAGATCTCAAGTTCTTTTGTGATTTTGACTCAATCTTTTATTGGTGCCAATTGTAATAGTCCGTGTTCTTTTAACATTGTTATGTGTCGTTGACATCTCACCTCCCTCTCCTAGTTTTTCTGTTAATGAAAAATTTTCAATCTAATAGAGGATTAAATTAGGAGAAATTGATAGACCACCTATTGTCCTGCAGTACAGTAGGAGAGGAAAGAAAGGCTTGGCTCGTGTAAAAGGGGACCATGTGGGAATCCAAATTAATTAGAGTTTGTTACTAATTCTGGAAGTATAAATAGTATCTCTTTTTGGGGAGGGAGAGTTAGTTAGTTGTATTCTGAATTTCTGTTTCATCCTTGAGTGGTAGGATAGCAGAGAGGGAAGAGTGTGCCCTTGTTACCGAATTGAGACTCTCTCAATTCATTCTTCTATATTTCATCATATTGTACTGTTTGATTTCATCCTATCAATAACATCAGAATAATTTTCATTCTTGATTTTCAAATTTGGGCTCCACCAGAATTGTTACGATGAATTAGAAAGGATTCTGGCTTTTGACACTCGATTCAAGGAGGATGTAACCATTGAACTGATATATAACACTAGTCATGGGTATCAGATAGTTTGATACTGATGAATGATGTGTATTGTGCCTTGGTTTCTCTTAACTGCTTTTATCTATTTTGGATCTGTTGCAAAATTTTCACTGTAGTTGTCCTCTCTATTTTCCACACACAAAGACAAACTGAAGTGCTTTTTTATGTTCTCGCCAGCACCCCTTTAAGTTGCTACTTACATCTGAAACTGCTGCAGGTTGGGACAATTGTTCTTCTTGCAATGACGGGATCGCTCATCTTTCTGTTATTCTTTCTGGCAGCCACTCTCAATGCCATTATTATCTCTCTTCTTGTATCCTTGGCAGCAGTTGGAGGCTTCTTGGCTCTTTTCTTTGCTTGCGTAACAGCCATATATGTGGGAGCATTAGGAGTTGCTTTGTTTGTTATATCTACTGCAACAATCTCAGCAATTGTAGCAGTGGTGATCGGCGCAGGTACCAATAATATACACTTCTCTAAATCACGTTTCTTGAAAACCTCTTAACCAACTGGTATGAAACTGTACGTATTGGTTTGAAATGGTTGGGTCTCAGTCTCATAAGGGAAACGAAAAACATCAACATTATCCTCCCATCTTTTCTGTAGGAATAAACAAAATATAATCGAGATGTTAAAAGAAAATAACAGTAGAAACACAAAAATCACATGGAAAATTCTAAATCGGATAAAAACTATAGCCTGCCATAAAGAAATCTACTGTGGGAAGAATTATTACATCCACAAACAAATCTCTTCTCGATTCCGATTGCTAGAATTCTCTCTCAAAACTACCACACCACTCACGCACTTTTTCCTGTTTTTGACTAGAGTAGTACACTCACTAACCAAGCCTAAAGTGTTGCTAAGGGATCCAATTTGAAACCAAAGTCATACGCTGCTCCTTTATAGTGTTTAGTACCCATTTGATGTAAGAAGAAGAGAGTAATATTCTAGGTTAATTCTTTTTTTACTTCCACCTGTAATAAAATTCTATTGATAAGACTCTTCCCCTCTTGTATGAAACAATTGTTATCATTCTAATAAAAGATTAATAATTTGATTCTTGGAGGATTACTCCTTAAGACTACTTAGTCAGTTCATTTTTATGAGTCTTTGCTCTTCTAATATTTTGCCGAAAGCCTTATAATCGCATAGTTAGTGGTTTTATAACTTTTTGTTTCTACTCTTCCCTTTCCCTAACCCACAATTTAAATTTTTTCTTCAATCATTAGGATGAATTTAACTTGTACGCACCAACGAAAATGTTGTAAGCTAAGAGTTTCTTAATGAATCGGAGGATCCAGAGAAGTTCTGCCATCTATTAAACAAAGGCACATACTAGTCAATGATTTTCCACTGATTTTGTTTGTCTTCGTGAGAGTAGACCTTGGGTCAATTGGTCACTTTTGGGCGGTTGCCATATTTTTCTGTGCTCTAACATCTTACATTCTCAAAATTCAGGTTGGATTGGGTTCTTCTGTATGGTTTGGCTAGCAATATGCAAAAGTTTTGTTCTGGCGAAGCGGTCAGTGAGTGCGAGCAATTCAGCAATTTCAGCATTTTCTTATGCTAGGCGTGCTCACAAAGACTAGGTAAATGTTTCAGATCCTTTAAATGAATGCTGTGGAGTGGGGTATGTTATTCTCAAAATTCTGGTGCATATATTATAATGAGTTTTCGAAGGCCTTGTTAGTGTATCCATAATGTGTAAGCTTACAATGTAAATAATCTTTTAAAAGTATATTATCTACTCTATGGGTTTCTTTATTGGCGATGAAAGTACTAAGATTTGAAGTTCCATGAACTATAATCATAATTTTTAAGTACATTTATTTATTTCACTATGAACTGTAATTGTCAAAATTTTATAGGATTAAAATTTAAGGAGTCCAATCAGGGTTTGTTTAACTCATTGACTTCCTATTGATGAAGTTTGAGGCTGGAACTTATGCATCGGAGATTGTTCAAGGGAATGGATTATATAAATTTAAGTGTGTAAATGTGATTATATAAATTCAAATGTGTAAATTTGATGATATAAATTCAAATGTGTGTAAATGTGAAATTACTAATGCCAACAATAGCTTGACTCATACATTAATGTACGTTACGTTGAGGATTACGAGATTCGTAGTTTGAATCCTTCTACTTCCAATTTTTTTTAGAAAAATTTTGAGATTACAAATGACCACGGTCACTTAATTCAAACTAATTATATGTGAGACCTACCGTCCCCTAGAATTAAAATCTAAGTCATGGAAATTAACATCGAATAATGTTAGTTCATCCAATCAAATTGTGTCGAATAATGTTAGTTCATCCAATCAAATTGTGTCGCGTGTCAATCAAAGTCAATCTAAATATATTAAAATAGGTTAAATCAAAATAAGTTTAGATTTGTAAATAAATAAGTAGCTTTTCTATTTTTTACTTGAATAGTCTATGCTATTATTTTACATAAATGTTGTAGTACATGTTATTTTAGCCCTTAAAGTCATTTGAATTTTAGAAAGAAAGGAAAATTGTTTGAGGTGATTTTGTGAGTAAATAAACTGTGAATGAATAAATTTCACAACTTAAGGGTAACCAAGGGGGGAGTTTGTGATGGATAGATTGCGAATAAATAAATTTGCATAGAAGTGGAAATTAAAAGTTGTAAATTGATAAGAGAGATAGGCTAACTTGGGTTGTGTAGATCTTTTTCTATTCTCAGCATTTGACCATAAAATTCTTTTCACTGAATTCAAAAATTGCTAACATTAACCAATTTAATTAAAGAAAAAGCTAATTAAACTGTTGCAATCAATTATCTAGTCCGAGTTGATCCTACGAAAAATATGCAAGATTCAATTTCTACTAATAGAATTAAGATCTAGGGCTAAGATTGCAAGATTCAATTCCTACTAATAGCATTAAGATCTAGAGTTAATTTAGGTTAAGAGCTTAATTTAGTGTCTAAATAAACAATCATTTCATTCATTTCTATGTTGATTACTCAATATAAATAGACCAATAAGTTAACTGTAACGACCCAACTTTTCTATCTAGGTCGAAATCGTTATTTTAAACAAAACCCTTTAATTGACACAAAATATGGTGAAATTTATTTGAAACCATAACGAACAATGAAATAAATAAAATTCTAAAAGTACTGTTTACAAAATAACTGTTCATAAATTCAGTTCAATCACAAAGAGATTTAAAACCATCTGCGGAAGCAGTCTAAAAGACATTTCCCCTATAGCATTCACAGCTTCTTCTTGTCTCTCGTCGGTCTGCTCCTCGAGTTACCTTTGCCTGAAAAGTTAAACATAAAAGGGTGAGTTACATACCTAGTAAGAGACCCACTAATGGTCCCGTTAGGTAAAAAATAAAACTGTTAACTTTCTATTGTGGGTACCTTGGTTGGATACACATAATCAGTCTAACGCTCCGAAGGACACACATATCAGTCTAGTGCTCTGCAGAAAACACATATCAGTCTAGTGCTCCCGAAGGATGCACAACAGATGGTGATCCCGTAGGACACCTGCAAGGTACACTACCCTATAGATAAAGTTAACAATTTCCCTTCACTCCCAGTCTAGCATTTTAATCAGTCAAACAGATTTGCAATTCAAACTACCACTATTTCATTCTTCAAGTTCAACACATTTACAGTCAATTTATGCAATCCAACACCTAGTCAAACATTTTCAGAACGGTTCCTCAACGAATAAACTTAAACATAATCATCACTCTACTCAATTCAGTCAGTTCGATTTAGTTCATTAATCACAGGACACTACCTATGCCCTAATATAACAACCAACAAACCACAACTTAATCAACTCAAGGTTCTCAGTTCAGTCATCATAATCAAATATACGTATCAATACATCTCAATTTTATCGTTGAATCCAGTAGTAGGAGCCCTTACTTTAAGGTTACCAAAGTTTCTTAATCAAATTTAAGTCCAACGAAACAAACCTACACACATAACAAAAAAACTTCAGTACTTTCCCAAACCCGTTTCCTCATTCAAATCATTCAACCATGATATCCACGAACTTACCCAAGTAGATGGAGAATTAAGCTCCAACCAACCCTTCGTAACTCCAAGAACTCGAACACCGTCCACCACGACTCCTTCAATAACCAATATAGAACCAAACGATTAATTCCCCGTTTCAAAAAAATATACACCATAGATCCGTAACCCATGACAATTATTACCGTCAAAACTACTGTAGCTCGCAGCGTAAATAGGCAGTGGTAAACGAACCTAGTTGATCAACAATATGCAGTGCGTAAGACGAATCTGAATGATAGATGCAAGGGACGCTGACTTACATCTCACTGTGAAAAAATGAGGAGTCGCGCGCGGCTGCTTGACGGTTGACGGACAAAAACGCTGCGGCTTCGCGAACTGGAACGAGCGGCAAAGCGGAGGGTACTTGGGCGGCGGCGCTTGCGAGCTTGACGCCCGACGAACGGCTTGCGCGAAAAACAGAGGGACGGTTGGCGACTGGGTTTTGTTTCCCTTAGAAGAACAGAGAAGGAGAAGGGAATCTGGTCGGCAATGGCTTCGACGGTTGAGGGTGGCCGGCGTGAGGTTGGAGGCTAGGCGATGGCTGAAGGGAAGTGGTGCCTGGGCTAGGGCACGGAAAGAGGAGAAGAAAAAAAAAAGAAGAAGATGGGGGGTGATCGCACGCATGAAGGAAGAGGGAAATAAAATATTTTATTTTATTATTTTTTTAAAAGAATAAAATTTTTTTTATTAATAATAATGATTTTATAATAATTATTATTATTACTGCTTTGTTCAACAAATCCTTATTTCTCTTCTTTTCCAACAATTCTAAATATAGTAACACCCCTAAAATTTAAAATCTTTAAGTAATAAAGTAATTTGATAAAGAAATAACATACCTTAAAATCTGGGGTGTTACATTAACATAGCTTTTTGGTTCTTGGAATTATGTACAATCTAACAAATTGAATTGCACATCAATTGAAAGCATACATCATATAGTCTACGAAGGTTCGACAATATGAATAATAATCAATAAAAATAGGGTTGAAATCAACAATACAAGTAATTCAATTCAAACTCTCACAAATACAATGAAATTAAGGGAAATCACTAGAAACTCAAGCTAGAAGGTACCTTAGCCCATTATCAAGCTTGAAGGAACCTTAGCCCATTATCGACATGCTGATCAATTAGATAATGTTTAGGTACATAAACTAGTGAAAGAAAAACTAAAAAAATAGAGAGAATTCGAACTAGGAGTGGCTGAAATCGAACATGAAATAGCCTAGTGGCAAAAATCTTCCTTTCTAGATCTGGGATAGTGTTGGGACCTAGGAATAGCGTTACAGTGCTCGATGGAAATCGCACGCATTTGTATTTCGAAGTGTCACAATGTTATGCACCTTGCATGAAAATGAGGTATTATGCCTTACAACACACCATGTTTGAGATGAGTGCCTTCGGCTCCATAGGGGTATTATTCACCAAGGCACCTCTTTAACTACATCTATTGTGCATCTTGATGGAATATATGAGACATGCATAGCGAAAATAAAGATCAAAGTTTACTCTAAATGCAACTAAAAAACTTAGAGATTAACATGCTTTAACTACCCTAACTAAAACAAAATTAGGGTTAGAGGAAAAACTTACCTTCGTAGCTTCCCGTTCCTCATAATCTCCGTACATACTGGAATCGGGAACAACCACTTGTGTTGATCCGCTATTCTCCAGACTTAGAACCGGGTTGTAGGACCCCTTAAGTGAAGGAAAATGGGAAAGCAAGATGGAAATTTGAAGGAGGGACTTAGGGTTGAGATATTGAAGAGAGAAAAAACTTTGAATAATTTTATAAATTAAAATTATAAAAAGATTTACAAAAGTTTTTAACAATTCCAAAAAAGAACCTATTTATAAGCAAATTACATGCAAAAATGCATGTGATTTGTTCATAAAATCTCAACCTAGCATTCCACTAACCATTGGAGAACTTAGTGGGTTAGGTGTCTACATCTCATGTGGCTATCCCACTATTCCACTAAGTGTTAGTGGGACTATCCAACAAAATGTTGGATTTTTCCACTAACTTAGTTCAAGGGCAATATGGTAATTTGACAATTTAAATCAAAATCAAACTTTGACTTTTTCAAGTCAAAAGTCAACATTTTGACTTTTTACCATTTTGCCCATTTGATTAATTTTGACATACCAAGCATGAATCCGCCCGCATTCATTTTTTCAAAATTCAAATCAAATATGGATATAAAGTCGGTTAAAGTTTGACTTTTCAAAGTTCAAAGTCAACATTTTAAAATTTTATAACATTGACTATTTCCATCAATTTCGAGCTTCCAAATATGAATATGTATTCATATTTTTAATATTTAAATTATATTTAAATATAAAACTCTATTTCAAACTGATAACCGATAGTTATATCACATATATTCGTCAATTTCTCTCTTTTTACATAATTTGACCAATTCGAATTATTCCAAACATATTGTTCTAAGTTAATTACAGATGAGCAAGTAGGTGAACCTAATGGACCTATAGATCATAGGCTCCAATGGTTCGAGATTAATTGGCTAAATCCTGTTAGATCGAATTAATCAACATACGTTAACTAACGAGTCATTCCACTAAAGTCTCGTAGTTGCACTCTCTTCACTATAGATATATTTGTGTCCATCTGATAAACCATGATCAGTAAGTTAATCATCCACAGGTTGTTCGTAACCTTGGCTAGATCAAAATACCATTTTACTCTCGAAATTACGTCTTACTCCTTAAGTTCCATTGATTAACTATTGAACAATTGGTTTTAGGTCCAACCTAAAAACCGAATCACTCTCGACCCTATGAGAGGGTGGGGCCCTTTGTTCAAGACTTGGATTCAGTCTTTAAGGGAACAATCTATCTACTAACCCTAAAGCAAGTAGGAGTGAGTTCTGCCTTTCACCCTATGTTCTTAACCATCCACCCGATTTTACTCTTGAAATGGGAGTCTTATTGGACCAGTGCTGTTGAGTTGCCCTCACCTATGCAGATCTAAGGATAGTTCCATTAAATATAAGTTCATAATTAGCTCAGGATTAAGATTAAGTTACCTTAGGTGATCATAATCGAAATAGTCAGCTTTACATGGTCAACGATGTTATAACTTAAAAGAGACTATTTCATGGTTCCAGTCTTATGTAAACTCTTTACATAGGATGCCCCCACTTTCATGTCTCTACACGAACAATTCAGGATCACATCGCTTGTACTAACTACAAAGCATGTTGTATCCATAGTTTCCTTAGAATAAGGCGTCCAACCTTATTCATATACTATAGACCGTTTAGGCTATATACTCAAATTTGATCCATGTTTATGTCTCTAAATAAAGTTGAAGTTTACACTAGATAGCCTTGGAAACTTAGTTTATTGGATTCAAGATTGTAACATTCAATTTTAACTAATAAATTCTCAATAACAACTTTATTGAATAGAATATAATTTTAACTACAAACTACGAGTTTTAGGACATAAATTCCAATACATTTGTCGTTGAAGACTACACCTACATAGAAGTACTATATCTGAAAAGCCTTTGTGTCAGACCTTGTCCCAGACCCTCTTATTTAAGTCTAAGAGGGGTAAAGTCAACAAGTATCGTCTTGCACTTACGACACTTCCTGACAACTTACTAACTTACAACTAAAATACTTGCAATAACTAAAGAAAACTTGCGTAGTACTTCTATTAACAAACTTATACACATGACTATTTACTCAGCCCACACAACACTATACAACTCTAAGTGCATGCTAAATGTATAAGACAAATAATAAAAACCTAGAAATGGATAGTAGACTAGTAGTAGTAAGTCAGGCTTTGGGATCACGATCTGTATCTGAAAAGTGGAAAACATTTGAAATAATAAGCTAAATCCTAGTCAGTGACTAAAATAAAACATACTTTAGGAAGCAAATCAATAAGAAATCTTAGTAAAGCAATCTCATTTAAGTATGCTAGCATGACTATTAATAAACTACTCTGCATTTCACATCAACTACATTGTATTTTGTACATATGAAAAGAGAAGTATTATAGTTGTAATTTTGGGATTGTTGGAATGAAAGTTGGTGATAATTAAGATGAACATATGAAAAAATTAAGTGAATGTATATTAAGTTATTATATGTATTTTAAATGTGTAATGTTTATTTAGTTGATGAAACTGTATTGTTGAAATAAAAAAGTACTTATTGAGAATATTATCATCCAAGTGAATATTATTGTATGTATTCGATGAGGGGTACAACAATGTAATTCAATACTTTTTTTTTAGTTCAACAATGTAATTCAATACGTATATATGTGTTTTGAAATAACACCATTTAAATTTAATTACATAATGGACTTGTGTATATATACTAATTGGATTTAGAAACTACTAACATATTTCAAAAACTAAGAAAATTGAATAATCTGATGGGAATAAATACACCTCCAATCGTAAATTAACATCTCTCTTTAGGAAAGAGATTAAAAGAAAAGAAAATTTATTATTTATTACATTAGTTGAACTAAGAAAAAAAAATCTCTTTTATAAAGAGAAGAATCGTAAAAGTTGAGAGGGATTTTTTAAAATGAAATTAATCTATATTAAAATTTTTGGATAATGATTGAATTTTATATATATTCTAAAAATCTTATATATATTCTTCTAATACTTGAAGAACATATTTTAAACTTTTGAAAATTTAGAGATATGTTAGAGTATTTTTTTAGAATTTACTCAAATATATATTGGACATAGATTATAAAGTTTTTGAGGAGAAAGAGAAATGTGGTAAAGAAAAATAAATGACAACTTTTGGAGGTAGAGTAGTAATTTGAGTCTTATTGTTGTTTATTTGTTTTAACAATTTCGTTTGTTATAGAACTAATAAGAATTTGTTGTTGATTTCTTATGACTATACTGCTATTAATTATGGTAGTCTCTTCTCTTTAGTGCAAACTTGGTTTATAATTAATTAGATATAGTAGGGTGTTTGGTTAGTTTGTTTTGGCTATTCTGCAATTATGGTAGCCTTTTCTAGTTTGAACTTAGCTTCAGTTAAAAGAGTAGGAGGATTTGGCATAACTTATTCATGGAGTAATTAAGTTTTGGGTTTGATAGGAGGAATATAGGACTAATGATCAAACATATTTATGTTTTAGGTCTTTAACGATTTACAAATATTGGATGAAGGTTAGGAATAAGTTATCAGTTTAGTATAGATAGGGTGTGTCTCAATTTCTAGAGAGTACCAAGTTCCACGTTGATGCTTACAGACGAATAAGGTGTCTATGTAAGAGATGTATGAACTCAAATTGGTACTCATTAGAGAGTGTGGAGCAACATCTATTGACCATCGGAATATCTCCCTCCTATATAGAATGGCTGTATCATGGAGATGCAGTGAACTTCCATAGAGGTATTGAAAGGTTTGATGAAGGAACCAGTAGTAACCCTTTTGATGAATGAACTAGTAGTAACCCTTTTGATGAAGAAGATGAAATGTTTGAAAAGCTTAACGATTTACACGCTCCGATTGGACACGAACGAGAAATAGAAGCTCCGATTGGGGTAGATATAGAAGAAAAAACATCAAACATATTTCTTGAGTATTGAATGAAGCTCGTAGTTAGTTATATCCCGGTTATTTTGAATACTCTTCCTTGAAGTTTTTGGTTAAGATGATGCATATGAAGGTTTTAAATGGTTGGAGTAACATGTCATTTGACATGATGTTAGTCTTAATAAAAAGTGCATTTCCAATGTGTGGTACCAATGTTCCTAGTTCATTCTACGAAGCCAAACGAAAATTGCGTGACTTGAGATTGGGATATGAAACTATTCATACTTGTAAGTACGACTGTGTCCTGTATTGGAAGGAGTTTGAGGATTTGCAGTTTTGTCCAACTTGTGGTGAGTCTCGGTACAAGGTTAGTCCTAACAACACGGAAAAAAAAATTCTGCATAAGGTATTGCACCACTTTCCTTTGATACCAAAATTACAATGCTTATTTGTTTCGCAAGAAGTATCCTCTGACATGAAATGGCACCATGACAAACATGTTCAAACAGATGATGTGTTGAGACATCCAATTGATGCGGATGGACGGAAACATTTTGATTCTGAATTTTCTGATTTTACTGCAGATGCATGAAACATTCATTTGGGATTAGCTTCAGATGGTTTTAATCCATTCGGTCATATGAGTACCTCGTACAGTATGTGACCTCTAGTGTTAATTCCTTACAATTTGCCACTTTGGAAATGCATGAAAGAGTCGACTTTTTTCATGACATTGCTCATTCCCGGTCCAAAATCTCCTGGTAGGAAAATTGATGTTTACCTTAGATCCTTGATTGAGGAACTTAAACAGTTATGGACTTTTGGGGTGCGTACGTATGAATTTCTTACCAGTAATTTCTTTTAGATGTACGTAGTCTTGTTGTCGACGATAAATGACTTTCCAGCGTATGGTGATTTATCAGGGTGGAGTTCAGAAGGGTATCGGGCATGTCTCATATGTATGAAAGATAGATTGTACTTCGGGATAAAAGGGAAAATATATTTCATGGGACATCGATGTTATCTTCCTGAGAACCATGTTTGGCAGAGAAGTAGGCTGCACGATGGCAAGGTAGAGCGTAGGGCTGCTCCAGTGGTAATGAATGGGCACGAAGTAATAGATCAAGTAAATCAATTGGAATTTCCAGTTCTGAGTAAACATCATGCATTAAAGGAGAAGAAAAGAAAGAGAGCTCTTAATTGGACTAAGCGAAGCATTTTCTTCGAACTTCCTTACTGAATCAAACACACTTAAGTTAACAAATCCAAAATCTAATTTGTTCTTTTATTCCTCAAAAACTCAAATCTCTTGCATCCCTTTCAACTCCTCCACCATTTTTTTTTTCAAATTGGAATCTTGAAGAAAATAAAAAAAAATCTTGAAGAAAATAAAAAAACATTGAATAAAAAAAAAAAAACAATAGAATTGACATATAGGTATTAACATCTATGACAATGTAAAGTAAGCTAGAAAAATAAAATAAGTACAACACATGTATAAAAATAAACTCAATGAGTCGTAGTTAAATATTCTCACAATGAATCACAAAACCAAAAAAAGAAGAAGAAGAAGAAAAATCGGAAGCAAGAGAAAAAAAGCAGTCAATAAATCACAAATATCCCAAACTTAAGACACTAAAAAGTTTGTATAAGATGAAATTGCATTTATCATATGAGTTGATGAATTGAAGTACAATGTCAATGAGCCAAAATGGCGATGATTAAAATTTAAAAGGCAAGGTGATTTTTTGAGTTTTAAGATAAAACTCATCAATTTATCATTTAGTTTTTGATTAAAATTAAAGTCTAAATATTTAAGAGTTGTTGTCTTATTTGACAACTTACTGGTATCCTATTGAAAGAAGTTTACACATGAAAACAGTATGTGCGTAACAAAGCATGTCTTGAGGGATCTATTGCAGAAGCATATCTGATGAATGAATCAGGAACCTTTTGTTTGCGATACCTAAGTGGAATTGAGACGCGATTCACTAGAGATGAACGAAACGATGATAACATTCCAAATGATGAGGTGATGCGTGAGTTCAAAGTCTTCATTCAGAAAGTAAGACCATTAGGGGCGTCAAGCATTCGACCTCTATCACAGGAAGAGAAACGCCTATTTTACTGGTACATTCTCAACAATGTAGGTGAAATATTGGAGTATCGCAAATAAGCATTTCTAACTTTTGACTTAGATCATCTTACGGTTGATGTTTTACGTCTTCATTATATAACATTTCGTTATTAGGAGACACTTGTGGTTGATATGTCCACAAGTTCAAAACGCTTGTGAGTTTAACAAAAGACACCAACGAGCATTTCCTGGTTCAAAAATCAGATACACCTAATTAGGCTAATGAAAATGCTTGGGAGCTTATAAGTAGTGACTTTGAATGAAAAACTGTATATGATCATTGACTAATGCATGGTTTCAGGTTATAGGAATGCGTGAGAGATAAACATTTCCACTAATTTATTTTCGCTTACGATGGGACCAACACCTGATGTTCGATCTTACAGTGGATGCATTATTGGTGGAGTGAGATTTCACACTGTAGAACTGGATTTCAGACGCACTACTTAAAATAGTGGAGTAATGGTAGTCGATGGAGAGAACAATAATTTCTACAGTGTTCTTGATGAAGTATTGGACGTTCATTATCCCATGGAACGACGTGTCTGGCTATTTAAGTGTAGGTGGTATGACACAGACAACAACAAAAGTCACAGGACACATGTGGAGTTAGAGTACAAATCAATCAACACATTCCGTTTTTGGTTCGTCGACGAACCAGTCATCCTTGCGATATAGGGACACTAAGTATTTTACATAGAGAACCTAAAAAATGGTACAAATTGGAGGGTTGTTTAAATGGTCCAGAATAAATGTATTTGGGATGTGCTGAAAGTCGATGATGTTGAGAATGAACAGCTGAATATAGTGTTAAATCGTTGACAATGAACATCACGTCGTTGAGACAGTTGAGGATGACATTATGTGTAGACCCGACATTGATCCTGCAATTGTTGAAAGACCGATTCGTTTGAACGTTGCTGACGACTTCATAGACGATGAGGATGATTAATTGTCCCATCAAAGTGAATCTAGTGATGACGAATGATGTTGAAGAACCACGTATCCACATATTTCATTATTTTATGCATTCAGTTTCATGTATTCATATTTGTTTAATTAATTTTGAGTCATATGTTTACAGGTACTATGTCTTCATTCTCGAATAGTAATTTCGAAGACATAGATGCTCTATTTCTCCAGTTTGGCTACGATTTGAACAACACGAGACAGATGACATCCTCGGTGGGTGACACATCGGGTGATTGTTAATTAGTTTGATGTTAATTACAAACAGTTTTTTTAGTCACGATTTGTTTCTAACATGACTTGATTTTTGTAGCAGAAGTGTCTTAACCCACTCTGACTCCTAGAAGATGTCAACTGTCTCAAAACTTGAAGTTGGAGAGGTACGTTCTGAAAAATTGTAGAATTCCAATTACCATAGCTCCAGGAGTGGAGAAGCCAATATCTCCACATGCTGTACGGTTCAGCAACACCATTGGCATGTGTGTGAGAAATACATTTTCAGTCTGCTGCCTTAAATGGGCAAATGTTGGAAGAGAATACATTGAGGTTGTGAAGGACGAACTGCAGGTAAAATCAAAAGTGCATTAGTTTTTTTGTAGAGACATACACATCATTATATAAATGAAATAAACGTGTGAATTTTTTTCGTTTCTAGCACTTTTCGTGCTTGGTTTCAACAATCAAACACTTACTAGATTTGTTGAGCATCAGATGCTTACATCTTTTAAAGAGTTCAGGGGCAACTGTCACAGACATTTCAAATGTTATAGCGACCCGAAACAGGCACGTGCAAATCCACCTAACATATTGGTGGGACATATGAAGATCCAAGATTCTTTGAAGAAGAAGAAGAAGTAGAAGAAGTAGTATCAATTATCACGGGGGAGTGTGGAGAGAGTTTAGAAAGAAGATTTGAGATCATAGACAGAAGGGGAGAAAGAGAATCCATTAGTTTCCAGATGATGAACTCAGATCCTTTAAGGCAATAGTTTCTTCTTATAACAACAGATTTCTTAACTAAATCGTATTAAGTTTTTCGATCAATCAACCCTCTAAACCTTGAATATCCGTATGGTTCTAGTATGAGTATTAGAAGAGTTTGTCCTTTTCTGATGATTACTTCACTTGAAAAATATATGATAAGATTTGTGGGACAGGACCCCTACTAATGCTTATCTTCAAAAACAATAATTCAAAATTAAATTAAATGCGGAATAAACAAAGCGGTAAAATAGTGATGATATGTCTGCTAACCCTAATTTCTTCATTGGAAGCGTTGATTGAGAAGATAATGACGTCACCCGGCTGTCTTCAGATCGACATGGACTACTGATTCCTTCATATCGATCGTCCAGGCATATATCATGCTTTTAGGCAAATGGGCCTCATCTGTGGTCTTACTTCGGCTTCCCCGCCTTGCTGCCACTGGGCCCCAAACTTCAAACATGATTTCTGTCCAGTGAGATATATGAATCCTCTTGGAAATAATCCCAACCAGAGTTAGTCCTTGACGCTGCCTGCGCTGCCTGAGGGTGGGAAGTCCTCATCGGAAGTTTGCCATCTCCGTCATGGAGTCTTCTCTTTCAAATGATTCTTCTTGAAGATCTTGAAATTAGCAGACTAAGAAAGCAAAATAAGATCGGAATACAATGATCTTATTAAAATAAATTCAAGATAATTTAAAAAAATTAATTTACAGAAATTTACATTAATTAAAACTAAAAACATTTGAACAAAATTATGATAAACGCTTGAGACACAGATTTGGACTAATAAGGTTGCGTGTCCAAAAATGGGTCGTTGATTTCGTATCCTTCGTATGGATTGAAGTCGTCGACATCGTTGATTGAAGCAGGAGAAGTTATTTCTTCCTGCAAGTCGTCTTCGTCATTGGAGAGGTTGACTACGACGTTGTTGACAACAATGTTGAATTCCTGTTGTGTGCTGGTTCCCGCTAGGGTTGACATGACTGCATTTTTGGTGAGGAGGAAGGCTTCGTCCTCTTGCTTCGTCATATCTTGAAGATGAACGTTGGCTTTGAACCAGTCCTTCATCGTATTGATATCGAGGTGAGAGTAGTTGTACTTTTCCCACCACTTGACTTTAAGCGCGTTGCTCAGCGATTTGAAGTTTCCTGATGGACCTATCTAGAAATTCCAGCAAAAGATCCATGGGATTTGGAAGTAGAGAGCAAATCTAAACGTCTTTGAGAGGGGAGACGGATAGATGCTTAATTGAAATAGATGAAAAGAACGTTGGATCTCGACTGGGAAAATCTCCTCAGAGAGTCCAAAGTAATTCCACCAGGTTTGAAACCAATTTGGAAAGTGCATCTTCTAAGCTTGCTTACAGAACGTCACAAACCAAGAGTGGTTGTAAGCTTGAAGCCAAAAAACGAAATACCATGCCTTGGTATAGTCACGATAATTGTAAGATGGCGGTTTGAATGGATGAGAGAATTTCTTTCCCACAAACAACCCTTGTTTCCAATGGGAAGGAGTGAGAACTCGAAAAATTCTCAGCTTTGAGTAAATGATCTTCGAAGGATCATTTTTGTCAGGAACGTGAGTTATCTCAGCAGATTTAGAGTCTACTAAAATATACTCATAGAAAGTCCTGGTTTTTGAAAGGTCCTCAGGTAGGAAATTAAAACCTCGAGGAAATATTTGATTACAGATCTCTTGGACAGAAGGTCCGTCGAATTCTGTTTCGATGGTTAAGTCCACCATTGAAGTCTTGGTGAAATAACCTAGGAATGGAGGTCTAGGCTGAAAAAGTTTTGGCCTGACAATTTGAGAAAACGAAGAGGGGTTCTTCGGTATTGGAGATCGTGCCGAAGCTGGAGAAGCGGCACGTTTAGTTGGGGTTGTTAGTCCGGTGGGACGCAACAGCCTAGGGGAAGGCACTGGAATTGGAGTCTCAGGGCCTGATTGAATAGTCAGGGCTCTTTGAGCTGAACCTTGACGGTGCCTGGAAACTTGCTGGAACTGCAAGTCCATGGCATAATGTTCTGCACTCATAGGAGATGGTGCAGATGATTGAGCTAAGGGTTGTTTTCCCTTAGGAATGGGAGTAGTTCCTGAGGAGGAAGCTACTGATTGAGGTGAAGAGACTTCACTGTTTGAATTGGGAGGCCGAGACCTCGGTGGTTTTGGCCGTTGGCGGCGAGGAGGAGGTTCCATCGGGAGATTGGAGGAGAGGATTCAGAGCTGGAGAGACTTTCTTCAAGAGATGTTCTCTTGAGAGGTAATCAGCTAGTGAATTCTCACTGCCTTTTATAGGCTCAATTTTGAAATCGAAACAGGATAGGATTTCCTGCCACCTGGCAAAGATCTGCTTCGAGACATGATTCTTTACATCTTTTTCGAAGATGAATTTGCTTGCCTTTGAATCGGTTCGGATAAGGAAATGCTTGTTGATAAGATCTCCTTGGAACTTTTGAATGCAGAGTACTATAGCTAGCACCTCTTTTTTTACGGTAGAATAGTTCTTCTGAGAACTATTTAAGACTCCTGAATGATAATGGACAACAGAGATTTTGCCGTTAAGTTCCTGTTTGAGAATACCGCCGTAGCCTACTTCGGAGGCGTCGGTATCAATAACGAGTTTGGCCTGCTCATCAATTATGGATAAGCATGGAATGCTTTTGGCCAACTGTTTGATTGATTGGACAGCTCGTGTATGCTCGTCTGTCCAAGGCTTTGGATTCTTCTTTAGTCTGTCATATAGTGGCAGACAAATTGAGCGGAGATCCCGGATGAAATCGCCGATATAGTTGACGCAACCCAAAAAACGCTGTAGCTGCTTTTTGTCTTGTAACACATCTGGAAATTTGTGCACAAATTCCAGAGACCGTTGGATTGGCTTGATGATTCCCTGATTAATGTCATAACCAAGAAATCTTATCCTCGTTTGAAACAACTTGATCTTTGGTTGGGAGACCACAAGGCCGTTGGATTTGATGATTTTGAGGAACACATGTAGATGCTTGAAATGCTGGTCTACAGTGTTTGAGAATACCAAGACATCGTCGATGTAGACTATCGTGAAGTCTTGATACTGGTTGAAGATATCATTCATAACTTTCTGGAACTCGGAAGGAGCATTCTTCAATCGAAAGGCATGACATTCCATTGAAATTGTCCAAATGGAACATTAAAGGCCGTCTTATATCGGTCTGAAGGATGTATCTGAATTTGCCAAAATCCAGACTTCATGTCGAACTTTGAGAAGACTTTTGCAAGAGTAATTCTTTTGAGCAAGTCTTGGCGATTAGGAATTGGATACCTAATCCACTTGAGAACTTTGTTGAGGGGCTTGTAGTTGATAACGAGCCTTGGGACACCACGCTCCTTTTCGGCCTGGTTATTGACATAGAAAGCCGAACATGACCATGGGCTTTTCGATGGGCTTATGAGGCCCTTTTGGAGTAGATCTGTTATTTCTTCTGAACAGATTTTGACCAGATCTTTGTTCATTCGAATGGGCCGAGCCTTTGTAGGTATTTGGGCCTCTTTGAAATCATCTACATATGGCAAGGATACTATATGCTTCTTCTGGTCCCAAAATGCGTTTGGGAGATTTGAACAGATTTCCTTTTCAAGCTTCTTCTGGAAGCTTTGGATCTTGAGTTGAACAGATGGCTTTGTTATCTGTGATGCCAACTTGCAGGTCTTGACTTCATCTTGAAGGAATTCGATCTGCTTTTCCTTCCTGGCGATGCGATTAATGAATTGATGAATTTCTTCTTCAATATTTGAAATGTACTTAGGAGTTACTGGATGAGTAAACTTAAAAGTAATCTCCTTGTCGAACTTCTTTGAGATTATACCCTTATCAGTAACATGAAATGGATATAACTGGGTTAGGAATGGTGTTCCTAAAATGATCCCTTCATTAAGGTTTTTAACCAAAATGAACTTGTTGACTAGGCACACGTCTCCTTTGCAAATGTGCACCTTGGATAATTTGAACTGGATATTGAGGGGATTTCCACTGGCTCCACTCAATGATTCCTTCGTCTTTTCGAAATACTTCGAAGGGATGAGTCCTTCTTGTATTACATTTTGATCTGCTCCTGAATCGATAAGTGCAAGAGCCTCGAGTTGGAAGTCTTTGATTTTGAAGACTATCTTTGACATCCATTTCTGGTTCCGGACTTTGCTGATGTAGTTGATACTTCTGGTTTCTCCGGGCTCTTCGATCAGCAATGCTTTTCCCGTAAAATGTCTTTCGGGATTGTTTGAAGAAGTTCCTAGGAATTCTTTAGTAATTTGAATTTCTTGAAACGCTTGGAAGGCTTGTTCAAGATAAGAAAGTCGTGGCCTATTATCAGCAAATTCCCTCTTAAGACCTTTTACTTCATGATGAAGGTCTTCGATTTGAATGGGCTTCCTAGCTTCGCCTTTGATTCGATTTAATATGTCCTGGAAAGAATACATAATCGGACTTTGAATTGCCCATTAGGGATTCTGCTCTTCTAGACTTTGCATGAGCTTGAGAAGGCAGGTTCGCTTTGAATCTTCATCAGGGATCTGTTCTATAAGATCGAAAAGAGTCTCCTGA
This sequence comes from Cucumis hystrix, assembly GCA_025688845.1. Classification (NCBI taxonomy): domain Eukaryota; kingdom Viridiplantae; phylum Streptophyta; class Magnoliopsida; order Cucurbitales; family Cucurbitaceae; genus Cucumis; species Cucumis hystrix. Next base: position 4,308,431 of record CM046891.1, on the reverse strand, counting down.
TCTTTTGTGATGATGTTGATATGACCTGAGCATTCTCTAGCACATTTTCCTGTGCAAGGAATTGCTCCTTCATCATCGCTTGAATTGTCTTGAGAATAGAAGGCTTCTTCGCTGGAGGAACCTTCTTCGTTGAGAATGTTGATACAATCTTCTTCAGAGGAAGAATCAGTTTGAGAAGATGTATCATTGTCTGATCTGATGGCGTATAGAAGAGATTGCCGGGTCTCTTCATCCATAGTCAGTGCATTGATCTTATCATTCAGAGGACAATTGCTGGAGTAGTGGCCTTTACGGTTGCACTTGTAGCAAACTATTGCTCTGGGCTTTGAAGAAGAATATTTTTTGCCTTTTCTTCCGGGATAGTATTTCCTCTTTCTTCTAGGAAATTCAGGATCTTTAGCCTTGCTTCTGCTAAAGAGTCTTTTGGAAGAAGACCGTTTCTTTTTCTTCTTGTCTTCCTTTGGTCCTTGACTAAGACCGTATTGCTTGCAAAAGGTGCCTAGTTCCTTTCGGTAGTCGGAATCTTTAATCACCTTCGTTGTATGCTTATTCTCTGTGCAGAGATTAATGCATAAGGCTTGAATCGTGGCTGAGATGTCTCCGTATGTTAACCCAGCCCAATCTATCTGTTTGGTGACTGAAGCAGTTGCCACCGTTTGATAGAACTTTTGAGAGATATAATACGGAAGTCCTTCGACAAACTTTTGCTTCCAGATGTCGGCTCCGCATGTTGTTAGGGTATAAAGTCGCACCATGAACGTATCTTTATACCATTTGTATCTGCTCATCTTGTGACATCGCAATCCGAGAAGGGACTCTGTCGCAAGATTGAAATGGATTTGAGTACTACCAATGAAGTGCTTTATCATTGTGTAGATCAACTGGTTGACCATGTCCGGCTCTTCGACTTGGACAGGAGTGGAAACATTTTCTGCTTTGACAACTGTTCTACTGGTTGTCAAGATGCGGTATCTATCTTGCTCAGTAAGTTGATTGTGCCACCAGCTCCTTAGATTTCCAGTGAAACCGAAAATGAAGATTTGGGCGGTTTCAAGAATGGTCTTTCTAGGGCTGAAGGCAGATGCGGCCAGTAACATTTCTTGAAACGTGTTCATCATTTGAGCTTCAGAATATCCGTCGATATTCCAAGTAGCTAAGGACATTCCATCATAAGTGTGTTTCTCATGATGGAGATCATTCCATCTCAGATCGGGAGGCGATGGTTGTGGATAGTGATTTTTCATATCCACCCATTGAGCTACTGGAAGAATCTTCGAAGTAGAAGCTTGAGGCAAGGAATCCTTTTTAATCGTATTGATTCCTTTTGGATTCTCAACTCTGCTTGTTGAGATCTTATGGCTTTCCATCTGCTTCTGCGGCTCTTTGTTGATGGAAATTGCGGCAAGACGCTTGTTGATTTCAGCTAAATAGTCTGAATTGTCATCTTTGAGCTTTCCAATATTAAAGCTGTTAGGCTGAAAGATCGGTTGATTAGGATCTGGTTGAGGGATCTCTGGATGCTTGCTCTTGGTTGAGAACCCTGGATTTTCAATTCTTTCTACCGCTTTAGAGACTGTAGAAAGGACCTTGTTGGTGTAATTGAGTTGGTGCTGGATGTTCTTGATTTCACGAACTCCAACCTTTTGAACCTTATCTTCATCGATGGTCTTGTAGGGGGAAGAGACCATCTTGATGGCAGGGACAATAGGATGAAGAAAAATAGCTTCTTCTTCTGGGGGATAGTTAGAAGCTATCTCTCTGCCGCTTCCTGTGACCCATACTGTCGATCCTCTGATCATAGCAATCTGGCCATCTTTACGAAGTTTCTTGACAAGAGCTTCATTCTTGGCTCTTTCGTTTTGCTTCATCTTGGTGATGAATTCCTGTTCTTTCAGAATTGGTTTTCGGGTTTCCGGATTGGCTTTAACCCACATCTGAAGATATTTGATGTAGCAGTCTTCAAATTTTTTGTCGTCAGTATCGTCTTGATTGATGACATTGATTTGATTGTAGACTGGTTCGGTTCTCCTTTCCATATCTGATTGCGTCGGAGAGAGAGATCCGTCTTCCTTCTCGTAATGAACATCGGGAATTGTCTGGGAGAAATCCACCGCTGCTCTAGTTGATCCAGTTATTCTAAAAGAGCTAGAGATCGAGTTTTCAGATCTTATTGAAGAAATACTTGGTCGGCTGCTCAATATCTCGCTTATCCTTGGATAGGGAGCTTCCATGCTAAATTGAATTTCGACATCTCCGTTAGGAAATTCGGTGACTGATGCCTCTGTGCTATGTCTCCTAACAGGGGCTGTTTCCTTTTGAAGCTTCCAGATGGGGTTCTTTGTTAGATCTTCCCATCGGAGGGTTTTTGGAATAGTCATGGAAGACTTTTCCAGGTTGACTTCCATAAGCATGGTATATCCCGTTGGAGAGATGGCAACTGCTTTAGGAGAGAGATTTGTATGCATCAGTTTGAAGTAGATGCGGTATGAGACTGCGAAAGGAAGCGATCCATCCTTTAGCTCGAGTCCTTGAGAGTGAACATCAAGGGCTAAGGAATCCATGATGTTTCTGTCTTGAAGAGAGATAGTAAGACCAGGTTTGCAGTTGAAGTAGACTGGTCCTTGCTCCAAGTTAGATTGAACAATCCCTAGTAAAGAGGGAGTGAATCTAAGATGCCTCTTATCTCTAAGAGCGAGGTAGACAGGGACGTCTAGGCCTTCTCTAAAGAGAGGTTTAAGGGCAACTTGAACACATCCGATGTGGAGGTATTTGTATCTACTTCTGTCTTCAAGAAGGGATTCTTCTGGTAGTAGTTTGATTGCAGTGAATTCATCTTTCATTGCAACGTTCTCTTCAGTGATGATGATGACATCTTGCTGAGAAAAATTGAAGGTACTGATTTTGTATACCTGATTTGGTTCTATCTTGGTAATAGACCAATTTTTGAGTCGGTTTTCTACCTGAGCTAGATGAGCTTCATCGTAGTTATGACTGGCGATAGCCTTTGAGATTTCATCTTTTGATCTTGAAGATCCAAGATTCTTTGAAGAAGAAGGAGAAGTAGAAGAAGTAGTATCAATTATCACGGGGGAGTGTGGAGAGAGTTTAGAAAGAAGATTTGAGATCATAGACAGAAGGGGAGAAAGAGAATCCATTAGTTTCCAGATGATGAACTCAGATCCTTTAAGGTAATAATTTCTTCTTATAACAACAGATTTCTTAACTAAATCGTATTAAGTTTTTCGATCAATCAACCCTCTAAACCTTGAATATCCGCATGGTTCTAGTATGAGTATTAGAAGAGTTTGTCCAGATCTTGAAGGTTCACCACTCCTTTATCAAGATCAGAAGAACTAACACTTACAATTTTCATGTTTCAAACCACTGAATAAACTAAGACGAGGAGAGATACCTAAACTTAATATTCATTAGTTACGAAATGAAATCATAAGAGAGCGTTGGATTTGCTTGATGATTCCTTGGTTAATGTCATAGCCAAGAAACCTAATCCTTGATTGAAACAGTTTGATCTTTGGTTGGGATACCACAAGACCATTGGACTTGATGACATTCAGGAATACCTGTAGATGCTTGAATGTTGATCCACTGAACTTGACAATACCAAGACATCGTCCATGTAGACGATCGTGAACTCTTGATATTGGTTGAAGATTTCATTCATTATCCTTTGGAATTCGGATGGTGTATTCTTCAATTCGAAAGGCATGACATTCCATTCGTACTGACCAAATGGAACATTGAAGGTCGTCTTGTAACGGTCGGCTGGATGAATCTGGATTTGCCAAAATCCTGACTTCATGTCGAACTTGGAGAAGACCTTTGCTAAAGTGATCCGCTTCAGCAAGTCTTGGCGATTAGGAATTGGGTACCTAATCCACTTGAGGGCTTTGTTGAGAGGCTTGTAGTTGATAACAAGCCTTGGAACTCCACGTTCTTGTTCGGCCTGCTTGTTGACGTAAAAGGCCGCGCAGGACCAGGGCTTTTGGATGGGCTTATGAGTCCTTTGTTGAGAATATCTGCTATTTCTTCGGAGCAGACTTTGACTAAATCCCTGTTCATCTGAATGGGCCGAGCCTTGGTAGGGATTTGGGCTTCCTTGAATTCGTCAACATATGGTAGGGTCACCATATGCTTCTTCCTGTTCCAAAACGCATTTGGAAGGCTTGAACAAACATCCCTTTCAAGCTTCTGTTGGAAGCTTCGGATTTTGAGTTGAACAGATGGCTTGCTGATCTGGGAAGCCACCTTGCTGGCTTTGACCTCGTCTTGAAGGAACTCAATCTGTTTTTCCTTCCTGGCGATGCGGTTGATGTATTGATGAATTTCTTCTTCAACGGTGTTGATGTACTTAGGAGTTATCGGATTAATAAACTCGAAAGTAATCTCCTTGTCGAACTTGGTTGAGACTATACCCTTGCTGGAGACATGGAAAGGATATATCTGGGTTAGGAATGGTGTTCCTAAAATGATACCTTCATTAAGGTTCTTAACCAAAATGAATGTGTTGATGAGGCACACGTTTCCTTTGCAAATGTGCACCTTGGACAGCTTGAACTGGATGTTAAGCGGTCCTCCGTTGGCTCCACTCAGAGACTCTTTTGTCTTTTCAAAATACTTAGAAGGAACGATGCCTTCTTGAATGACATTTTGATCCGCTCCTGAGTCAATGAGGGCGACTGCTTCGAGAAGAAAGTCTTTTACCTTGAAGACTATCCTCGTTATCCACTTTTGACTTTGAGACTTGCTGATGTAGTTGATGACTCCGGCTTCAACTGGTTCTTCAATCAACAGCGCCTTTCCTGAAATCTGTCTTTCAGGATTGGAAGAGGAGGTTCCCAAAACTTCCTTTAGGCTTGAGACTTCTCGGAATGCTTGGAAGGCTTCTTCGAGAAGGGTGAGACGTTGCCTGTTGTCTGCAACTTCCAATTTGATAACCTTTACTTCGTGGTTAAGGTCTTCAATTTGGATGGACTTCTTTGTCTCGCCTTTGATTCGATTCAGGATGTCTTGAAACGAATAGATGATCGGACTTTGAATCGTCTTCTGAGGGTTGTGTTCCTCAATACTCTGCCTTAGCTTGAGGAGGCAGGTTTGCTTGGAAGACGCGTCAGGTAGTTCCTCGATAAGATCAAAAAGACGTTCTTGATCTTTCATGATGACATTGATATGACCGAAATATTTGCCAGCACACTTTCCTGTGCAGGGAATCGCTCCGTCTTCGTCGCTTGAGTCGCTTTGAGAATAGAAGGCATCTTCGCTCGAAGATCCTTCGTCAATGAGAACGTTGATACCTTCTTCATCTGAAGAGGACTCGGTTTGAGAAGAGGTGTCGTCTTCTGATCTGATGGCGTAGAGAAGAGACTGTCTGGTTTCTTCGTCCATGGTCAGAGAATTGATTTTATCCTTTAGAGGACAACTGTTGGCAAAGTGACCTTTCCTGTTGCACTTGAAACAGACGTTGGATTTTGCAGCATAACGTCGTTTGCTTTTAAACTTGTTGTAGTATTTCCTCTTCCTTCGAGGAAATTCGGGATCTTTAGCTTTGCTTCTGCTAAAGAGTCGCTTGGAGGAAGATCGTTTCTTTTTCTTCCGTTCTTCCTTCGGTCCTTTCTTGAGGCCGTACTGCTTGCAGAAGGTGCCGAGCTCTTTTCTGTAGTCAGAGTCCTTGATCACCTTGGTGGTATGCTTATTCTCCGTGCAGAGATTAATGCATATCGATTGAACTGTGGCTGAGATATCTCCATAGGTTAATTCAGACCAGTCGATTTGCTTGGTAGCACCGTTTGATAGAACTTTTGAGAAATGTAATGCGGCAGTCCTTCGACGAACTTCTGCTTCCAGATGTCGGCTCTGCAGGTTGTAAGAGTATAAAGACGCGCTAAGAAAGTATCTTTATACCACTTGTATTGACTCATCTTGTGACAACGTAATCCAAGAAGGGACTCCGTTGCAAGATTGAAATGGATTTGGGTGCTGCCAATGAACTGCTTCGTCATTGCGTAGACCAATTGATTGACCATATCCTGTTCTTCGACCTGGATAGGGGTAGAGGCGTTCTCCGTCTTGACAACTGTTCGTGTAGCAGTTACGATGCGGTATCTTTCCTGCTCTGTCAGTTGGTTGTGCCACCAGCTCCTTAGGTTTCCTGTGAAACCTGAGACTAGAATTTGGGCTGTTTCAAGAGTTGTCTTCCTGGCGCTGTAGGCTGAGGCTGCTAACAACATCTCTTGAAAGGTATTCATCATTTGAGCTTCAGAATATCCGTCGATATTCCAAGTAACCAGAGACATACCATCGTAGGTATGTTTCTCATGATGAAGGTCATCCCATCCTAGATCTGGGGGTGACGGTCGAGGGTAGTGGTTCTTCATGTCTACCCATTGAGCTACCGGGAGTATCTTTGAACTAGAAGCCTGAGAGGAATCCTTGGTAATTACGTTGATTCCTTTCTGATTCTCAACTTTGCTCGTCGAGGTCTTTGCTTCCTTGTTGATTGTAATAGCTGCTAGGCGCTTGTTGATTTCAGCCAAATAGTCTGAATTGTCGTCTTTGAGCTTACCGATGTTGAAGCTGTTGGTCTGTAAGATCGGTTGATTGGGGTCAGCTTGAGGAATCTCTGGGTTTTTTATCTTGATCTGGGGAACCAGATTCTCTATTCTTTCTACCGCTTTGGATACCGTAGAAAGCACCTTGTTAGTGTAGTTGAGCTTATGTTGGATGTTCTTGATCTCGCGAACTCCAACCTTTTGAACCTTGTCTTCGTCGATGGTCTTATAGGGAGATGAGACCATCTTGATGGCAGGGATGACCGGATGAGAGAAATAAACTTCTTCTTCTGGAGGGTAGTTAGAAGTTATTTCCTTACCTTTGGCGGTAACATAGACATTGGACCCGGAGATAACCGCAATGTGGCCTTGTGCCCGGTATTGTTTGACGAGCTCTTCATTTCTGGTCCGCTCGCTTTGTTTCAATCTGTCGATGAAGATTGGCATTGAAAGAACAGGTTTCCTTGTTGCTTCTAGAGCAGCAAGCCATAAGTCTATATACCTGCTATAGTGTTCTTGAAAACGAGCAACGTCGTCTGGATCTGCAGTGATGACGTTGATCTGGTTGTAGACCGGCTCGGTTCTCCTTTCCATATCGGACTGGGTAGGAGAAAGTGATCCTTCTTCTTTTCCATAGTGAACATCGGGGATTGTGCGAGAGAAATCTACCGATGCACGAATTGACTCTGATCTCGTCAAGTAATCAGAGAGAGAGGTTTCTGTCCTTGCAACCGAAGACGTGCTAGGACGACTGCTCATGATCTCACTGATCTTTGGATATGAGGTTTCGGAGTTGAATTGAACTTCGACGTTTCCATCGGGAAACTCGGTAATTGACGCCTCGGTGCTGGTTCTGCTGACTGGGGCTGTTTCTCCTTGTAGCTTCCAGATAGGATCCTTCGTCAGATCTGCCCACTGGAGGGTCTTTGGAATGGTTATGGAAGATTTTTCCAGATTTACTTCCATAAGCATGGTGTAGCCTTTGGGAGAAATACCTAAGGCTTTAAGAGAAAGGTTGGTATGCATCAGTTTGAAGTAGATGCGGTATGAGACGGCGAAAGGAAGTGAACCATCCTTCAGTTCAAGTCCTTGCGAGTGAACATCAAGGCTTAGGGAGTCCATGATGTTTCGATCTTGAAGGGAGATAGTTAGACCAGGTTTGCAGTTGAAGTAAACTGGTCCTTACTCCAGATTTGACTGAACAATCTCTAGAAGAGAGGGAGTGAACCGGAGATGCCTCTTGTCTCTTAGGGCAAGGTAGACTGGTACGTCTAGACCTTCTCTGAAGAGGGGCTTCAAGGCGACTTGAACGCATCCGATGTGGAGGTACTTGAACTTATCTTTGACTTTGAAGAGGGTTTCTTCAGGTAGGAGCTTGATTGCAGTGAATTCATCTTTCATTGCAACGTTCTCTTTAGTGACCACGATGACATCTTGCTGAGAGAAATTGAAGGTATTAATTTTATATACCTGGCTTGGATCGATCTTTGGGATAGACCAATTTTTGAGACGGTTTTCAACCTGAGCCAGATGGGCTTCGGCTGAGCTATGAGTAGATAAAACCTTTGATAGATCATCGCGTGATCTGGGGTTCTTTGACGCAATTGAAGAAGAAGAGGAAGTAGTGGTGTCAATGATCACAGGAGAGTGGGGAGAGAGCTTAGAAAGAAGTTTGTTAATCATAGAGAGGGAGAGAGAGAATCCATTAGTTTCCAGATGATGAACTCAGATCCTTTAAGGTAATAGTTTCTTCTTATAACAACAGATTTCTTAACTAAATCGTATTAAGTTTTTCGATCAATCAACCCTCTAAACCTTGAATATCCGCATGGTTCTAGTATGAATATTAGAAGAGTTTGTCCAGATCTTGAAGGTTCACCACTCCTTTATCAAGATCAGAAGAACTAACACTTATAATTTTATAATTCAAACCACTGAATAAACTAAGACGAGGAGAGATATCTAAACTTAATATTCATTAGTTACGATCTGTTGTTATAAGAGAGACTACTTACCAGAAAAGAACTCAGAACATCATCCTTCCACCTCCGAATTCAGAGGGGAGTTTACTCCATAGAGAGAGAAAGAAGAGAGAGAAGTAAAATGAGCAACTAAGGCTCTGATACCTTTGAGGGTCGGATGCACTGCTATTTATAATGCAAATCAATAATTGCACCGCAATGGGTAGACATGAAGAACCACTACCCTCGACCGTCACCCCCAGATCTAGGATGAGATGACCTTCATCATGAGAAACATACCTACGATGGTATGTCTCTGGTTACTTGGAATATCGACGGATATTCTGAAGTTCAAATGATGAATACCTTTCAAGAGATGTTGTTAGCAGCCTCAGCCTACAGCGCCAGGAAGACAACTCTTGAAACAGCCCAGATTCTAGTCTCAAGTTTCACAGGAAACCTAAGGAGCTGGTGGCACAACCAACTGACAGAGCAGGAAAGATACCGCATCCTAACTGCTACACGAACAGTTGTCAAGACGGAGAACGCCTCTGCCCCTATCCAGGTCGAAGAACAGGATATGGTCAATCAATTGGTCTACGCAATGACGAAGCAGTTCATTGGCAGCACCCAAATTGTTAAAGAAATGTGCTTGGCGGCAAGGTGGTAGCATGTCATGACAAGGGAGTTTTGTTGCTATTAAATATGAGGTGAGGGGCATGCAAGGCACCTAGGACATGCCTAGGATAGGCTAGGAAAGCGTATCAAGATTATGCCATTCAAGCATGAGGTGGCTGGTGTGTTAGGTGTCAGCCTTAAATCATGCAACCTTTTCTATAAATAGAAAACTTTCAAGAAGTAGAGCATCAAATTCACTCGTGGCATTTCCTTATTTTCACTTGCAAAACCTATTAAATTGAGTCTAGTTGTGAGGGTGAAACTGTTGGGCCGAAAAAAGTTTAGAAAAAAGGTCAACATTGGAGTTGAAGCACCAAAAGTCATTTCTCGGGTTGTTTTGAGCAGTGTTCACTTTTAGAAGGCTATATGATGTAGCTTAAAAATTTTGTAGCTAATATTTGAAGGTAAGATACTTAAGACATGTCTAAGGAACTTTGTAAAAGGAAGTTTTCTCATTTAAGTTCTAGATTTTAAGTTATTAAGATCCAAAATCAAGTTATGGTTCTTGATGAAAAACCCAGCTTCTAGGCATTACACTAGATGGTCGAGCATTAGGGTGGAGCTATGCATTAAAAGCGTGGTGGTGCCTTGGGATGTGTCATGCAAATGTCACCAAGTGCCCATGGCATGGGGCTGCAAGGTTAGCAAGCGGCCATGCGTGCGTGGACCAGGCCTATCGCTAATTACAGCGTGGTAGCCAACAATTTACGGCTTTTTGGGTATTTTTGGGTTTTTTTGTCAATTTTGCTTGAAGTTTTGATAATTTCTAATCCTAAGGGATTTATTAGAATATTAACACCCTCTTTTTAGGAAAAGTGAAACTTAGTTTTGGTCAGTCCAGAGGAAAGACAAAATGCTTTCTAGTGTAAGAATCTCGAGTAATCTCGCTGCTGGTTCGACCAAGATTAGAAGAAGAAAAGGGAAATTACAAGAATCTCGAGCAATCTCAGAGCCAAGTTTGACCAAGATTCGATGTAGAGAAGCAAGTCTAAGGAGATCTCGAGCAATCTCGAACACGAGTTCGACCGAGATTGTAGGTAAAAAAAGGAGATTGGAACGATCTTGAGGCTATCCCGAGGTTGTGCTGACCAAGATTGGAGACAAGAAGGGATTAATTGATGATCCTGGGACACTTCCGGTCGAGAGTTTTATAATTTAAGTGTTCGGTGGAGTTGAAATCTACATGTATAGTCATGCAAAGATTAAAATTTCAACAAGTAGGAGCTGGCAGCTTATGAGAAACTTAAGAAATGACCAATCCAACTTAGGATTAGTATAAATAGGAAAACAAGTCAAGAAAGAAGGAGTTCTCTCATTTTCTCTCGGACAAAAATACAACAAATCAGTTTCATTTTTGTAGGTGAGAAAAATCAAGAAGATCTTCAAAAGCTTTGAAGAAAAGAAGTAGAGGTCATCTCGGGAAATTTTTGAAAATTGTAAAGTAAGATTTTGATATCCTTTTATGATCCAAAGTTATTAAATGGAATTATTAATTCAAGCCAAGAGGGGATGATCGGGCAAGTTTACAAGCCAAGAATCTAAGTTACTATCAGCGAGTGAAAAATAATTTTAGAAATGATTTCTAAACATGTTTCTTAAGTTTTATTCAAGTATGCTTTGTGTTATTCTTATTATGAAATGAGATTGATTTATTAAGCTGAATTTCCAAAGAATAAGTTTATTAATGTTTTGACAAAGCATGTATTTGTTAATGAGTTTACTGATGAGTTTTACAAGTAAGCATGTTTAAGTCAAGTTTCCACAGTATTTGAGATAAAGAATTATTTTAGTATGTTTTAAGACTATACCTACAATGTTCTAAGATATATATATATATATATATATAGCAACCCTTCGGGGGATATTGCCTGTGCACAGAGGTTCCTTTAATGAAAGTATTCAATACATACAAGTTTCCTATCACTGAGACATGTTAATGAGATGAGAGTTCTACAAACATCTAGTTTCTCTTCTCAAGAGATGAGAGCCTGTACGAACTTCGAGTTTTCTAACTCATTGTAACTATAGCGAGATAGGCCACTACAAATGTCTAATTTTTGTCTCATAAATATTATATCACAAGATAATGCTTTCCATGCCTAGTTTATCGATTTCGTCCCAGTGATTCTTCTAGGTATAGCAACTAAATCAGTAAGTTCGAGATAAATTGTCTAAGTTTGATATACAATTATGTTAAAGAGTTAACAGTTAAAGACTTATTATTTCAAATGTATAAATGTTTTATAAACTTGTCACTCACTGGACTATTTAGCTCACCCTTTCCAAATGATTTCCACTTTCTAGGAATTAGAGTTCGCGATCTGCATGCGTGACCAGGTGTCTTCAGTCTGTTGTGCAAGTTGTTGATAGTTTTTGCTACTTTTGGTTAGTACTTAGGTTAAGCCATGTCATGTACATATGTGTTAAAATAAGTGAGTCGAGTTGTTGAGTTTTTGTTTGGTTTAAGTGTTGTATGTACATATTGGTTGTTAGCCTGGACTTGTGGTTCCTCATCTAGAGGTGTTGGTCGCCAAACGAGTTTCCATCACGCAGCCTTTGTGCGAGATGTCCCATGCGATTCACTAGTTTCTTCTTTTCTAATCATCTTGTGTTATGACATGAAAATCACGTAAAACAAGAATAATGCTTATGTAAGATGCATTGCTAAATACTTATCAATTTACAATATAAGTTACACATTTTGATCCTCTTCTTATGCGTTTTGGCCTTATTATTCTAATAAGAGAGGCTATAATAACGGGTATTTATACACATTATCACTCGCCTGGTCTTTCTTTTAACAAAGCTTCAACACTTAAAATTTCCTATGACTTTCTAAACTTCCCAAGGTGTATTTATATTAATCATAAATCAGATTAGTCATCCTTACATCACCTTAGCTTGCCAGCTTCTTTTTCATAACTTACACGTGTAGGTTTAATATTTTCTCTATCATGCTTAACTTTAACCTTACATGTAACCTGCTGACTAATCCATATTAGTGGATCTCTTCAAACTCCCTAACCTTCTTTCCTTGTCTGGCCTTTTTCTCATCTAGCTCAAAACTAAGCTTTTCCCTGCGTAGCCTAGCCAGAACACCTAACTACTCATTCCTCGCGTCATCTAGCTAGAACACTTATTTTTTTTTCCAAAATGCCTAAGCTTATACTTTACATTTACAACCTCCTTCTTGGCATCCCTTCTATTCAACAATGTTGGTTTCACACAACATCTAGCTACATTTTAGTAGGGCATGCTCAGTACTTCCAATGTCCTTGTCATAGTGGGGCATGTCTAGTGTCACAGTCATGCTTGTTTAGGGCTTGTTGCCAGTGGTCGCATGCCCACTCCTAGTCCATTTTACTATTACTTCATTGTATTTTAGTTTCTTTATATATTTTATTTTATTGTAAGTGACATCTCGAACATTAGCATAGGCAAGCTTGTTACTTCCTTTTTTGTTCAGAATGTAGTATATAAGGGTAAGGCTTATCATTACACTACTATAGAAATTGGGTTACTGACATTAATGCAATGTCAAGGAACCGTATTTTGACATTTTCAAAAAAGAGTTAATTAATCGACTGTCAAGTATACTCTGATCATTTGACACAAATAAAAAGGTCAAGTTAAATATTTTATGACATATTTTTCGTGTCAAGTAAGATAGTATACTTGACTCATTTTAAAAATCCAGTAAGATAATATACTTGATTCTTTTTATGTGTCAAGTAAGATAGCATATTTGACTCTTTTTACATGTTAAGTTAATCGATTCTTGACGTTGATTATGTAGCATGTTTGGTTACTCTTGACATTTTATTTTTGTTAAATATACATACTTGACATAGAAGAATTGACATGTTATTTAACTCTTGACATGTTTTGAGTGTCATGTATACCTTCTATTAACAAATTAAATATACTGAATTTTTTTATTTCCCATTTCCTACATTGCAGTCATTTCAATAAGACAAAGACAGAACATTCATCAAAAAAATTAAGTAGTTGTTGAAACCTTGAAATAGTTACTTTTACGTTATAATATCGTTGATTGTTTAAAATTGACTATTTCAATTATTGATGACCTAGGTAACTTAATCTTACACTACTAGAAAAAAGGAATTCTTGACATTTGTTGTTTTAAATACTTGACGTTTTTTGAACTTGTTGAATCGGTGATCCCATATGTTCAACTAGTTATAGCATACATCGAAGGGCCACTGGTGCACTTTGAATTGCTGTGATTGAGAATGTGGTCGGATCCTTACTCAATTTCGTAGTTTGCTCTACCACAAAGATTACAATTAGGGTTAGCATAAATTGATGCATGAAATAGAAACGCAAGAAGATGCATTACCTTCTAATTTCCAGTAACGACAAGATGGTGTGGCTACAGTAAATGTGAACCCACTTCCTGTGACATTTTGTTGATTCCTTTATTCGTCGGGATGGGAATTGCGCACTCACCATCCAAGCCAACATCAACTGACACCTTCATGCTGTCACCGTTAACTTCTAAATCAAATATAGTCCCATGGGCAACGATATTATCTTATGTTTCAAATGCCAACATACACGGGGTTCCAGCCTACGTAGAAGTATTTGTTAAATATGTGTACGTACACATAGTTATATGAAAGAATCACATAACATTTTGGATTCATGAATTGTGATCAAAACTAACCTTCATTTGATTTGATGTCACATCCACTACATGCTCTTCTTCCCTGCCTACGATCACCTTTAGGAAAGAAAATGCCTTGTGAGGGCATTATACAAACAAAACATGTAACTTTAGGGATTAAGTGTTCCTTAAAAATAAACCTCCATTTCTTCCTTCACTTCGGCCATGTCATCTGTGACTTTCTCTGGTTCTGAATCAATGGCTAAATCTTCAACCTCATTCTCTAAAGTCCCTTCATCAGTCAACTCTATTTCAGTTCAGTAAAATTCATACAGTCATTCAGTCATCATATTCAAATTTACATATCAATCAATCCATCTTAGTTCAGTTTAACATCTTAAACATTGAACTCCAAATGTAGTTCAAGCTACCATCATCATATAATCATTTCAGTCCAACATATATACGGTTAATTTACTCATACCAATACATAAATCAATCATTAGCATAACGATTCCTTAAACAAATAAAATTATACATAAGCATCACTCACCTCAGTGCAGTCAATTCATTCAACAATACACTACCTATACTTTAACATAATAGTTAACCATCCTCAAATTCAGTTCAACATTTTCAATTTAATTTAATCCATCAACACATTCAGTTTACATATAACAATCGAGTTCTTTTAATCATTGAAATCTACATATTGATCCAGTGATAGAAATCTCTTACCTTAACGTTAACTAAGCTTCTTGATCGAACTAAAGTTCCACAAAACAAACCCAAGTAAATAGAGAATTAAGCTCCAACCAACTTGTTTGAAACTAAAGGAATCTAAGCGCAATCTCTCCAAAAATTACAACAAGACAGCTGCACCGGCATCGAATAGATGGAATCGACGTGTGCAAAACCAGATCTGAATGAAAAATGGAGGTGGACGTCGACTTGCAACCCACAGCTGGAAGACGGGGAATCGCGTGATGGCACTTCGACGGACGAAAGCTGCTTGGCTAGCGCAAGGCGACAACGGACGGAGGACTTCACGACGCGTAGCTGTTGGAGGAGACGCATCTCAGGACGTGGTAGCTTGGGTAGTCATCTGCTATAGAAAGTCGCAAATCCACGACGAGCGCTTCAGCTTCGACAAAAATGACAGCGGCTCGGGGTGTGGTTATTTGCGCGATCGACGTCTGCAGGTGAACGAAAAAGAAGAAGGAAGAAAAATGAAGAGAGGCCGGCAGTGAGGTTGAAGTGTGGGTACGAAACTTTCGTTATTGGGTTAGCCATGCGGCTAGGGCACGAGGAAGAAACGGAGAAGAAGAGTGAAGAGGAAGGATTGCACGCGAAACGAGAAGGAGAAAAGAAAAAGATAAATTAATAATATTTTAATAATAATTTTATTTATAATAACTTATAAATCTTATTATTATAATATAATTATTATTATTTCCTTTCTTTTCTTTTCAAACAGGAAAATTACATTTCTGCCTCGTCAAACCTCAACAAAAAGAAAACAACACCCAAGAATCCTTTAATTCTCAGACAATTTGGTTAAGAAAATTACCTCAAAAATTTAGGGTGTTACATTCAATCTTTAATCTTTCTCGGGATTCAACATGACAGCCAGATATTTCCTAATAATTTCCTTTCTACTTTCAAAATGGGCTAAGTAATTACCTCAGATGGCCTGAGATTTGCTTTGTCTTTTCTATCTTTCTATCTCGGTTTGCCACAGCAACAAGATGCATGGGGATTTTGCTTTTTGCCTTCTTTCTTGCCCAAGATTACTCCATGTTGCCCTAGAATTCCCTTTCTTTTTAGGCTCGAGTTTCACGTATATCAAGTATATCAAGGATTATCAGAGGTATCAATTGATATTAGATGCATCAGGTGTGTATCAGTGTATTAAATATATATCAGTAATGAGGGCATTTGTGACATGTTACATCTTGTATATGTGAGTTGAACTTTGTTTTTACCATTTTTGCAAACAATAAATGGATGTCTATGGACTTAATTATTATAACTTGTTTTGCCCTTTTTGCAAGTGTTTTTTAAGTTATTGCAATTGTTACTTTCTTGCATTTTTTTTTTAATTATGCAATAATTGTGTAGATACTAATAAAAGCCCTATTACCAACAAATTAAAAAATTTCTTTAGAAACGATACAATCCTACTAGAACTACAGATCTGTAAAGGCTAAATAATTACAACTAAATTGGATATCGAAAAACTCAGTTGAGTTTACCACTTTTGTACAAGAATATAAAAGGAATAATCAATCTTTTTCTTTCTAAAAAATTTAATGTCACCATGTTTTTCACTTTGTAATGCTTTTATAGATTTTATTTTCATGCTTTTCATATATTTCTATTCTTTTGTTTCAGAAATATTTTAGTAAAATTGTAGGAAATAGCCATAAAGATCGTCTCGTTCGGAAAAAATGGCCAAAATACTTTCTCCACGTCTCTTGGCAAACGATTTGTTGGATTATCTCATCCCCTCAAATTTTGGTTTTTGATTTTTTGAAAATCTCATTTTGCATTTATGAAATCCAATCTTTTCAAATCTATTACTCTTATTTCCCTTCACATTAGAAACCCAATTACATTTCCTTTTCCAATTCTTCAAATACTATCTTGATCTATCTTTTTATCTTCTTTATGTTTATAATTTTTTTTTTTCAATTGCAATGAAAGTCAATAAAAGAAACAAGAGTAGGAAAAACAGAACAAACTACAGTTATTTATTAGAACATCCAATCTAGCAGATTCCTGAAGTACATTTGAAAACAAACATACATTTAGTACAAAGCAATCCAATGTTGGCTAACCAAATCACTTCGAGGATACAAAACAATTTCCTTAAGATCAACATTACCTTGTGCAACATCCATTACCAATCCTTCATATTTTGGTGTTGAGATTGTCCCATCAGCCTTCAGAACCCATCTTTGTGAAGCTAAGCCATTGCATTTACCAATCACAATTCTCTGTTTTGATTCAATTGAAGAAGCTGTCACACAAAGACTATGGTCGTTATTTACTCTAATACTTCCATCACTAAAAACTGCCCAAGATTGTTCATTCTTGTTCTTCACACATTCTTCTAACCCAATATTTGTATTTTCCTCTGTTGCTTCCAAACACATTTGTTTCACCCCAATAATTGAAGCTATAATTGGTTCCACATAATTCCCAACTCTCCACCCTTGATTTCCACAATATTTGTTCTTCTTCATTGACAAACTGTTGTCATTGATTCCATTGTTTGATGTCAACACAAGATCATAAGCTGGGTTCATGATTGTCCCACTAATTGAAACATCCCAAGTTGCATCTTCTTGGCTGACCTTATTACAATTTTGAATCACAGCTAAAGGATTTGCTTTGGACTTATTCGGGATCAAACATTTGTCTGAGGATCGAATCGTGTGATCCCTATGAAACGTCCATTGTTGATTTGCTTGTTGTCCACATGGGGATGAAATAACGTGAGAACCATCACGAGATACATCCGCACAAAGCCCATCTTGTCCGCTAATCCGCACGGTTCTTTCCTTGACATAACATCGAGGATTGTGATGATCGGCGACGGTAGCGGTAGGCATCTTGATGTAATCTTGGATATTGCAATGGTATAATTGCAATGCAAGATTAGAAAGTATGAGTGGGTAGTATATACTATCCACTTCAATAGGTTCATTTTTCGAGTTGTATAGCGTTACGCTACTCCCGAATAGTCCTTGTAAAGAATTCGATGCTTGGATTTCTAACGAAAGTTCCGACCAATTGTCTTCTAAGCTCAACATTGCGAGGTCGGGTGTGAAGGCTTCTCCATTCTTTATGCTGTTAACGATGCGTTGTTCGATGAATTTGAATTTGGCGGATTCGAGGACCATTTGAAATACAATGAGGAACGAAACGGGGGCTAGAACAGGATCGTAATGAAACAAGTTGGCAATGGCTGCGTTCGATGGTTTGAGACCAAGGGGAGTGGCTTCTCTTGTAGCATTAGCTGCTATTTCAATGGATTTAAAGGAACTATCGAAATTGAGAAGATTTTGATTTGTTTTGGGGAAGAGAATATCAAAAGCAAATTTTGGAGCATTTGAAAAGAAGTAAGAATCATCATCTCCCGCAAGATATGCAACAACACTCATATCTTGTGCATCAACGGCAAGAGTGATTGTATCGCCGGGTTCGTTGCCGGTGTCAATGAGATGAAAACGATCGGAATTTGATAAGGAGTGCTGGAGCACTGGAATGCCATAGAGCTCATTGGTTTTAGACCCAAATTTCTGACGAATAGTTTGGATGTAGCTTTGGTAAACATCAACAACGGGTCTCTTCGATAAGGCATTGGTGGCGATAGATAGTGTCACAATGAAAGCTAATAAAACTCTCATCTTTGTTTTTGCTTAAACTCACTCCCAAACTATGCTTCTTTTCTTGCCTTTTATAGTATTTTAAATTTCTTTTTTTTGTAATTGTTTTTTACAATTGCACTACTTTTAAAATAATTTTGGTTTATTCCATTATTTTTATTTTAATAATTTGATAAAGGGATGACGTCTCCTTCGTCTTTTCTTTTTTTCCTTTCGTCTTCTCCCCTCTCTCTCTTCCCTTTTTTAAGTTTTTTTTTTCTTTTGCAATTGTTCTACTTTTACACAATTTTATTTACCAATTTTTAATGTTTGTTTTTATAAAATAAAAATGATTAAATTGTTTAAAATATTGCTGTGTTTTAATAAAAATTATTAACATTTTAAAAAAGTATTGTGTTCTTTAACCTAAAATAATATTGAGAACTAAAATGGTGACTTATTATATCATTTAAATAACAATCATTGTTAAAGAGTTTTCTTTTAAATTACATATAAAGCAAATAGATTCAGAGAAAACACCTAAATTAACTATGAAATTTCATAAATTTTCTAAACTAAAATTTATTTTCTTAGATAGAAATTCGTATATTTTTTGGACAATTATAACCTTATCATCATTATTAATTATATATAATATTCGAAATTAAATTTAAATTATTTCCTTATTCACGTCACATTCAATTTATTATGATTTTGATAACTTCCTTATTTAAATTTGTAACTTTATTTTAGAAATAAATTAGAAATAGTTTTTAAATTAAGTATAAAATAAGATCTTTTCTAATATGGAATAATATACTAATTAATTATAATTGTATAATGGTATAAAATAAGATTTTTTAATTTTCATTCTTATACCGTAAACTACATCATTCCTTCCGAAATTGACTTTAAAATATATGTTTATATAGTAAATATTATTAAAAAAGTAGTAAATTATAATATACAATGAAAATTTCTTATATACTTATTGTCACTTTATATATTTTTTTAATTAACAATATATAATTTAATATACTCGTAAAATATAATAGTTTTTTATGTGATTTATTATATATATATACCCCATATTATTTACAATAAATATACGGTAAACTACATAATTTCGACAGAATTTTGGATTAAAATATATGTTTATATAGTAAATATTACTAAAACAGTAGTAAACTATATATTCACAATGTATCTATAATATATGGTGTGAATACATACATATTATCAATGTATACACATATATACCACTTCATATACACAATAACACATATATAATGATATACAGTAAGACCTCTAAACTCTTTCCTTCGATAATTTTTAAATGAACAATAGATACTTTAATATTATCACTTTATATATATTTTAAACGAACAATATATACTTTAATATATCTATAAAATATAATAGTTTTGTTATGTGATTTAGTATATATATACCTAATCTTATTTACAACATTAGTATTTAGTGACGTATAGTTCTAATAATTTTTTACAGGATGGCTAGAACCTTCATTATATTTTGTTTGCCTATTTAGTTTACCAATTAATGGAGTATCACAAATATACTCAATATACCCTAATCTTTATATTTTTCGAAATATACAGCAGTAACCTCGAATTTTAGATCCAAATTATGTCTAAAAATACTGTCTTTGCCGGTCATCAAACTTTTTCTTCTTCACCGCCGAAATCTCTCAAGTTTCTCAGTATAAATGGTTGCTTCTACGATTATAATGGAAGGAGTATACCACGGTGTTCGAGGAAGGAAAGTTTGAATCGTGGTTGATTTCTTTCCTAAATCGCAACCCACGTTTTTTTTCATTTATTTTTTATTTATAATCAATTTAATATTAGGAATGAGTATATATATGTAATTTATGCCCTACATTTATGTGATATATAGGTCAATTTAGGACATTTGTGAAACTTATTAGAAATTCAGGTCTATCATATAATATCATATATCAATTTAGGATATCTTAGTTAAAATCCCTTTCTTCTTTGCAAAATTCGAATAATTCAAAATTGTCATACCTTTCTTTTAATTTATTACACAACATATTGAAAAATCTTTTATTGTTAAATATTTTGATTTCAAATTCTCATGAATGTGATAACAAAGAAAAATCATGGCTTTCGTTTTTTCTTGATTAATCGTTATACTTTCTTCTTTGATTGTATTTTCAAGATTCACAGCGTCGAGATGCATCTTAGTATTAAGAACCTATATTAAATAATTTCTACCGTTAATATGAAGGACCGTAAATTCTAGTTTTGCAAAATTTGTCATGGTAACACTATCTAAAATACTTTAATTATATTAGAAATTTAATATACACAAATATACAAAATAACATTTTTATAATAAAGTGAGAAAATCTGACATAACTTCAGCGGAGGAGATGGCTAGAGCTCGTGCTGAAAAAGTGTTATAAAAATTAGGCACGATAGGGATATGGATATCAAAGAAACACAGTAACAAAATAGTTATAATATAATATATGAAGAAGAAAGAAATTAAGGAAATTAAGAAAAAAGAAATTCTCTAAAAACATTCCACTTTCTCCAAATTTTTGGGATTTTAGGGGTATTTTACAAAAGCCACTAAATATCATGACAAGCATGGAGTAGATTACATGTCCACTAAAATATAGCATCTTTAATATATTTGACAAATGTGTTGAATGTATAGAAAAATGACACACAACAGGCAATGACAGTATACTAATATTTATAATACTAATGATAGTTTTTGCTTTTTGTTTTGTTTTTTGGTTTCCTATTTTTGTAATTTTTTTTTTGTGTGAAGTTACCATGCCTTTCACGTGGTGATGCATTTAGATATCTCTATTTATATTTGTGTGTTTTGTGAAGTTTCCATGCTTTTCACGTGGTGACACTGTATATATAATACAATACTTTGGGATTAGATGCTTTTATATATTTTCTCATCGTAATATGCAGAATATACAATGGTACAAATTTCCTAATCTATTTATCAAATTAAATATTCCATACTCAATAATATAATTCTTTTGCAAGATAAACATTACTTTTAATACAGGGAAATTTCCCTATGTCAATAATATTTAGTAATAATAATGTCGTCCCTTTTTATAAATGGTAAATATGACCATTTTTTAATTAATTTATTTAATTCCGTTAATTATTTTTAAAATGGCAAAAATATCCCTTTCCGTATTTTCCTTTCCGAATGTCTAGTGTTCTTCCGTTTCCAAATTTCCAAATTTTCAGTCTCCTTCCATTTAATTCGAATTTTTGGTCTCCTTCATTCACGATTTTACAGCCTCCTTCCTTCTCGATTTCTAGTCACCTTCTTCCTTCCTTTCGCGTTTTCTTTTCTAGGCTCCTTGCTCGTACGATTTTGATTTCATAATATTCTTTTTTTTTTTTTTTCGTTTATTTTTGTGTTCTCCGATTTTCATTTCAGCATCTTCTTCTTCTTTTGATTACGATTTCGTGTTCTTGCATGATTTTTATTTTGGTCTATTCTTTGTTTACGATTTCTGTGTCTACGTTTATCTCCATAAATGTTCTTTGAATCATTTTGGTTTTCGATTGCTTAGTCTTTTTTTTCTTCTATTTATTTAGGACTTTTTTCAATCCGATTTTAGAGTTATGGTTAAACTTCCAACATTTGTTTTCACAATGGTCAATTAGAAAACAACTCTTACAAAAACTCCAAAAGACAATTTGTCTTGTTTGCTAGTTGAGTTTATAGTGCGATGTCAACATGAACTTTATTCAATTGGCACCTCTATGTTCGTGTGGACTCTGTCCTAGGTTCAAATCTCCTCACTCTTGCGTGTTTATTACAACACATTTTCAAAAAAAAAAAGAAATTATAGTGTGATATCTTCTTGTGAAGACTTTCTTGTCGGCATTCTGTTTTCAACCACCTAAAACAAATACAAAATTAAGAAATTGGTGTAATATGTTATAGAAGACTACCCAAATTTAAAACAACATATATATATTAGAGGGTTACCACAAACTAATTAAATATATCATATGACTATCAGAGGACTAGATACATATTGAAAATGTAACTACTAGAAGGCTACCCAAATTTAAAACAACTTATATGTATCAAAAGGCTATTAGAAACTAATTTGATATATCGTACAACTATCAGAGGCCTATTAGACCGATATCAAAAACTATAAAAGGGCTACTCAAATTAAAACAATATATATGTATCATAGGACTGTCACAAACTAATTTGATATATTAGACGATTATTATAGAGCAATCAAAAAGCTATAAAAAATTATAAAATGGCTACTTAAATTACGGAAAGATTGTGTGCCATAAATCTGAAAGGAGGGTAGTTTTGTCTTTTTCTTTTAGGCCTATTGACAATTTTAGGTTTTTCTTTTAAATTATTTTTTTTGTTTTTTTTTTTTTTGCAAGCAACCCTTTAATGTACGTAAATATATATACATATATTCATAGGCAGAAACATTATACCAAGAAATTCTTTTCCTCATAAGGTATCATCTTCAAATTGTGTTCCTAATTTTATGATTGTATATTAAGATTTATATTATCAAACTATTGAGTATTATTTGAGATCACTAATCACTTTTGCTATATAATTGTAATAATGGGTTTAAACATAATTACAATGATATATTTGTATGCACTGAGAATAAATTATTCAATAATAATAATAAGAAAAAATATTTTAAAAAATAGCAAAATATTAAATCATAATACTAAGTAGCTATTTAAGGATTTTTTTTTATGTTTTGTAAATATTAAAGTTGTTTGAATAATATGAAATAGGAATTGCATATCCACATTTTCTTTAGTAATATATTATATCAAATAATAATAATAACAATAAAGATAATATAATGTCTGACCACTTTTGCAGGATATTACTATTAATCTGCTATTTCTAGGGAGAAAAAAACACTAATAACAGCTTTTGCTTTTGTTTTGTTTTTCTTTTTTTGCTTGGTTACCACGCCTTTCACGTGGTGATGCTTATGGATATATCTATTTATATTTTTGTGGTCTCCATGCTTTTCACGTGGTGACGCTATATATATATATATACAATACTTTGAGATAAGATGGTTAATACTTTGAGATAAGATGGTTTTCCAGGGTGATTTGGAAAAGTAGTGTGATTTTATATTTAAATTAAAAAAATGGTGGTTTTAAAATAATTTAAATAAAATGGGTTGTTTTTTTTTTTGTCATTTAATGGATTCTTTTTTATTTATTTTTTTAAAACATCAATTCACCAATTTTTATTCTCTCTCCTTCTCTTTTATTGTTATAGTTTTAAATTTTAATGATTTATTAATCATTGTATTCTTAGTTATTTAAAAAAAAGAAATTCATATCGACTATTATTTACTTAATTATTTTAAACTTAATGATTTTTTAATAATTTTTGTAATAATTTATTATTTCTATTTTTTTATTATGCACATCCGTATTTTTTTTGTAATGTGTTTGATAATTTCTTCTTTTATTTTATTATAATGTTTTTATTTTCAATCTATTTAATAACAATGTTTATAATGTTTTGATAATTTTGCCAATAATTTAAGCTTTAGAAAATGATTTTTTGAAAAATTTATGTAATCAATCTATATGTTTTCCTTTCTTTTGTTATTTTGGATGTATCAAGTTCATACTGTAAATCTTAAATCGACACCATTTTAAAAAAGATGGATCCAAATACATAAAATTTAAATTTAATTAAAACATTAAAAGAATTAATCACTCATACTTATAAAAAAAACATTAAAAGAACTAATCAATCATACTTATAAATAAAACATTAAAATAATTAACAATGTTCATAATACATATACTTTTATTCTTGTGTATTTGGATCAATCTTTTTAAAAACAGTACCAATTTAAGAATTGTAGTGTAAACTCGATACATCCAAAATAAGAAAAGAAAAAAAAAAATTAGATTAATTATATAAATTTTTTAAAAAATTATTCCCTAATCTTTAAATTAACCATCTCTATCTACTTTTTCATCCTTTGAAAATACATGACTTATGCGGTTGTCTTCTTAATATGTCAAACTATTTATGGATATGACCAATGACAATAATAAATGTTGATAGCAATATATGGATAAGGGCACTCACTTGTGACATTAACAGTAACTTTATATATTAAAGAAGAGATTACTTATAAAACAAAGAAACATAGCTTGGATCACCTATTTTATAGAGTTTTCTACTCTTAATATTCTTTATAGTAGAAATTTTTGGTTGTTTCCTACTCAGCCTTGGTTTTGGAATACGTGGTCGAGCTAGGCTACGTTGTTCCTTTGGATTTAATCTCGACTACCAGAACCCATTTCTGCTCTTCATTGCTTTGTCTAGAGATTCACATGTTGTCCTTCGATCAAGATAATCTTACAACATTAGCCATAATTTCAAACCAAAATCTATAATGCAACCTCTGCATTTTCTAACATTTGTTTTCACCTTGGTCAACCTTGATCGCATGATTATCTAATATTAAAGTTGAAAAGATGTTGAGGAAAGGATGCACAACATATCTTGCTGAAGCTTGATCAAGATATTCTTGTGATGAATGAGTTCTTAGATGTTTTTCCCGACGATTTATCAGGATTGCAAAGTGATAGGGAAGTAGAGTTCACCATCAAATTGTTACCAGGAACAACACCAATCTCTCAAACACCGTACAAAATGGCTCCGATAGAACTAAAGGAGTTGAAGGTGCAGTTACAGAAGTTAGTAGACAAGGGATATATCAAACCTAGTGTATCTTCTTGGAGAGCCTCTTTTTTATTAGTAAAGAAGAAAGATGGTACGTGTAGGTTATGCATAGACTATAGGCAGTTGAACAAGGCCACAATATGTAATATGTATCCCTTTGATGGAATACGATACATGTGCAGCGAAAATAACGAATCTATTCTACTTTAAATGCAACTAAACTACTTAGTGTTTAACATGGTTAAAAAGCCGGCCTAATTAAAATAAATTAGGGTCAAAGAACATACGTACCTTCGTTGCTTCTCGTTCCTCAAAATCTCTTCACGAACTCGAATCGGGGATCATCGCTAGTATTGATCCGATATTCTTCAAACTTAGAACTGTTAGAAAGAGTCATACACAACGGAAAAAAGGAATTGAAAATTACCCTAATTGCACCTATTAAACATGCAATCCTAAACTAAAAGAATTAGGGTTTAGGAAAAAATATACCTTGTAACTATTCGAATATGAACGCCTATACCTCTCACGAAATCGAATGGACCACCACTAATAGTCACCTACTATCCTTTGGACGAAGAACCGGATTGTGGAACCTGATTGAAGAAGAAACCAAGATAGAGATTTTTTAGAGAGATATTAAAATTGGAACGGAGGGTTTTTTTTTTTCTTTTGGTGTGAGAGAGGTGAAGAAAAAAATAATTTAGTAAAAGATAAAATTTTGAATTTTTTAACAAAATTCCAAAAGTTTTTTAAACTAAAGATTAAAAACTAATTTATAAAGAAATTACATGCAAAATGCATGCAATTTAATTCACCATAACTCAACACCTCATAATCCACTAACCTTTAGTGGAATTATTCACCATTCCAATTTTTATTAGTGGGCTTGGTGTCATCACCATGAGCCTCCACATAGCCCACTAAGAGTTAGTGAGATTATCCAACAAAATGTTGCATTTTTCCACTAACTTTAGTAAATGGGTAAAATGGTCATTTGACCATTCAACACTACAAGAGAGTACTGTTTTTCTGACGCGTTACAACGTCGAGAAAGATTGCAAAGAACGTTAGGACAAGCTCTCCCGACGTACAACGCAACATCGGGACGTGCGTCGGGACAACTGTGTCGGGAGATCCATCTTCGACGCACCAGAATAGTGCGTCGAACGTTCATATCTCCTGACGGCACGTTCAGTGATATCCCTTATGCGTCAGCTTACCCATAACGATCTACCGACATTAGCCACGTGTCGGGAGACGTTCATATCTCTTGACGGCATGTTCAGCGACATCCATTATGCGTTGGCTTACCCCTAAATATCTACCGACGGTGCGTCGTCAAACGGTCCTCCGATGCCGTGTGCATGCGTCCGAAATAGTCAGTTTTCTCGATGCAGCATTTGAGTCGGGAATTCCGTTTATTTTTTTTAGTTTTTTTTCTATTCAATTTTGATTTAATTTAAATTAAAATTGAACAACCAAAATAGTCAATAATATATCAAAATTGAAATTGTATTATAATTACATAAATGTCAGAAGAACATAATCTGAAATTAAAAAAAAAAGGGACATGAAAAAGGAAATTAAAACAAGAAAGCCGCAGACGCCTCATGATCCTCCATGTGTCCGACTCAATTCTTCAATCATCATTTCTTCCATTTGTCTAGACTGCATCTAGGAGAACCTTCTCTGCTCTTCAATCATGAGTCTAATTTCTTGAATCTCAAGTCGTTGCTCAATGAGGATTGCATTAGCTTCTTCGACTGCTGTAGAATGTGAAGAAGTGGTCAAAGAACTACTACCTGAACATTTGCGGGACTTGGGCCTGGGTCCCCAACCAAGACCTTTTGAGTAGCCTAGATGCTTACCCAAAACCATCTCGCAAATATCATCATCAGAGAGTGGCTGAGCCCTCTGGGGTAGGCTGGGACTGAAGTACCAGCATTTGACTCTACAACAAATAAAATTTTATATAAGTTATGAATTAGAGAAAGGTTAAGTACATAATTTAAACAAAGTCAAGTTCAAACTAACATGTGCATCTGCAGCCGCAGGTGAAATGAATTATCCACTCCGAGCGTGGGTTTCTCTAAATAATTAAAGTAGGTCGACTGGTAGACCTCGTTCTTCAGCAAGGTCATGCTGTCGTTGTAGAAACAACTTCGACCCACTACTATGACTATAAGGCTGCTTCTGCCTAGCAGCCTTATTCATCCGTGATTGCTCCTACATGAAAATGTTTGTTAAGAGTACACACGACCGTTAAGAAAATTAAGTAAAATAACATATATCATTGGAATTCGTAAATCTCATCACCTGAAATGCACGACTCATGTAGTGATCGAAAAGGAAGTGCCAATCTTCAATACGTCCCACCAATATGTTAGGTGGGTTGGCACGTGCTTGTTCTGGGTCGCTGTACCGTTTGAAATGTCTGTGACAGTCGCCCCTAAACTCTTTAAAAGAAGTAAGCATCTAATGCTCAACAAATCTAGTAAGTGTTTGATCGTTGAAATCAAGCACGAAAAATCATTACAAACGAAAAGATGTACCACGTTAGTTTCGTTTATATAATGATGTGTATGAATCTACAGAAAAACTAATGCAATCTTGAATTTACCTGCAGATCGCCCTTGACAACGTCAATGTATTCTCTTCCAACATCAGCCCACTTAAGGCAGAGGACTGGAAATGTATTTCTCACACACACGCCAATGGTCTTGCTGAACCGGACAGCGTGTGGAGATATTGGCTTCTCCGCTCCTTGAGCTATGGTAATTGGAATTCTACCATTTCTCTGAACGTACCTCTCTAACTCCAAGTTTTGAGACTGTTGATGCCTCATGTGAGTCGGAGTAGGTTGAGACACGTCTGTTGTAGAAATGAAGTTATGTTAGAAACAAATCGTGACTAAAAAAAATTGTTCGTAATTAACACTCACCTGATGTGTCACCCACTGAGGACGTCGTCGGTCCCACGTTGTTCAAATCATGGTCAAAAGTAAGAAATAGAGCATCTGTGTCCTCAAAATTACTATGTCAGAATGGAGAAGACATAGTACCTGTACACATATAACTCAAAATTAATGAAACAAATATGACTACATGAAACTGAATGCATAAAATAATGAAATATGTGGATACGTGGTTCAACATCATTCGTCATCACTAGATTCACTTTGATGGGACAATTGATCATCCTCATCGTCTATGAAGTCGTCAGCAATAACGTTCGAACGAATTGGTCTTTCAACAACTGCAGGATCAACGTCGGGTCTGCATAGAGTGTCATCCTCAACTGTCTCTTCGACGTGATGTTCGTCGTCAACGATTTCCACTATATTCAGTTGTTCATTGTCGATATCATCAACTTCCGGCACATCCCAAATCCGTTTATTCTGGACCACTTGAACAACCCTCCAATTTGTACCATTTTTTTGGGTCCTCTATGTAAAATACTTGGTGTCCTTGCGTTGCAAGGATGACTGGTTCGTCGGAGAACAAAAAATGGGACGTGTTGATTGATTTGTAACCTAACTCCGTATGTGTCCTATGACTTTTGCTGTTGTCTGTGTCATACCACCGACACTTAAGTAGCCAGACACGTCGTCCCATGGGATAATGACGTCCAACACTTCATCGATAACACCGTAGAAATTATTATTCTCTCCATCGACTACCATTACTCCATTGTTTTGAGTAGTGCTTCTGGAATCTCGTTCTACAGTGTGAAATCTCACTCCACCGACAATGCATCCACTATAAGACCGAACGTCAGGAGCTGGTCCCATCACAAGCAAAAATACATCAGTGGAAATGTTTTCTCTCTCACGCATTTCTATGACCTGATTTTTGAACCATTAAGGAAATGCTCGTTGGTGTCTTCTGTTAAACTTTCGAGCATTTTGAACTTGTGGACGTATCAAACGCAAGTGTCTTCTAATAACGAAATGTTATATAATGAAGACGTAAAACATCAATTATAAGATGAGGTAAGTGAAAGGTTATAAATGCTTACTTGCAGTACTCCGATATTTCATCTACATTGTTGAGAATGTACTAGTGAAATAGACGTTTCTCTTCCTGTGATAGAGGGCAAACACTTGACGCCCCTAATGGTCTTACTTTCTGAATGAAGACTTCGAACTCACCCATCACCTCATCATTCGGAATGCTATCATCGTTCCGTTCATCTCTAGTGAATCGCGTCTCAATTCCACTTAGGTATTGCGAACAAATGGTTCCTGATTCATTCATCAGATATGCTTCTACAATAGACCCCTCAGGACGTTCTTTGTTACGCACATACTATTTTAATGTGCGTAAACTTCTTTCAATAGGATACATCCAACTGTAAGAAACTGGTCCAACAATCTTGGTTTCGCATGGTAGATGAACAACAAGATGTACCATTACGTTGAAGAAGGCAGGTGAAAATATTCTTTCCAATTTACAAAGTATGACTATAATATCTACCTGTAGTCTGCCCAACTCACTTACTCGTATCGTTCTGGCACACAAATCACGAAAAAAGTTACACAGTTCAGTAACAGCGGTGTATACATTTTTTGGTAAGAAAGCTCGAGCACAAATAGGTAGAAATCGTTGTAGCAAAATGTGACAGTCGTGCGTTTTGAGATCTAAAATTTTCCCTTCTTTTTCATGCACACATCGAGAAATATTAGAAATGAATCCATCGAGAAACTTCACTGATTTCAAGAACTTGCAAAACTCAACTTGCTCGCTGCATTAACTTGTAACTCGCATGTGACTTCACCAATCGGTTACCAACTTCTATGAGATGTAAATCTTTTCTAATTTTCAAATCTTGTAGGTCCAATCGTGCATTCATAGTGTCTTTGGTTTTTCCTTCAATATTCAACAACGTTTCAATCAAGTTGTCGCAAACGTTCTTTTCAATATGCATTACGTCTAGTTTGTGACGTAATAATAATCTCTACCAGAAAGGAAGTTCGAAGAAAATGCTTCGCTTAGTCCAATTAAGAGCTCTCTTTCTTTTTTTATCCTTTAATGCATGATGTTTACTAAGAACTGGAAATTCCAATTGATCTACTTGTTCTATTACTTCGTGACCATTCATTACCACTAGAGCAGCCCTACGTTCTACCTTGCCATCGTGCAGCCTACTTCTCCACCAAACATGGTTCTCAGAAAGATAATGTCGATGTCCCATGAAATATATTTTTTCTCTTATCCCGAAGGACGATCTATCTCCCATGCATATGGGACATGCCTGATACTCTTTTGTACTCCACCCCGATAAATCACCATAAGGTGGAAAGTCATTTATCGTTCAAAACAAGGCTGCATATAACTGAAAGAAATTACTGGTAAGGGAATCATACGTACGCACCCTAAAAGTCCATAACTGTTTAAGTTCCTCAATCAAGGGTCTAAGGTAAACATTAATTTCCCTACCAGGAGATTTTGGCCTGGGAATGAGCAATGTCATGAAAAAAGTTGACTCTTTCATGCATTTCTAGGGTGGCAAATTGTAAGAAATTAACACAACAGGCCACATACTATACAAGGTACTCATATGACCGAACGGATTAAAACCATCTGAAGTTAACCTCAGATGAATGTTCTGTGCATCTGCAGCGAAATCAGGAAATTTAGAATCAAAATGTTTCCATCCATCCGCATCGGCTAGATGTCTTAACACATCATCTGTTTGAACACGTTTGTCATGGTGCCATCTCATGTTAGAAGATCCTTCTTGCGGAACAAATAAGCGTTGCAATCTCGATATCAAAGGAAAGTGATGTAATACCTTATGCAGAATTTTTTCCCTTTGTTATCAGGACTAACCTTATACCGAGACTTACCGCAAGTTGGACAAAACTACAAATCCTTAAACTCTTTCTAATATAGGACACAGTCATACTTACAGGCATGAATAGTTTCATATCCCAGCCTCAAGCACGTAATTTTTGTTTAGTTTTGCAGAATGAAGTAGGAACGTTGGTACCACACATTGGAAACACACTCTTTATTAAGTCTAACATCATGTCAAATGACTTGTTACTCCAAACGTTTAAAACCTTTATGTGCATCATCTTAATCAAAAACTTTAGAGAAGAATATTCAGGACAACCGGGGTATAACTGAATACGAGCTTCATTCAATAAGTCATGAAATATGTTTGATGTTTCTTCTTCTATATCTACACCAATCGGAGCTTCTACTTCCCGTTCGTTTTCAACCTGAGCTTGTAAATCGTTAAGCATATCAAACATTTCATCTTCTTCATCAAAAGGGTTTACTACTAGTTCCTTCATCAAATGGGTTACTACTAGTTCCTTCATCAAAAGGGTTACTACTAGTTCCTTCATCAAAAGGGTTACTACTAGTTTCTTCATCAAAAGGGATACTACTGATTCCTTCGTCTAACCTCTCAATACCTCTATGTAAGTTCACTAGATCTCCATGATACAACCATTCTGTATAGGAGGGGGATATTCTGATGGTCAATAGATGTCGCTCCACATCCTCTAATGAGTACCAATTTGAGTTCATATATCTTTTACATGGACACCTTATTCGTTCGTAAGCATCGACGTGCAACTTGACAATCTCTAAAAATTGGGACACACCCTCTCTATACTCAACCGATAATTTATTCCTAAGTTTCATCCAACTCTTATCAATCGTCAAACACCTAAAACATGAAACTGTTTGATCATTAGTCCTATATTACTGATCCCTATCAAACCCTAAACTTAATTACTCTATGAATAAATTATGGGAAATCATCCATCTCTTTTAGCTGAAAGATAAGTTCAAACCTACAAAAGGCTACCATAACTGCAGGATAGCCAGAACAAACAACCTAACTAAACACTATATCTACTAGCATACAAAAACATAATCCATACATTTGGATTTCATAAAACACGCAATTTCATTCATACATTTGTTTTATTTACATTAATCAAACACTCAATCCAGAACAAACTTAGAATTTCATTAACAATTCATTCATATACATTAATAAAACACCCTATCCAGAAGAAACTTGCAATTACATTAACAATTCATTCATACATTTGTTTTATTTACAATAATCAAACACCCAATCCAAAACTAAAACATAATTCAAAATCCAATTCCTATAATAAAAACTAATTCAAAATCGTAATTTCTAATTCAAAATCCTAATTTGTAATGTAAATAAAACAAAAACAACATCAAAGTATATATACCGATATGCAATGACAACGACAACGGTAACGGGGAAGACAACGGCGACGAATCAGAGCTTCTTCACGATCTCCCTCTCGGTCTCCCTCTCCCTCTCTCGATTTTCTTTCTTTTTTCTTTCTCTTCTGTTTCCATTCTGTAAAGAATGGAGTTAAAAAGATAGAGAACTCCAGACGCACAACGAAAACATAAAAAATATGGTGCTATTCCCAATGTAATTAGTGACACGTCGGGAATTCCATAATCGTATTCTCGATGCCATTAGTGATACGTCGGACATCCCTACACCGTCTTCCCGACGCTAGTAGTGACACATCGGAAATCCCTACCATATCCCGATGCACCTGTCACCACGTCGGAGGAAGGCTAAACGGTACAATTAATGATCTGCCCTTCCTCCGACGTAACACTGTAGACGTCGGGAATAGGTCTCCTATTTTCGACGCACCTGCCACCATGTCGGAGGAAGGCTAAACGGTACAATTAATTGTCTACCCTCTTTCGACGCAACAGGATGCACATCAGGAATAGGTACCATAATCCCGACGCACCTGTGACCACGTCGGAGGAACCCTAAACCACTCCGACGCAGTTTTGTCTGCATTAGGAGAAATTTCTTCCCCCGACGTGGCGTAAGCGACGTCGAGAAACTCCCGATTTCTTGTAGTGCAAGTCAAAATCAAACTTTGACTTTTCCAAGTTAAAAGTCAACATTTTAACTTTTTACAATTTTGACCGTCTTGACTAAATTCAACCTCCCGAGCATGAATCCATATTCATTTTCTTAAAATTAAAATCATATTTGAATCTATAGCCGAGATCAAAGTTTGACTTTTCAAAAATTTATGATTAACTAGCTAAACTCTTTTAGACGAGTTAATCAACATTCGTTAACTAACGAGTCATTCCACTAAAGTTCCGAAGTTGCACTCACCTCACTATAGATATATTTGTGTCCATTTGATAAAACCATGATCAGTAAGTTAATCCTTCACGGGTTGTTCGTAACCTCAGCTGGGTCAAAATACCGTTTTACCCCCGAGACTACATCTTGCTCCTTAAGTCCCACTGATCCACTATTGAACAATTGGTTTAAGGTCCAACATATAAACTTGATCCCTCTCAGGCCAATGAGAGGGTGAGGCCCCTTGTTCAAGACTTGGATTCAATGTTTAAGAGAACAACCGATCTACTAACTATAAAGCGGGTAGGAGTGATTCCTGTCTTGCATCCTATGTTCCCAGCTATCCACCTGATCTTACCCCTAAAATTTGGAGGCTTATTAGGCCAATGCTGATGAGCTGTCGTTACCTCCAAATTGTTCTATCATTTTGATCTAGAAAAGGTAAAGGGAAGTGGCCTTTAAGAATTACCTCGCTTAGCTTTCTATAATTGATACACATGCGCCAACAATTTAAAACATGAGGAGAAACGAAGTTATCTTGATTATTTTCCACAATGGTCTTACTTAAATTTCGTAAGTAGTTCTCTCTCAGGATATAACAGATTACCTTTCTTATGAAAGCAACGTTTCATCCATAATCTCCCATGAATTTTACTTTATAAAAATAAACCAAACTTGAAAACACTACAAAATGGATAAATATTTTATTAAAAAAAATTAATGTAAAAAAGTTATAAAGAATAATTTGAATAAAAGACATATATTCATATATAATTCATGGTCATTCAAATAGTCATGTCTCTTCAAGTTGTTGGTTAAAAAAAAAAAATATTTATTCATGAAATAATGCAACTCTACACAAATAATCAAATACTATTTATTCCAATCAAAATTGAGATGCGCCACTAATTAAGGCATCAAAATAAGACCCTTTTCAAAGTCAAAGGAATCTGCAATGTTTGTGGTGTATTAAATGAGAGGTAGGGGTGTACCTCACAATTCAAGCCTAAGAAATCTTCAATTGGAATATGGTTCAGGTAGAAATGTGAGATAGAGTGGTCACTCATTTTAAGCAATGATAAATGGATCATATGCCATATGATAGACAGGTGATGTCATGGAAATACATGCTGGATTGAAAATTGAGTTGTAATATCAATTTGCGTTCATAATATGTGTCCCCTGCCCACTCTCATTGTTTAGCTTGACCATGTGGGTCGCATAAGGAGTATACTTATTATTGATGGTTGAGTTTGTAAGCATGGCTCCACGTATATGTCTTCTTCTAAATTTAGGTCATTTTCTAAAGCTCTTTTTATTTTCCAAGTAGGAGTATCGCATTCTTTCAAATAATACCGATAATGTTAAAAGTTGTGTGTTTGATAATTATTTGACTTTTTTTTATCTACACATTTTGGAAATTAAGTTTATAAATGCTTCCTTCTTCTAAATTTCTTAATTTGTTATCTACTTTCTTTTAATGTTGTAAAAAACAAACTATTGACGTCTTCATGATTTCAACTCATAAGCCTTTGATTATTTCAATCGTGTGACATTTGTTATCTACTCTTTTATAAGTTTCTTAGACCTCATTTTGTAACCATTTCAATTTTTTGTTTTTTATATTTCTTTTTCTATTTATTAAAAACAAAACTATATTTGGTAGTTGATTATTTTTTTTTGAAAAGTAAAATGTATTTTTTGAAAGCTTTCTTTTTCATTTTCAATTTTTCTTCCCAGTTTTAAAAACAAGTTTCTTGTTTAAAAACTATAATGTAAATTAGTTACCAACCACCCTTATTTTTTAAATATTAATTTAAAAAACAGAAAAGAAATGGATCACCAAAGATGCCCTTTATTTTAACTATCATTCACTTTACATATTGAGATATTTGAGTACAACTTGTTTGAATTTTTTTTTTTTGTTTTATTTAGGAAGGCCAATATGTCATTGAATCAAACACCTACAAATGAATTCAAATTAAGCTAGATTTTACAATTATTTTTATGGGGATGTAATTAGGGGAACAATCCATATTTGATTATATGGTTTGGAGAAGACTTTTGTTGATTATGAACAATGAAAGATTAATACCTGATACCTCCAATAATTTCAACCATGACATTGCAACTATGTCCCTTATTTCGCAAACTACAAAAATAAAATATCACAAATAATTAACAAGTAACAGAATATAAGAATAACAATCGAGAAATATCAGAAATGTCATAGTAAGCATAGTTAAGCAGTAAAATTGGCATATACGCTCTTTTAAAGTTAAATATCTCTATCTGCATATACTGTACTAAAAAAAATGAAAAACAACTAAAAAGTGAAC
The DNA here is from genome assembly GCA_025688845.1 of Cucumis hystrix. NCBI lineage: Eukaryota > Viridiplantae > Streptophyta > Magnoliopsida > Cucurbitales > Cucurbitaceae > Cucumis > Cucumis hystrix. The sequence continues at coordinate 4,272,998 of CM046891.1, read as the reverse complement.
AAAGAATTTAATACAAAATCGATTTGAATTCTCTTCCCAGGCCCTAAAATATATATGAATTAATGAAATATATTGAGTGGCCCTATATTTAAGTACGTGACTGAAAAAAGGAAAAATAAATAAATAGAAATGATTAAAAAGAGAAATTAAACATCTGCTTGAGTATATGCCAAATCAGATCATCTGCCTAAAGCCACCTCCAAATTAGAGTTTGTGAGAATCCAAATGCAACGGATGATCTTCACAATAGCTTTTCATCAACATTCAAGTCAACCCCCTGCATCGAGAAAATTTGATTTTATAAACAATTGCAATGAATAACATTCAAATATGATAATTATGAATATAACAACTTTGGTTATTGTATCCATTTAAACCTCAAACTAATAATTATCAATTTAGAACTTAAATTTTTCTAAGTGTATCAATTTTAGACCTTCAATTTATATAAATGTATCAATCTAAACTCATGTTTTACTTGAACACACCTATAAAATTTGAGGATTTAAAATGATAGACTTTTGAAAGTTCATGGTTTATATTGATACATTTTTTAAAACTTAAGGTTCAAATTGATACAACTATTATTTTAGGATTTAAATTGAATAGAATTTCAAAAGTTTAGGGTTCATATTGATACAATTATTAGTTTATGTTTTAAATTGATACAATCTCAAAGTTTAGACATATAAATTGATAGTTGTCTATTTATTTGTTCGTTTGTTTTAAATAAATTTGAATCAAAGGGGAAAAAAGGGAAGAAAAAGAGTACTCAAAATTAAGAGGAATTACCAAAAACAAGAAATTTGACAAAATATTTAGAAGATATAACAAAATTTTATATTTCTATCAATAATAGACATTGATCTATAGTAATAGAAGTCTGTCCGTTTTTATCACTCAAGAATCCAAAATAGTGTGTTAGCTTGTAAATATTTTAATTTATTTTGTTATTTTTAAAAATATCAACAAAAATATGAAAGTAAAAAGAAGTTAAAAAAAAAAAAAGGAGTAAGAGTCCATTAATGGTTTTTGTCCATATACTAACACTAAAATTATTTTTGTACAATTTTTTAAAGTTTTGACAATATTTTTGAAACCTAACAAAATTTTAAACTATTTTTTATCAAAACACTTACCTTTTCATCCAAAGCAAATGGTAAAATATTTTTAATTTAAAGTAAAAAGTTTCGGGGTATTTTGTGTAATTTAAATTTGATTATTTATTCATTTGTTTGTTATAACTCTACCAAAGCAATATATTTTAAAATGTCAAAATTGGAAAATTTTCTCAAATTTTTAATTACATTTTTTGTACTCTACTTTAAGAAAGAAATTCGAAAAACATTTTTTTAATAACTGTATTTTAATTTTTTTTTAAAAAATCAACCTTTTTCAATTTTTTTTCATTATATTTTTGTATACTTTAATTTAATTAAGGATTTTGAATACATTTATTTTATACTTTATTTTTCTTATTAACTATACTAAATATAAACAAAAAAATAAGTTAAAGTTAATTACAAAAACTTCAAATTTGTCTACATTTTTATACTATAATTTAAGAAAACAATATTTTGTATTTTTGTCGTTCTAAACTATTTTACTTTTAAGTAAAAATTGAAAAACCATAAAAATTTATGTGAACGTATTTCTATGTATAATTGAAAAACCATAAAAACAAGTCATGCAAGTGGTCATTATGAAAAAAAATATATATTATATTTTCACTGTAGCTAAAGAGAATGTCTAAATAGTTTTTATATAGTTTTTTTTAGAGGAAACAAGCAGGTTTAGGAGACAGAAGGCTCAATAAACCCATTTATTAAAACAGAGAAATAGTTTTTATAGAGTTAAGTGTCAGTTAAAACAATCTTAAACCCTAATAGTAGGAAATCAAACATATATTTAACAGAGTTACAATAACCTACTCTACCAACTCAAGCTGAAGGCCTAAACACACTGTTTATTCTACAAATTTTGAAGACTATAATAAAATGCTTAACATTCGTTTGTTAACATTAAGAAACATTGGTTTTCTATTAAACCTTTTTTCTTAATTTTTTTTTTTTAAAAATCGTCATGTTTTCATCTAACATAATAAATAAATATATCTTTGAACGGTTAGCCAAAATTCTGAAAAAAAAAAAAGAAAGAAAAAACTATACACTATCATATTTTTGTATTGAAATTTGAAAACACCTTATTAAAACGTAAAAGATGAATATACCTGTTTGTAGACTTAATTTTAAAAAATGGAAATAATAAAGATAAAAAGTTAAAAGAGGGTAACAAACAATTCAAACTTAGAACTCAATGACTTATAACCCAAAAAAGTAACAATGGAAGTAAAAAACTATAGAAGGTGAGCTTTCAGTTTGTGTAATTTTTCTTTTAGGACATTTGATAGCAACGTTTGTGTAATAAAGAACTAAGAAAATCTTCCAGAAAAGAAGAAAGAAGAGAGAAATATACATAAAGAAAGCAAAATAAAGCCAAGTTTTGTGCATACAACACCACCGTTTTCTTTCTTTGTTAAATTATTCATCTTCTTCCTTTTGAAGATCCATACAGAATCCAAAGCAAAATGGATCTTAGAATCTTGGCGTTTTATTCAGTTTTAATATGACATTAACACGAGGTCTATATGGCGTAAAAATCTATGTACGGTTTAGTGTGTCAGATTAGAGAATTATTTGGATTTTGTTTCACCTTTAATGAACAAAACCCATCACACCCTTTTCATTTTTACTCTTTAAACTATAAAAGACTTTGAAAGTGCGTTATGTGAAGTGGATATATGTGACCAAATATCGAACTTACATAAAAGAGCTCAAACAAGTTTCAAAACATCTGAAAAGGAAAACTTCCCCCTCTATATCTTCTTTTTGTGAGTTTAATTATAGTATGACATAAGATATACAGGTAATAATTTAGAAATTAAGACGTTTTTTTTCCTTTAGCTCTTAAAAATCAAGATTATTTTCCCTCTCTTTCTAATGGTTTGCATTATATTATATTCAAGGATAAAAGAGAACAAAATCTATTCATTTAGTTTTCAAAGTCTGGATTAAATTTTGAAAACATTAGTAAAATATGGATAGAAATTACAAAAAAGAAAAAACTTAGAATTAAAATAATGAGCCTGTATCAAACTCAATTTAAAAAACTAAAAATAAAAAACTAAATGACTATCATAGGTTATTAGTGGAGGTTGAAAGAGTTAGTACTGGAAAAATCCTTCTAAGAGAGACTCAAGTTTAACTGTTGAAATGCAAAGTTGAGCTAGTAATTATATTATAAGATGTGAATAATTAGAAGAATTGACACAAATAATGAGATAAAAAAGAGTTAAGTTGAATAACAACCTCTTTAATTATTGGAGAATCAAATTATCGGGTGGGTTTTCATCCAACCCAACCTAGAACCAAAATGCACTTTATTACGTTGGTCCATCAACAATTATTTTTATCTTGTATTTGTTTTTAAGAATCCTATATTTTAATGTCTAGATAAATAAAATATTGTGAGAGCTGTTTAAATCTTATTAGAAAGTCAAAATCGCATATTATTGGCAAATCTATAGTAAGGCAACCTACTCTCACGTATCATCAACATTAAATAACCTTTTTATCAAATAGTTAACTTTAAAGATTAATTTTTTGTATACTTTTTTTAATATATATTAAAAATGATTTGATTAAAGAAAGAAAAACATTTTATAATTTACCCAATGGAATTCATAGAGCAAAGAGGTGTAATGGAGGAAGAACAGCCTACACTATCCCCTTGAGTAGAAAACATATCATCCTCCAATGAGCCCGAGCTACCTTTTGAGCGACCTTTAAACACACTTGTTTAGTAGTACATGTAAACGTATGTGGTGTAATTTTAAAAATATCGTTTATAGTTAATGAGTACGAAAAAAAAAATTTGTCACTCTTTAAACGTCATATATATTCGTGCACATTAGATCAAATAAAAAGATATAAAGAACAATATGATGTGCATGTATAATTAATATAGACGTAGAAGGTGCATGTCCTATAAATTAGAACCTTAGTTTGGAAAAATAGAGAAGATATGTTTCATATTTGTAAATTTAATGAAAACAGAAACAAACAATAGAACTTGGTAAATATGCAAGAGAGAGGGTACAAAAATAAAGAATATATATAACTAAATGAAAGGGTAAATTGAAAAAATAGTATCTTGATGGTTAAAATTATACTCTCAAGCTTTCAATTTAAAAAATTCAACATTCAAACCTACATGATTATCGTAAAAGTTGTTACAATTATATATGTTCAAGAATCATTGTTTATTTCTTAAGGTCCAATTTCTACAACTATTATAAGCTCGAAAGCCAAATCTCAACAATATATAATATTTATCATTATTTATAAGCGACTCTTTGGTGCTCTAAATCTTCTTTATTTTGTATAACTTAACTTCTACTTTTCATAATATGAAGGTTCATACAAAAAACATAAGCTCTCCTCTTGCTTTTTGCCTATATTTTTATTTTCAATACATTTGGTTTTTGGTTTTGGGATAGGATAAAAGTACTAAAGATGTGTCAATCTGATCGTAAAAAAAAATTCAAGTGGAGATTGTTAAATGAAAATTTTGAGTAAGCAAATATTTATTATTATTCTAAACATGCCTTCCCACGTTGCTATGTGGAAGTCTCCTTTATAAATTCAAATATTTATTCATGGTTTGGGTCCTAAGGGTACTCAAGTTTAGGAAGGGGTGAAGAGATAGGCAAAAATAGATTTTTCAATATCTTCACATGCGTGTCGCCGTCTGTCAGAGGTTGAGGAGAGGACAAGAATAAAATAACAATATATTATATTTTTGCTAAAAATTATCTTTAATTATCAAAACCGTTCATGTTATAACGTCTTTGTAAATTAAATCTTCAAAACGTTTCAAAATAGATGAAGTCAGAAATGATTGCATTAGCTACTGCTAGTGAAGAAGCAAAGTTGGCTTCAAAGCTTGCTATCAGAGATTTGTACATGGGAAAGAACAGTACCAACCATACTAATTCATTGTGATAGTACTGCAGCTATCACAAAATTCAGAACCTTATTACAACGGTAAGAGATGACAGATATGTTGTAAGCACAGTACCACTAGAGAATTTCTCACCACGACTGGTGTAGTGATAATGGATTTTGTACGGTCTAGATCCTTTTACGAAAGGACTAGCAATAGAGAAGGTTTTTAAAACCTCAGAAAGAATGAGACTCAAACCTATAGAAAACTGAATTACATATGAGGTAAACCCAACTTGAAAGACTGAAAATCCCAAGAAACAATTTCAACTAGTAATAACTGATCACAAGTAATATGACGAGAATCATGCTAAAATAATCATGGGTTTCATTCTTATGATTGAGTGTTTAGCATGACATCTTAAAGCGTGTGAAAAGGTTGAACTTTATTCTTAATGAATTCTATATACTTGATATCAAGTAGGATACCTAACTATATAGAAGTACTCTTGATAAATTTACCTTTATGGATGTAGAAGTCAGAAAATAGATGAAGTCATAAATGATTGCACTAGCTACTGCTAGTGAAGAAGCAAGTTGGCTTCGAAGCTTGCTATCAGAAATTCGCACATGGGAAAGACCGGTACCAACCATACTAATTCATTGTGATAGAACTGCAACTATCACAAAAGTTCAAAACCGTTATTACAACGGTAAGAGATGACAGATATGTTGTAAGCATAGTACCACTAGAGAATTTCTCACCACAACTGGTGTAGTGATAATGGATTTTGTATGGTCTAGATCCTTTTACGAAAGGACTAGCAAGAGAGAAGGTTTTTAAAACCTCAGAAAGAATGAGACTCAAGCCTATAGAAAACTGAATTACATATGAGGTAAACCCAACTTGAAAGACTGGAAATCCCAAGAAACAAGTTCAACTAGTAATAACCGATCACAAGTAATATGACGAGAATCATGCTAAAATAATCATAGGTTTCATTCTTATGATTGAATGTTTAGCATGACATCTTAAAGCGTGTGAAAAGGTTGAACTTTATTCTTAATGAATTCTATATACTTGATATCCAAGTAGGGTACCTAACTATATAGAAGTACTCTTGATAAATTCACCTTTATGGATGTGGAACTGAGGGCCGCTTCCTATGAAATTCTAAGCAAATTCTCTAAAGCATCCAATAAAGTGGGACATACGTGCAAGGCTTTAAGGAACAAGCAATTCTAGAACTTCACTCGAATAATGTTGTGTGTACAATTGTGTTAGAAGTAAAGTTCAAAACTACGAGTTACTTTAATTACAATACTCTAAACTATTGTCACTACATAAAGGTTCAAGTCATTAGACACTTTTACTTAAGCATGATATTATAAAGATAGCACTGCTTGATAAAAATGGTTTTAAAAAATTTCAAGTGGGAGATTGATAGTAAAAAAATATTCAAGTGAGGGATTGTTAAATGAAAATTTTGAGTAAGCAAATATTATTATTATTCTAAACATGCCTTCCCACATTGCAACAATGTAGAAGTCTCGTTTATAAACTCATATATTCATTCATGGGTTTGGACCCTAAGGACACCCGAGTTTTGGAAGGGGTGAAGAGATAGGAAAAAGTAGGTTTTCCGATATCTCCACACGTGCAGTCGTCAATTGGACGTTAAGGAGAGGAGAGGAATAAAATAATATTATATTATATTTTTTCTAAAAATTATCTTTAATTTTCAAAACCATTCTTTATGTTATAAACTTTTTTGTAAATTAAATCTTCAAAACGTTTCAAAATAAATGATAATTATCAATTATCAATTGGTTTTTCTTTTGTCATTAATATTATGACCGTGGAGTCTCTCTCCTCGTTCACTATATATTTGGGTCTCATTCTTCTCTTGTTACTAACTCAGAAAAATAACACAACGATTTCGTTCTCTCCCAAAATTCTCTTTTAGTATATTGAGCATTAGAGTGTCTATTTGAGTGTTGAGAATTTCGATCAGTTTCTGTGCAATCCTGATTGAAGAACGATGATGTTTTATCTTGGAGACGATAGGGTGATCAAATTTGTTTGCACAAAACAACAGAGCCGTGAAACGTCTTAGAGAGAGCTAGATCCACGAGATCATGCACTTTCTAACTTGTTTTGTTTTGCAATACACATGTTGACCAGGTGATTTGATCAGACATTTTCATCTTTAGGTGTTTTAACCAGGCGACAGGAGAGGTGATCAATAGGCATTTTGACTAGTAGGCGAGTTGATCAGTTGACGAGATCAGTAGGCGAAGTGATCATTTGGCAATTTAAACATTACGCGAACTGATTAGAGAAAGCATTTTGACTAGACGATATATCAACAGATTATGTGTTCTGTCTAGGCATCTTGTTTAGGCGTTAAAAGCTTCTCAACCCATCACTTCTTTTAGGCAATTTGTAACAACACAATCTAATTCAAATACAGTAGGACCTACTGATCAATCTGCGTTAGGTATAGGTTTGAAAAACACTTACGTGAATTTGAAGATTAATTAGTTTATAATTGAAAATTTGGGGCTCATATAATGTAGATATCACCGTATTTTGAAGTGTTTTTACTTTAATTCTTTCGTAAAATAAAAACAATATGAAATGAAAAAAAGATAAGGCTGGTAAAAGGAAAAGGGGTAAAGGGGATAAGTTAAGTGATTAATTACCTGGAGAAGCTGCCGGCTTGTCGGTTGTCTTATGTGCCCGAAACATCTAGAATAAAAAGTTGTTTTTGTCAAAAAAACAATAATTTATTGAGTATAACATAAGAGCTGATATGAGTTTACTCATTTGCTTTTCTTAGCTTATAGAAATTTGAAAATTAAAAAGAGATTTAAGGATTCAAAATGTTAAGAGAATAATTATAATTAGCATGTAGAAAGTGGTCTTAAGTGAAAAAAAAAAGTGACTGAGGTTAAGGATTCAAAGTGTAAAAGTATTACGATAATTTTCATTTAGAAAGTTGTGTATTATGATTATGACTATATTTCTTATCTTTTTTTTTAACCCTTTGTTATGCAAGAATTTCAAGGTTGGAGTCATAGATTTTCTTAATTAAGGTTAAAACTATATACATCTCATGTTGGTAATCCATGTATCTCTCTGAAGTAAAGGGTTGTTTTCTTAGTTAAATTCTAAAAATATATTAAAAATATATTTCGATTTCTTTAATTTAAAAATTTTAACTTGTTTTTAAAAGGCATTAGTAAAAAGAATAAAATAAGAATTTTAACAATGAAGAGAGAGTGTATAGTTATAATTTTTGTAGAATAAAATAAGGGGTATTTTTAAAAATATAAGAAAGCGGCAAAATATTTACATAGGTCCATAATGAGAAATACAAAAAATGTTTGTGATTAATTGGCATCCAGCATGTAATATATTTAGAAACGATGGTTTAGATTTTACTATTCTCGATTTTATTGTTTAAATTTAGGTAGTCAAATCTAAACGATTATTTTCTTAATTTTTTTTGTACATTATCGTTTAGATTGATCGTTTAAATTTGGATAGCCAAAATATTAACGATTTTTTTAAAATTTTTTTGGTATACGATCATTTATATTTAGAAAATAATAGTTTAGATTTGGCATATGATTATTTATATTTGGAACATACAATCGCTTAGATTTAATCGTTTAAATTTGGCTACTCAAATTTAAACTATTTTTTAAAGATTTTCTTGTACACGATCGTTTAGTTTTAGCTATTTTAGTATACGATCGTTTAGATTTCAATATCCAATATCTCGACGATTTTTTTACTATCTTTTATAATATCTCAACGATTTCTTTTACTATCTTTTATAATATCTCAA